>JACAVU010000077.1:262500-856552 GCA_014183005.1 Castanea mollissima | reverse complement strand
TTTGCCATAAAGCTATGTCAACACTTCATCTGCTCTGAAGCCATACTGACATTTATTTTTTGCCATGAAGCCACGTCAACATTTCATTTGCTCTGAAGTCATGCCGACATTCATCTTTACCATAAAGCCGCGTCAACACTTTATTTGCACCAAAGCCATGCCGACATCCATCTTTGCCATGAAGCTATGTCAACACTTCATTTGCTCTGAAGCTGTACTGACATTCATTTTTTGCCATGAAGCCACGTCAACATTTCATTTGCTCTGAAGTCGTGCCAACATCCATTTTTGCCATGAAGCTATGACAACACTTCATTCGCATCGAAGCTGTGCCAACATCCATCTTTACCATGAAGCCACGTCACTTCATTTGCACTTGCATTCGCATTGAAGTTGCACTAATATTGGCCTTTATAATAAAGCTTGAAGTTTCAAGAAGCTCCCATCAAGACTTTGAGGATGCAAAGAGTTGCCAACAAAACCTTGAAGATGTGAGAAGAATACCGCCATGATTTTGACATTGCACAAACATGCAATTAGAGGAGAGATGATGCAACACCAACTTCAGATGTTGGAGGAAGGTGACGTTGTCTAGATTTCAAAGACATGATGTGAAACAGCACCACTCAAAAGAGAGATAATGTGGTTCAAATTTCAGAGCTATGATGTGAAACAGCACCACTCAGAAGAGAGATGATGTGGTTCAAATTTCAGAGCTATGAAGTGGCACACCCTAGAAGAGAGATGATGTAGCTTAGACTTGCAAGGTACAAGAAAATGCCCTCAAGAAATAAGTGATGCAAAGCATACTTCATAAACGTGGGAGAACATCCATAGAAGATGGGGAATGCCATGCAGACTTCATTTCTTGCAAAAGAAGTTGAAGATTTTATTTTACTCCTCAACCAAGAAATAACTTATATTTATCATCATTTCAAGGAAAGCTAAGCAACGTCTGCTCCTTACAGTCTTCATTTTCTACTACAATGATATTTGAAAAACTCCTCAAGCTAGACTGGCAATCCTTCTTTTTTTCATGTGACTGAACTTAGTGAAGAGTACTAAGCTGCCAACGTACCCCAGAGAGGAATCAAGTCATTACGTAGTTCAACATAATTTTTTTTTTATGATTTTTTTTTTATGGTTTTGATGATTTTTTTTTTATGGTTTTGATGATTTTTTTTTTGTTTTTTGTTTTTTTTCAAAAAGGAAGGGCTCACGTGTGTAATCCTCGCCCTACACCCCACGGCATTTCATGGGTACCAATTGCGCAATAGTGGGTATCACCTCTAATCGAACCGAAGACCTCGACCTCAAAGGCGATATAGGCATCCAGCCACTACGCCACACTCGCAAATAGTGACATAGAGTAGGATTATTTCTCTTTATTTGTACACTTTCAAAGGTAATGGGAAGACATCATGTACCCTTTTAGCGCTGCAATGGGTAGTTTAAGCTTTTACCAAGGAGCAGTCCTCAGTTTTCAAGCATAGAAGCATTTGAGGAACTTCCCATTAATAGGGTCGATCCTTACACCATCATTGTCAATCAATTTGTAAGCCTTATTGGTATTTTCCCCCTGCCTGAGAGTTGGAAGTACATCACAAGCAATGGTCACATGGTTTGACCTGACAACTTCATCAAGGTCTAGATCAATCTTGTTTTCTTGGCAAGCTTCATGATTTGTTCTTTGAAGAAGAAGCATTTTTGAATTAGGTGGCCAATGATGGGATGATATTTGCAGTAGTTAAGGTCATCAACTTTCCCTATGTCTTCTGGTCGCTTGCATCCTGGCAATTCAACCAGCTTCAATTGCAGTAGTTTTTCTAAGATGTTTGGCACATCTTCATCGGGGAATGGATATGCTTTTTGTGTATATTCCTTAAAGGTCAGACAACGCACTCCGTTCTTTTGTCATCCTTCAAGTTGTTTTTCATTGCCTTTGCTTCTCTCCTTGGAACCTTAACTATGACAGTGTTAACAGTTATTGGGTCTTTAAGATTATTTTTTGCATTCCTGTCATTCCTTTTTACTTCCTTTATGTTTTCCTCAGGTATGGGAGGTTTTGTATGTCCGTGGCTAGAAATACTCAATTCCATGTCGTGCGCACGAGTTGCCAATTCTTAAAACGTTCAGGGCTTTATCCCTTGCAGGATGTACAGAAGTCCCCAGTGCATGACTTGGATGCACATTTCTGCAGCAAATATTTCAGAAAGTCTATCCTTATAGTCTAGACTCAAAGAACGCCACCGATTGATATAGTCAACAATGGGCTCGTCTTTTCACTGCTTAGTATTGGCAAGCTCCATCATACTTACCGTGCAACGTGTGCTATAGAACCTGTTGAGGAACTCCCTCTCTAGTTGTTCGTAACTATCGATTAACTCGGGTTCTAAGTCTGTATACCAATCAAAGGCATTCCCTTTTAGAGAACGAACAAACAGCTTTACAAAGAGGCCTCCTTGAGTCCCTGCGTTCTCGCAAGTTTCTACAAAGTGAGCAACATGTTACTTAAGGTTTCCCTTGCCATCAAATTGCAAGAACTTAGGGGGTTGATACCCATTTGGCCTTCTCATATTGTCAATGCACTTTATTTAGGGCTTTGAATATATGAGAGAATTTGTAGAAGAACCTCCATATTGTGCTCGGATGCTATTTGTTATCATGTCTAGTAATTGTTGGACTGATAATGAAGCCACCGAAGCAGATTGTTCTTGTCGGGGAGTGTTTTCAATTTCTCTCCCTTCGTCATCCTTCACAGATGTGAATTTATGACCACGGCTTGATTCACCAAGATCTTTTACTTCAAGTTTGTTCATTAAAGTTGCAATTTGGAGGTCCTTATTTTCAAGTGCTTTTGTGAGAAAGACGACCCTTTGTTCCATTTCAACCACATTTTCTTCCATGGTAGAGGTGTTAGTCATCATAATTGACACAACTTCCACAGATGATGGAGAAGGAAGTGAATTGAAGTGAGCACATGAAATCTTATCTTTTGGGTTCCCTTTGATGGGAAAGAAATCGTGCAACCAACTTTTTGTGAAGGAAGAAGGGGATTTGCCCCCATACTTGAGGTGTTCCAAGGTGGAGATGTCATCATTGATGACCTTGTTTCTTGTGAGAGGGTCTAAGGGGATGATTGTCTGGACCTTAGCTTCCTTGGTTAACTGAGCTCGAAGTTGATTGTGAGCTTTAGGCTGACTACGATTGATTGCACCAATGCAATTGTTGGTGGTAGCCGTACCAAGTTTAATCGAAGTAGCTATTGTTGAAACTTGAATGTTCTTGCTAGAGACCATTGAAGTTGGTAGCGAGATGATGAAAAAAAATTTCTTTGAAGGAGAATGAGATGAGAGGCAGAGAAGTCCCACTGGGCGTGCCAGAATTTGTAGACGACTAAATTTCTTATTTCGAAATAAATCAAACAAATAAAATAGCTTCACAAATGCAAATTTGTATTAATAAATGTGTGGTACAATTCTCAGTGATTATGAAAGAGTGACCCTCTAATTCAATCTCCTTGAAAGATTTGTTGATTGAAATTGTGGTGATGTGATTTTGATTCAAACACAAAATATCCTTCAATTTGACTAAGGAAAGGATTGAAGATTTTTGAAACGGAATTACAATGAATCTCTAGCTATAAGCTTATTAGAAATTCTTTGTTCTTTGTGTTCTTTGTGCGTTCTTCGTGTTCTTCATGCGTTCTTCTTTTCTGAAGGTTTGTGGTGGAATTTCTTCAGGGTTTTAGAGGCTTGAATCCTTAGAACTTCGCTGATTGTGGTTTGTTGAGGTTTTGGAGGCTTTTGATCTTGATACCAGTGAACTTTGAGATCTAAACAAGTAGTTTGGATGATTTTGCTTCGAATGTTGTTTATATTCGAGGTTGAAGTTCTTGAAGTTCTTGGAGGCTTCAAGACTTGATTCCGACAGAGCTTCTATAGTTCTGAATCTTCTTTGATGCTGCTTGTGCTCTAGATGGCTTGGTCTCCCCCTAAATGTCTTAGGAAAGCTTCTATTTATAGGAGTTTGGGTGTGGGTGAGCGACATATGGCGGAGTCTAATTGTTGACACATGTCACAGCCTGATTGGTTCACTTATGTCATCGCTTACACATGCTGATGCTTTTTATGTCTCTATTTCAATGATACTTGGCAAATTTCACTTAGTTTCTGATAGTGATAGCAAAACCTAACAGCAGTACGTGGCGCTTTGTAATTTGTTTTTATTTTATGGACTTGGTAGTATGATGTGTTAGCTTGTGATAGGTCGGGAATTTTCCTCTCTACAGAGGCATCAGTTGAAGATAGAATATGTGAGATGATTAGATTTGTGTAATAAAGGCTTAGGAATGAACTGGCGCTAGTGTATGATGTGCGTTTAAATACCGCTTATTTTGCTGAAAACTAAAAATTTATTGTTGAAAACATTGTAACAAAATATATTTTTTATTACTACAAATCACTGTTCACCTGTGGAATGCACTTGGGTGGTCCATAAATAGTGCTATGGACCCACCAAAAAACGCACCTTACACAAACGCAGACACAAGAAGGCTTACCTAATGGCACCTTTAATGAGCGTTTGGATAGCAAAATCTGAAGCTACGTTCTGCCTTTTTTGCTTTAACTGGATTAGCATCTCTTGCACTGTTCATGAGATATGAACAGGACATTTAGGCTTATGAACAATAAATTCATTAATGAACAGTAACCGAAAATTAACATTTTAATGTTTTCAATTTTTAGTTTTCAGCAAAATAAACAGTATTTAAACAAACCATTAATCTTGGAAAAAAAACAAAAGGACAAAATAGAGGTAAATTTTTTTAAAAAAAATAAAAAAACTGACTCTTTTAGATTTTTATTTCCATTCAATTCTATTCGATTCTGTCGTATCTGTGTGTTTGTGTGTATTTGAACCATGAAATGAACGTAAGGACACAATTTTTGTTGAACTTTCGATCTTATGGTGCAAATTCATTAGAGTTGTTTCAATCTTAAGGCTATTCACGATGTGGAGATTGTGTATTTGCTGATTGAATTGCATTTGCTTCACTCTTCTCATAGCATGGAACAACTACAAACCCCCCACAATATAATATTTTAAAAGAAAATCTTCCAAACCTTTCAATTGTAGGAACTGAAGGAAACAAACAATTTGAAGTTCACTGGAATGATAGGGAAAGTAAGGTATCCATGAACCTCATGAAAGAAACATACATGCATCCCTTCTGCGCCAATTGTCCATGGTTTATTCTAACTGCCTTGCTACTGTTGCATCTTTGGGTACTTTAAGTTTTCTAGCAAAGCAGGTATCGACAAATTTTGGATAGTTTGATGTATAAAAATTCACATTTTTTTTCTCATTGATGTATCTCACAAGAGTGCTTGATTGGTGGCAATGAAAACAAGCTATCTAGGTGCTAGACCCGCTGGTAATCTACAAATAAATGACTTTGTATGTTCTCTAACTATTTATGTTATTGCAAACAAGGGTTTTTGGATGCAACTTAAGAAGAGGATAAAATAGGAGATGGATCGCCCGTTGAAACATGACGGTACGGTATTGACATATGGATGGCCGACGGGTCGATGTTACAAGGACACGTAGTGGACGGTTATAACATCTGGCCTTCATTTGTATTGATTAAGCTTTAAGGATTCCTAACTGGAATCAACTTGCATCTCGCGATAAGTCTGATATGGCTTTGCTTGATCTCCACGCAAACGTGAATAAGAAGAGTTCTTGCGTCACACGTTTAACCATAATCAAAAGACCCCTATAAGGAAAAGAACTCTATAAGGTATGCGAAATCGAAGAGGTGCTATCCGAAAAGGAAAGGGTTTCCTGGCCAAGGCATGGATGATAACCCTACACTAATATAAATACCCCAGAACCTTCATAAATCAAGGTACGCATTATTGACTTAACTCTAGCACTTTAGGGTTGTGAAAAATTCTAACTTGACCTTTGGAGGGTTTTCGGCCAGCACCACACCGGTGCTCTCTGATATGTCTTTGTTTTTCGTTTTGTAGGTGTTGTTTCGATTTGAGAGTGCATGTAGCTTATTGGTGATTTTTCGGCATCATCAGCTGGTGCCGTCTGTGGGAAAAAAAATCAGCACTGGGGGGTAATCAACCTTTACTCTATCCCTGGGACAAAAATTTGCATGGTACTCACTCGATCGATGGCAACAACCAACAATCAAGGCTATGAACCGCACGCCACAACTTTAGAGAGGCAAGTCCAAACGCTTGCGGCGGCGGTTGAGCACCTAACCAAGCAGAATCATGATCTAGAAGAGCAACTGCGGCAAAGGAATGCACACCCAAGTGTACTAGAGGAAGACCAAGAAGGTGCTAGCACGGATGGGAGCAACGCGAAAGGGCCTGAGGGTAGCAACGCTCCAAGTAGACCGGAGCGGCAGGACACTAACCGACCATCCATCTCAGATACCTTACCACCTCACATAGCAATTGAGATGCAGTAGATAAGGGAACGGATGGATGTGATGATGAACGCCCTCAGAGGTCGAATCTCTAGTGACCTGGATGACCTAGTCCGTAAAACTAATTCGCCTTTCACAGCACTCTTAAGTTCATGCCCCCTTCGCCCAAAATTTTACATGCCTCAGGTGGAGAATTACGACAGATCCAAGGACCCATTGGATCACTTGGAATCTTTCAAGACCCTAATGCATCTTCAGGGTGTACCAAATGAAATCATGTGTAGGGCTTTTCCCACCACATTGAAAGGACCTGTGAGGGACTGGTATAATAGGCTGACGCCTAATTCCATCGGCACTTTTAAGGAATTAGGCACACAATTTGTATCACACTTTATCGGGAGTCACCGGCATAAGAAGTCTACCGCGGGTCTGATGAACATTAGACAATGAGAAAACGAGACTCTAAGATCATACGTAGCCCGCTTAACAAGGAAGCCCTCTTAATAGACGAGACGGATGACAAGATACTTGTAGCAGCGTTCACGAACGGGCTACGAAAAAGTAAGTTCCTATTTTCTCTATATAAGAATGACCTAATGACTATGTCCGAAGTGTTTTACAAGGCAACGAAGTACCTGAACGCAGAGGATGCCTTACTGGCCCGAGAGGAAAAACCTAGAAAAAGGGAAAGGCAGGAAGATACATGATCAGATAAGGGACGGAAGATGGCTAGAACCGGAGAGTGAAGGGAAGATCGACAACCCAAACCACCCGTGGGAAGATTCACAAACTTCACCCCTCTCACAACCCCAATCGACCAAGTGTTAATGCAGATCAAAGATGAAGGAACCCTGACGTTTCCTAGCAAGCTGAAGGGAGATCTGAACAAAAGGCCAAAAGACAGATATTGCCGTTTTCATGGCGATCATGGCCACGATACGATAGATTTTTATGCCTTAAAACAGCAAATTGAAGCCCTCATTAGGCAAGGAAGGTTGCAAAGGTTGTGAGGAAGGAGAGAACGGATCAACTCCAGGAACAAAATCCCCGACGGGAGAACGAGCGTCCCAGACCACTTGTAGGAGACATACGGATGATTGTAGGGGGCACTACTTATGCAGGGTCATCCAAAAAGGCCAGAAAAACCTATTTGCGAATGGTTCAAAGCGTCCAGTTGATAGGTTCCTCACTGAAAATGGTGCGACATGATAACCCCAGCATCGGGTTTTCAGAAGAAGATGTGCAATCCCGCATGACGACACGCTTGTCGTCAGGATACAGGCAGGGTACTACAACATGCATCGAGTTTCGGTGGATAACAGAAGCTCAGCGGATATCATCTACTACCCTGCGTTCCAGCAAATGGAGATTGGTAGAGAACGACTGATCCCAACAATTGCACCACTTGTTGGCTTCGAAGGAACAAGGGTCTACCCTTGGGAGTCGTCACGCTGTTTGTGACGGTCGGAGATTACCCTCGGCAAATAGCCAAAGAGGTAGCTTTTCTTGTGGTCAATTGTTCTTCTGCTTATAACGCCATCCTCAGATGGCCCACTCTCAATGCATGGAAGGTTGTAACTTCGACATACCACTTAATGGTTAAATTCCCCACTAAATACGGAGTTGGAGAGCTGCGTGGAAATCAGGTGGTTGCATGAGAATGCTACGTCGCCATGATGGAAATGGACGACCACCTGCAAGCAATGAACATCGAGGAATAGCGAACGGTAGCGGAACCGGCAGAAGAGTTAGAAGAGGTACACCTCGATGATTCTAGGCCTAAACGGACCACTAGAATTGGCACCTTGGCCAACCAAACAGTCTGACAGGCACTTATAGTGTTCCTCAAGGAAAACCAAGATGTTTTTGCATAGAGTCATGAGGACATGCCAGGAATCGACCTGTCGGTCATAGCTCATAGGTTGAACGTATCACCCTCATTCTCCCCTGTCCAACAGAAGAAGCTAGTATTCACCCCGAAACAAGATCGAGCCATAGCTGAGGAAATACAAAAGTTACAAGAAGCAGACTTCATACGCGAAGTGCACTACTCAGATTGGTTGGCAAACGTAGTAATGGTCAGGAAGGCCAACTGGGAGTGGAGAATGTGTGTCGACTTCACGGATTTGAATAGGGCATGCCCTAAAGATAGTTACCCACTGCCGTGTATTGACACCTTGGTGGATTCCACCGCAAGACACGAACTCTTGAGCTTTATGGATGCCTTCTCCGGCTACAACCAAATTAAATTAGATGAAGTTGATCAAGAAAAAACCTCGTTCGTAACAAGTCAGGGGTTTTTGTACTACAAGGTAATGCCTTTCGGGCTTAAAAACACTGGAGCCACATATCAGAGATTGATGAACAAGAAGTTCACACACCCAATGGTCGAAACCTGCAAGTTTACATAGATGATAGGTTGGTGAAAAGCATTCGAGAGTTCGACCACATGAGTGACCTCTAGGAGACTTTCGATACCCTACGATGGTACAAAATGAAGCTGAATCCGAGCAAATGCGCGTTTGGGGTAACTGCAGGAAAATTCTTGGGATTTATGGTATCCCAGAGGGGCATTGAAGTTAACCGAGAGAAGGTAAAAGCGATCATGGAACTATCTCCTTCAAGGAGAGTAAAGGAAGTACAAAGCTTGATCGGTAAGATAGCAGCCCTGAACAGATTTGTATCAAGAGTGACGGACAAATGCCTACCTTTCTTCCGCACACTGAAAAGATCATTTGAATGGACAGACAAGTGCCAAAAGGCATTTGAAGAGTTAAAGGTGTATCTCTCCGCTCCGACGTTGCTCAACCCATCTATGCCGGGGGAAGAATTATTCCTATACCTTGCTGTCTCCTCAATAGCGATCAGTGCAGCTTTTATTAGAGAAGAAGGTAAGGTACAAAGGCCCGTGTATTTTATAAGCCGGGCACTGAGAGGAGCAAAAGAGAGGTGCCCTCAAATGGAAAAACTTGCATTTGCTCTAGTAACTGCAGCTCGGAAACTCAAACCATACTTTCAAGAGCACACCATAAATGTCCTAACAGATAAACCCTTACGAAGAGCAATGAGTAGTCCCGAAGCTGCAGGACGGATGGCGCTATGGGCAATCGAGCTGAGTGAATTCGATACTCAATACCAACCACGGGCAGCCGTGAAAGGACAGATATTGTCAAACTTCATCACTAAATTCACTATCATAAAAGACCAGGGGGAAGGAGAGACGCCCATATGGAGAGTCCATACAGACGAATCTTCCAATAAACATACTAGAGGTGTTGGAGTTGTACTCCACACCCCGGAAGGAGATAAGATCGAATGCATGACCCGTCTAGACTTCTCTACTACCAACAATGAGGTGAAATACAAGGCCTTGGTAGCAAGAGCTAAGAGTGTGGTCGTATACTCCGATTCTCAAATCGTGACCAGCCAGGTTAATGGGAGCTATGACTGCAAGAATGAAAGGATGAAAAGGTATCTTAAGGAAGTGAAGGGTCAAATGAATAACCTCCAAATCAAGATGGTTCAAATCCCAAGGGAGGAGAATCAAGAAGCCGACCGACTTGTAAAGGCAGCTTCAGCTGAACCTATGATCATCCCTAAACAGGTACTGTCCTTCGTCCAGCTCTCATCATTATTAGATAACATTAGCATGCAGGAGGTAAGAAATGAGTATTGTTGGACGGCTCCAATAGTGGCGTATCTCAAGGAAGGCAAGCTACCCAATAACAGAGAGGACGCAAGGAAGTTGAAGGTTAAAGCTGCCAAGTTTGTTTTGATTAAAGACGTCCTATACAAAAGAGGATTCCCTCGATCATACCTAAGATGCCTAAGCCACGAAGAAGCAAACTATATGATGAGGGAGTTTGTGGAAATCATTTTGGATCAAGGTCTTTGGTGCACAAGCTACTCCAAGCAGGATACTACTAGCCAACCATGCAGAAGGATGCCCACACATATGTCAGAGCTTGCGACAAGTACCAACGATTTGGCAATTTCATAAGGCAACCAACGGAAGAACTTACCCCTATGACGGCCCCATAGCCATTTGCACAATGGGGATTAGACATCGTGGGTCTGTTCCCGACAACGGTGAGGTAGCTAAAGTTCATAGTGGTGGTATTGACTATTTCACCAAATGGGTGGAAGCAGAGGCTCTAGCCACTATCACGGAGAAGAATATTCGTAGTTTTGTATGGAGAAGTATTATTTGCAGGTATGGAATTCCAAGGGTGCTGGTTTCGGACAACGGGAAACAATTCGACAATGACACATTCAGAGACTTTTGTTCCCAGCTTGGGATCAAAAATCACTACTCGTCACCCACTCACCCGCAAGCCAACGGACAGGTTGAAGTCACGAATCAGTCCTTGCTTAAGATTATCAAGACCCAGCTCGATGGGGCAAAGGGCATATGGCTGGACGAATTACCAAGTGTTTTATGGGTGTACAGAACAACGGCGAGAACACCGACAGGGGAAACACTGTTTTGATTGGCGTATGGTAGTGAGGCTCTCATACCGACAGAGGTAGGATTAACAAGCTACCGTGTGGAAAACTCCGACAAGAGCAAGAATGACGAAGCTTTGTGTTTATAGCTCGACCTTGAGGACAAAGTCAGGGCCCGCAGCTGAACAGAGATTAGCGTGATACCAAGACCTGATGGCAAAGCATTACAACGCCAAGGTCAGGCACAGGGACTTCTAGGTGGGAGATCTGGTCTTGAGAAAAGTACTCAGCGCTACAAAGGATGCCTCCCAAGGGAAACTAGGTCCTAATTGGGAAGAACCATATAGGATCATTTCATGGCATAGGAAGGGAACTTACTACTTAGAGACACTAGACGGAAGAAAGCTGAGTCATCCATGGAACACGGAGCACTTGAAAAAATACTACCAGTAGGCAAAAGGTAAAGACGACAGCAACATTTACCTCCTCATTTCCAGTTTATTTTTAGATAGTCATAGTTTTTACTTCCTACAAGTACTTCTAAAGCCAAATGCGTTTTTTTTTTTTTTTTCTATGAACAATATAGTCTACCAGTCCATTATAATAAGAGGAGTTTATTCAGAGCGTATGGAATATGTTTTGCTCAAAATCTATCAAGTCCACATAGTGGACGGATCATCCAAGAAGGGTGAAAAATTATCAAGTCCACAAAGAGGACAGATCATCCCAGAAGGATGAAAAATATATATAGTCCACACAGTGGACGGATCATCCAAAAAGGATGAAAATGTATCAAGTCCACATAGTGGACGGATCATTCAAGAAGGATGAAAAATATATATAGTCCACACAGTGGACGGATCATCCAAAAAGGATGAAAATGTATTAAGTCCACATAGTGGACAGATCATCCAAAAAAAATGAAAATGTATTAAGTCCGCATAGTGGACGGATCATCCAAGAATGATGAAAAATATATATATAGTCCACACAGTGGAAGGATCATCTAAAAAGGATGAAAATGTATTAAGTCCACATAGTGAACGGATCATCCAAAAAGGATGAAAATGTTAAGTCCACATAGTAGATGGATCATCCAAGAAGGATGAAAAATATATAGTCCACACAGTGGACGAATCATCCAAAAAGGATGACAATATACAAGTCCACACAGTGGACGGATCATTCAAGAAAGGTGAAAATTTATCAAGTCCACACAGTGGACGGAACATCCAAGAAGATGAAAGTCTACAATGTCCATGATGTGGATGGATCATCCAAGGAAGGATAAAAATTTAGCAAGTCCATGATTTGGACGGGTCATCCCAAGAGAGATGAAAACCTACCAAGACCACGCAGTGGACGGGTCATCCTATCGAGGACGAAGTATACAGGTCCACAAAACGGACGGATCCTCCTCTCAAGGATGAATATGTGAGTCCAAAAAGTGGACGGATCATCCTCTCAAGGATGAAATGTATCAGTCAAATTGTGAGATGGATGGACCTCGCAAGTAAACGATGACTCAATCGTACATACAAGTCCACATTTGGACGAACCCCTGCAACATGATTAGAATACCTATTGTACGAGCCATAAATTAAGAAATGTACTTCAGATAAAAGTCGTTCAAGGGTACAAGAAAACGAATAAAAACAAGCAAATAAGCTACTTAAACCCTACAAGAGGGATTATGTCCACAAACAAAATATGGCGGTTAAAAGTTGTCCTTAACATCTTTAAAAAAAAAAACTATTGTTGCTATTGGGAGTGCTTTCAAGCTTCTATTCGTCATCTGGTTGATCTTGAGCAGGAGTTTGGCCTTCATCCACAAGAGGAACATTAACAACAAATAAGTCTTCTGTACTCTCTGAATGGACGGAGTGGGCTAATGTCTACCCTTGGACATCTATAGAGACATGGGACACATCTAGATCTGGATACGAGGCCTTAACTTAACGGAGGGCATCATCAAATCCTTCAGCAAAGGAGCTCTCAAGTTTTGCCAAAAGAAGGTCGGAGTCACGATACTCCATATCGCCTCCTCTTTGGCTTTACTGAGCTGATTCCTAGCGTCTGTAACCTCCTTTTTTTATCCTTCAAGATTTGTCTCAGCTGCACCATCTGCTTCTCTAGCTCTCCTCTAACCTGCTCAGAGCAAGTAAGTTTTCTCTCCATGTTGATCTTCCAGACCTTCAGATCATGAAGCTCGTCTTCCATCAACTTATTCTTCCTCCTGAGACGGTCCAAGATTGTCTCATGATTCAAACAACGACCCATCAGCCTCTTCATCATCAACATGGCCTGAAAGCAAAGTCAATATAAGTACGGCAAAAATGATGAATAAGGAAGGATAGGTGTAAAATACCTGAGCAATGGTAAAAAGACCCGTCTCTCCCATCGCCTCTGTAGCATGGTTACCAAGATCCTCATAGTCGTCAATAGTCATGATAGACAAGAGTTTTTCTAAGGCATACTCAGAATCTTCTCGCAAGAGGACGGGTGGTTTTTCACCAACAGGAGCTGGACCTTTCATCAAACCTTTACCCTTTCCATGCCCCATGGGAGTGACCGTTCTTTTGGTCTTAGCTTCCAACGCTACGACGGGCTCAGGGGTTGTTTTCTGTTTCTTTTGATGACGGTCCATTTTCTCCAGTTGCTTCTGTTTGGATGGAACGGATGAACCTGTCCCCTTAATCTGTTGACTGGCCTCATGTTTTTCTTAGCTGCTAGCTGTTTGATGAAGGCTCTTCTTTTGGCAACGTCGATTTTTACAAAGAAAAGACGGATGTGCAGCATTAAAAAAGTATGAGCAAAAGAAATTGAAAGCATTTAATGACGGGCTTACGTTTGCGAACTCTAGTGTCGTAACGAAGGGCGGCTGAAGTTGGTTTGGAACCTTCACAATACCAGAAGAGTGTGTCGAGGGTGACTAATTTAGCCCACGTCCTTTCTTCGAGCTTGGTCTTATTAAAAATCCTCTCCAAAAAGCTCCACTGCTCCAGTGAAACTTGCGGACAGTCTCGAGCTACAAAAGAAGACATTTAAAGTAACTTACAGAAAATAAATTCAAGGTTTGAGCACACACAGGAATACTAAACTAAGTGCATACCCGACGGAGGCATTATGCCCCATGTTGTGTTGACGGGCATATATTTGTTATCACCTGGACGACACATCCACTCGTCCCCTTCCACGAAAAAATACCTACTCTTCCAGTCCCTATTAGAGTCGAGAGTATCATGCATGAGCCTCAACAACGGGCTCCTAGCCACGAAACTATACATACCCTTTAACTTTGTAATCTCAATGGGATGGTAACAGTGAAAGAATTCTTCCACCGTCAGCCTTCGTGCACCGTCAAACATGGCCTTGTACAAGACCTCCACGCCTATGAAAACCCTTCAAGCGTTTGGGGAGATTTGTGCGACGGATAAACCAAGATACTGAAGGAGTCGACGGTGGAGAGAGCTCAGAGGAAATCTGAGCCTTGCCTTTAGCATTTGCTCATAAACCCTAACACCTTCAACACCTTTATAGTAACATTTCTCGAATTTATAAGGGAGACGGAGACGGATGTTGTCAGGATTTAGTACTTGGCTCTAATTGTTTTGAAATGAGATTCTTTAACCGTGGACCTAAAGTCATTGACCATCCACAGGGGTAGCATTATGAACTCCCTAAAGCCATCAGGACCAATTACAGATTGGACGAGGGGATCAATGCCGTCTAGGCCATCACTTAAAGCCTCCTCTGAACTATCAGACTCCAAACCTTTGTCATCTAAGGAAGGAGAAGTAGCAGACGGATTCCTTTCTTCACTTGAAGCGTCAGGGTCTTTTTGACCTGACGGGAATCCTTCATCGTAGCTCGCCCCATCGTGGACAAATGAATAATTACTCGACACACTAGACATTACCTACATATGATGGTAAAACGTAAAACACTAACGGATCTACAAAAAGTGCGAGGATTTGAAAAAGAAAAAGTTCAGTGAAAGGAATACATACCGGATTGAAATCAAGATGTATGAGACAACGGAGAGATTAGCAGGATGGTACAAGTGCGCAAAGTAAATGATGATGGCGCTCCAATTGCAAAATTTCTATAAGAAGTTGAGAATGAAGAAAGAGAAGGCAAGCTTTTATAGAGCAAAGGGCACAGAATAAGAAAGGGACGTCTCCCTTAGGGTGAACAGCTAATAGATGAAAGCCACGTGTCCCTTGTCATAAATAATCCTAGCCAGCCTGTCTTGATAGGTTACCATGAGAAAGGAAGACTGCCATTCCATGGGTCCGTCTAGTTTTTAGTGACGGACTCAAAGAGTGAGGGGGCAACTGAAGAGGAGAAAATAGGAGACAGATCGCTCCTTGAACATGACGGTACAGTATTAACATATGGATAGTCGACGAGTCGATGTTACAAGGACACGTAGTAGACGGTTGTAACATCTGGCCTCCATTTGTATTGATTAGGATTTAAGAATTCCTAATTGGAATCAACTTGCATCTCGTGATAAGTCTAATATGGCTTTGCTTGATCTCCACGCAAACGTGAATAAGAAGAGTTCTTGCGTCACACGTTTAACCATAATCAAAAGACTCCTATAAGGAAAAGAACTCTATAAGGTATGCAAAATCGAAGAGGTGTTATCCGAAAAGGAAAGGGTTTCCTGGCCAAGGCATGGATGATAACCCTACACTAATATAAATACCCCAGAACCCTCATAAATCAAGGTACGCATTATTGACTCAACTCTGACACTTTAGGGTTGTAAAAAGTTCTAACTTGACCTTCGAATGGTTTTTGGTCGGCACCACACCGGTGCTCTCTGATAGGTCTTTGTTTTTCGTTTTGTAGATGTTGTTTCGATTTGAGAGTGCATGTAGCTTATTGGTTATTTTTTATTATCATCACAACTCTTCCTAACAAACAAAACAAAGGATGGTTTCAACTTTCATTTGTGCTTGTTTAATTACATTGAAATATGCTTTTCTTTTGCAACCTCATATGATTAACTCATTAAACCATGTTTTGAGCCAAAATCCAAAGACCCTTTAATACACACACACACCACACACACAAACACACACTCACTCCAGTCCCTTTCTCTTGTTATTCTGATTGAAATTTCGGTTTTATAGGTTTTGGAGCTGCCATCAGAAACTTAGATACTCAGGATGCAAGATGGTCTTCAAACTCCCAGGGTTTGTCTATTTTTTTTTTTTTTTTTTTTCATATTTAGTTTTGTATGAAGCTTCAATCTTATTAAAATGTAATTAATCCAATATCTTGGTAAGTATTAGCTAGGAACCAAATTCTTGTTTCATTTGTTGACCTTGAAGAAGTTTTCAGCTGATGCAAATTAAGTGCCTACAATTACCAGCGCGCCCTGGATGCTCTAATGAATTGTACATACAAAAACTTATGGATGCTGAGTCAGTTTTCACTTTCAAGGGTGTCTGCTACAAACCCATCTAGTTTGCTGAAGTAGAACTCTTGGAGGCTCTGGATGTAAAATTTGTACCGATAGATTTGTCATTTTAAGCAATGATCATAAATTACAAAAGCAATTCATTTGTTAAAGGTTAAATTATAAGGATAAGCAGCTAGTGGTTGTGATTGAATGAACCATAAAAGCTTGCTAAGTTTTAAGAATACTACAGAAGTTTGCTTCATTTCTCTACAGAAGTTTAATTAATTGTTACTTCAAATCTTTTTTTTTTATAATAAAATACTTTATTCAAAGATTTAATTTTGACTATTTATGAAAAAAAGAGAGTATAGTTTTAGCCCAACCCAAATCGTATAAACAACTCAAGGGACATGTGAAAAGCCCAGCACAAACAGTGGCAAACATGGACCATTCGATAGGAAGCCTAGTGGGCTAGGCACGTGAGGGAGGGAGGGATCCATATTCCAAAGGCCGTGGCAGATAGTCCTTTTCTCTCAATTTTTCAGCAGTAGTCATCCGGTCTGAGAGCTTGATTGATGGTTAGTTCGTGTTCATGACTATCGGTACGCTTCAGCCGCAGCAAATAAAAGCAAAAACAAAACAAATATGGTAACAGCAGCAGCACCATATTTATGTCTATATATTAACGTTGTCAGGGTCTAAACATTAACGTGAAAGAAAACTATCAATCGATCTGTCTGGAGATACCATACTTAAAAACTTGAGAAATATATAGATATATATATAGAGAGAGAGAGAATGGGAGAAGGAAGGGAAGGAGATTGGGAGTGCAGTGGATGCAAGAACAGGAACTACGCATTCAGGTCGTTCTGCAACAGATGTAAGCAGCCGCGGCTTCTCGTCGATACCAAAACCCCCGCTGACTCCAAGTGGCTCCCCCGTATTGGCGATTGGATCTGCACCGGTTAGTTTTCTTCATCTTTCTTCGATCTCTTTTCTTTCTATTCTCGCTTTTTTTTTTTTTCCTTAATTTTTCGCATTTTTTGCATATTCGAATTGATAGCTCCCTAGGTTTATAATTGTTGATTCTCCAAATTTTAATGAGATAAGGAGCTTGTGTGATTGATTGAAAGGTTGAGATGTCTTTCGTATGAATTGATTGTGCTGGTTCGGGTATTAGGATTTAGGAGTATGTTGTGTTGAATTTTATTTGAAGTAGTAATTGCCCTAAATTAAAGCAGCTTCTATGCAAAGAGTTTTGTAGCTCAATTGGCACTCCTCTGTGTGAGGCGCACTTAAAGGGAAAAGGGCTAGCTTAGGTGTAAAGCTCAATCGCGTGCAGCTGATTGAATGTGAAACTGAGAAATATGTATTTTTCTAAAATATAATGTAGTATTTTGTAAGAAATTATTAATGGACAGTATGACAGTCATATGATCAACTGGTGGTATAAAGTTCAAACACAGCTTTGTTTTTATATAGTTCAAATACGTCCATGATCAAAATGAAGTCCAATATTGAATTAAAAATGATGTGGAATCTTCGGGAATTCATTTCTAAATTAGGGTTTTTGATGAGATCTTGATGGATTGCTGTATGTAAGAGTTTAGGTAGGGTTAGGCAATAAAAAAAGATTGGTTCACAAATAAGTTTGATGGCTATTTGGTGTTAAAGTAATGTATAGAATGAGAAACAAAGCAAGATAAACCCTAGGCAATCACCACTAGGTTTTCCATAGCAATCACAGTTAGCTAGGAGAAGGCAATCACGCCCTTAAAGCTTAAAACTAAGTTGCTGCAATTTTGCTACATCCTTTGCTAGAAAAACTGGGACTACTAATAACAAGTAAAAAGTACTTCAGAACTTCTAAACCAAACAGAAAAAGGACTCAAAATATAGAATAAGACTCATGGGCCTTTGGTATAACCAGTGACAGCCCACTTTAGAAAATCTTGAAATTACTAGACTGACCTAATTTCAGGAACGCTTAATTAAAACTGATCCAGTAGCAAATAAACAATAAAAACTCAATTCAATTTAGACTAACTACGCAAGGTCTCACAAGAGCTCTCTATCATCTGAAACATCCTAAATTAAATTTTGAGCACTAGAAAGCTAGTTCTAGACTAAAACTAGTTTCTCTCACCTCTAATGAGTCTTCAAAGGGGGTTAACACTTAACAGTTACATTCCCTACAACCAATAAAAAGAAAACAGTTACATTCTCTAGCATTTCTAAGTCTCTAATGTAGAACAGAAGCCTTAATGGGCTCTTATACCACTTTTCATGTTGGATCTTTAGGAATTAAACACTAAATTAGGGTTCTTAATGAACTATTGAATGGTTGTTGAATTGGGTTTGATTTTAAAGGTTTGGATAGATTGAGTAATAAAAAAATATTGGATCCTAAATGAGTTTGATAGCTGTTTGGGGTACAATGAATAGAATGAGAAATAAAGAAAGATAACCCCTACACAATCACACCTACGTTTCCTAAGCAATCTCACTTAACACTTGGGAAGGAGAAGGCAATCACACCTTCAAAACTTAATATAAAGCCGTTATATAAGTTACTGTAAATAAACTATTCCTAAAAAGACTAAAACTCTCGCGGGGCAGAGTGGGTAAAGCAGCATATGAAATTTTTGCCCTACTATTTGCCTCACTCTTGATCTCATATTGAACCTCTTCAACTCCTGTAGCTCTAATAGTCCCACTCAAAGACTGTGTGGTGAGTTTGTGTGGTCCCTTGGATATTCACACTCTTTGTATATTAATTATCAAAAAAAAAAAAAAAAATAGCATGCTTTACCAACACTGTCAGTGAGGCTTGCGTGCTTCAACTTTTTTCTCTATATGATATACTTTGTTCAAATGGTTTAATGGTTAAAGCTTGTGGAAGGTCTATTTAGAAATTTGTTTAGTATGTGCAAGTTTTCATCACAAGAAATCATTAAAATTACGCTTTACCAACACTGTCAGTGAGGCTTGCGTGCTTCAACTTTTTTCTCTATATGATATACTTTGTTCAAATGGTTTAATGTTTAAAGCTTGTGGAAGGTCTATTTTTAGTATGTGCAAGTTTTCATCACAAGAAATCATTAAAATTACTCTCCTACTTTTCTCAATTTACTGGCTAAGAACTGACAGATTGTTGGAACTGAGGAGTTATAAACACTTTAACCACTCAAAATTTTAGTGAGTTAGTTTGGTATGCTTATAAAGATATATATGGACAGTATCAAAGACAAAGATCTGTGTGTGTTTGGGACTAGCTTATAAGCTATTTTTTTGCTTTTTTGTTTCTATGTACAGTTTTTTTTTTAATTTCACTTTTTTCAAAGTACAAGTATACCTTAACACACTTTCAGCAAAAAGTTAAATAAGTTGTTCCCTAATGGAACTGTGTACTTTAATGTCAAAACATTTCTATGGTGTGGTTTGCAATCACAAATGAAGTGGCCTTTTTGCTAATAGTGCAGTAAGCCTACTGTTATACATGTTATTAGAGAACATATACATATCTACTTAAAATAATTGCAATTAGATGAGTTCTAAAATTGTCTGGAAGTCAAGATAGTTCTCAATTCAAAGGCAAGTTTTTGAGACTATGAAATTGTTTTCTAATGTTATCTCTTATGATGGTCTTGTAATGACTAGGATGTGTGTGTGTGTGTGTATATATATATATATATATTTTCCAGCAATGCCATTAACATTTTAGATGGATATTTAATAAATGGGGAAGTTGTTTATCAAGTGAAAGCATGACCATCTCTTCCGTTTGCCTATTTGGTCTGTAATTTTTTTGTCAAGTTGAAATCAGAACTTGCTATCAATTAGGTTGAGGCGTTTGTGTTTTTTGTATGTGTATTTTGGTGTGGGATGGACTGCGTGGTGTGCGTATACTTGGCTTCCTTTCTCCCCTGCTGCATTGTGGGTTGGGTGTGTATGGAAATGGATCAATAGGTTGCACTAACAACAATTATGCCTCAAGAGAAAAGTGCAAAAAGTGCGGGCAACCAAAGGAGGTAGCAGCAATGCCAGCAATTGCAATGCCTGGAGCTTCTCTCCCGACTTATTCACATTATTTTGCCAGGGCCCAAGGAGGACCAGAACAAAAGATGAATATTGGATTAATTGGCAATGGAGCTCCACAGCAGGCACTTCCTTTGAGCTCCAACTGGTCTGTAGGAGGATCTGATAATTACGGAGTTCAGCCTGCTTCTGTGTGGCCCTTAGGTGGTAACCATAATTCTTTACTTCCATACCCAGACCCTGCTAATCAGCTTCTTTCAGTTCCAAAAGGATGGCGCAATGGTGACTGGATTTGCACCTGTGGCTTCCATAATTATTCTTCACGTGCCCAGGTATGACCGCGCTCATTGAACAATCCTGGCATTTAACTTTATTCTTAAAATTTATTGCATATAAGATTTTAGATACGTGTTATTTGTTACTATTATGTATCTGATCCTGCTTTGATTTTTGTTACAGTGCAAAAAATGCAATGCTTTTCCACCAGGTACACTCTCTTTTGGTCAGCGTAGTTATAAGAGTATTGTTTATTAGTAGCATTTGACCACAGATTTTATGTATTTATCTTTTTTGTTTTTTTTTTAAATAGCTGTAAATGTGGTGATTGAGTGTTACAAATAGTTGGTTAACAAAAAGTAGGGATAATATTCGCTGGCCATCTTGGTTTTCTTTTTCTTTTTCTTTTTCTTTTTTTTGGTTGGGGGGGGGGTTGTGTGAGTTGGATTCTCTATGATAATGGCTTTGGACCAAATTGCGTCTCCTATAGACCAAGGGGTGGAGGGTGAAGTCTTGGGTTTAATTCCATGTGATACATTTACCTATAAAAAATTATCGGGATCCTCTCTCTTTTATTAAAAATGGAGAGAGTCTATTTCATTGTGAAGATTTAGTTTTTCATACATATAAAGGTGAAAATGGAGCCATGTTACTTAAAATCCTATTCCAGCAAATAAGGAATGATAATTGATTTTAAATGTCATGGCATTATAGTCACCTTTATATGTATTGCTATTTTTTTTATAAAAAAAAAAGACCTTTAGATGTGTGAATTTCCTAACTTTAGAATGGACCCACTCCATTTCAAATGCAAATGGAATTAGTTAATCCGTAACTGATATTGTATGTTGTTTTCCTCTTTTGGATCCAAAGCACTTGGAACAAAGCGATTAGCATCTGATGAGTTTGTGCACGATTGGGATAACAAGAGATTGAATGTAGGACAAGTAAGAATTCTTTTTGTTGCATGGCATTTGGATCACTGCATTGTTGTTTTAATCTGGGTTTGACATAACAATTTGGTTTTTTCCTTAATGTTGAATGACAGACAAATGGGCAGCTGCAATCATACCCGGTTTTTGATCAAATAATTGGGACCAGTGCTGACTCAAATAACAGACTCTTTGCTCCCTACCCCAATGTAAGCTCCAGTACTGCTCCAAATTTGCAAGCACCCATGCTGCCCATGCCATTTCCACAGCAAGCAACTACACCTACTCTGCTTGGAAAAGGGTAAATTTTTTACTGGATTTCTCCTTTTACATAGGCACACCCCATGTATCTAGGACAACTTGGGTACTTGTTTTCTTGTGAGACTATAGGTCTCTAGCACATGCATGCACTTTATCACAGTGTTGAAGCCTACAAATTCTCTTGTGATCAAGATTTTATTCTCTTCACTAAGCAGAGCAAAACAATGGCGTGATGGAGATTGGATGTGCACAACATGCAACAACCATAATTATGCATCCCGGTTACAATGCAATAGGTTAGTAACTCTCAACTTGTGAAGCTATAAAGGGATTTTGGCTGCTGTGGGTATCTTTTGACTGATTTGCAGTAGTATGATTCCCAGTGAAATATTTGCACCTGATCTTTGTATGCATGACATTTTCTGTAAAAGTTCTACATGAAATAGTTACTGCCTTACATGAAATAGTTACTATCTTACATTTTTTTTTTTAATACAAGATAGAATTTCTAATCTAAGTGTATATGAGTATGAATCTCCCTCCCGGAAATTTGAACCCCCGGCCCTTGCCCCTCCCCCCCACACCTTGCAAGCATTTATACTTGTGGAGTGACTACCGCACTAAAGGTGCGCAGTGGTCTGTGTGTGTATATATATATACACATATTTGTGTGATAATTGTGAGACATTCACCTTAGATAACTCATATTTCAACATTTATCATCAGAGAAAATTTTTCTAAGTTTTAGTTTTTATATCCTCAATTCCAATTTAGTATATAATAATTATAATTACTATCAAAAGAAGGCTGTTTTTTTAAAAAAAAATAGAAAAGAAAGTCTGTTGTTAAACCATTTTTATGAATTGACAAAAGAAATGCAGCCTGTTTAAAATTTGTTGGGAATTTTATGTCTGCATGATTTCTTTTTGTTAGGGAAAAAGAAGAGAAAAAAGATGGTAACAAAATAGGAGGGAGGGGGGGGGGGGGGGGGGAGAGGAGGGGTTTTTCAATTCATTTTAATGTTGGACTGAATGTTTTTTGTCTTCTACAGGTGCAAGACTCAAAGAAATGCACTCTCTCAGCCTGTCAATGCCATGTAGCAGCAAATATGTGATCTCTTTTGGGTTGTTGTATCTGTAATGGGTACCTGTTGAGGTTTTGTTTTGGCTTTCTTTTAGGTAATATGCTGGCGGGAACATGAATTTGTTACAGGCTTGTTTTATTCCCACACGATAGACAATAGTCATAGTCATTCTAGAAATGTAGCATCAGTATTTCAGTCTCTGAGTGTGTAATTGACAGCTTAGATTGTTTTCATTTGTTAGTGAGAGTGTTGGTGCGGCATGCAAGTTACAAGTTGCAGGTTTACTGTCCGATATGTTTTGGAGACCATAGTCATGGGTTGGTGTTTTATAATGGCCAAAGCTAGCTTCAAAGTTTTGTTTCCAAAATTGTTTCCTTTATTGGTTAAGTCTACACTATATTTTTTTCCCCACCAAAGTATGCATGAATGGAATGGGATAAGATCTCCTCCATTTTTTCAAATTTTATATAGATATGAGACACATTACATTTGTTTGATTTTGAGTAGTTTACATAGATTTTCTAAATGTTTTAAATGTCAAGTGTCTTACATCTAGATGTATTTGGGAAGGGATCTGAATCAATTCCTCTGATGGAATCACCATCAACTTGATTCAGACATGCTCCACTTCCCTCTTTGAGCTGTGATGTTGCTTAAAAGTCATAAGTCTCGTGGTTTTCTTCCAAGAAAATAAATTGGGCATGGTACTAAAAAGTTAAGGGCAAAGGATTGTGGATTTACAAGGAAATGTCATTTAAGAGTTTGTAATTGATATATATATATATGTGTGTGTGTGTGTGTGTGTGTGTGTGTATATACACATGCAATCACTATCTTGTGGATATTATGCGTTTATTTTCCTTAATAACAAGAAACTTTGTCACCATGAAGAAAATGATACGAACACTGATTTTGAGAGACAATTTGACAGCGTTTTAAATAAAATAAAAAATCCGTATTGATTTGTTAATTACCAAGTGATATTTGACGCAGTATAGTTTTTGCTCAAATATAATGCAAAGTAGGAGAGAATGAAACTGATTCTCTATCAGTTGTTCAAAGTATTAATGCTGGTGAAACTGATTGAGGAATTGGCCACTTGTATCTTGGAATCATTGGTCTTCTTAATTCATTTAGGAGCTGGGAGTTAAAAGCATTTGAAACGGGACTACAACAGGGTTGCGCACGAGCTCGCTCAATCTGCCAGAAGGAATGAGGTTTCTCAATATTGGCGAGGGGTCTCCCCGCCTATAGTGCAACACCTCATCCAACAAAGATCGTGTATAGTATTGGATGTAGCTCATGTTTCTTCCTTTCTCTGTTGTTTTGCCTTTTCTGTTTGCTTATGTATCCCTTTCCAATCAAAAAAATTTTAAAAAAAAATAAAAAATAAAAAATAAAAAGGAGAGAATGAGGTGGCAATAGTTGGAGCCTGAAGGATGCCATCATGCCATTGTCAATGTCACAAAGGCATCTTTGGTGCAATACAGGCTAATTATTCTCAAATAAATATGAAATAAAAAGATCGTATGCTGCCAAGTTACAACTTCCCAGATCATTATGAAGTAAAATGAGTAAAAAAAGTGCAACTTCCCACATTATTATCTGATGCCGCAAAATTTTCTCTGTATAATTTGATGAACATAAAATTTTGATTGCCTATCCTGAATTGTGGTATCAAATTTCAATCTAACCCTTGAATACTGAAGATGGAGACAAAGGTGGAGTGTCCAACTGGTAAAGATTGAGAGAAGGACCCACAAACCGGAAAAGTATCCAACCTCCAATAACAATGAAGATAGAAGCATAAGCAAACTTGTTGAGCCAAAAAAGCAGACCCTTCTCTCCCACATACAGCTCTATTGCCTTCTCAGTAATATTCATGTCCTCCCACTTCTTGGAGGTTCTTCAACTTTCGCCTTCATGGCTTGACCACTGCCAGCAGCACCATCCTCAGCCTGCTGCCTTGACCGCCTTCTCGATGACCTTCGTCTGAACTTTATTTCCACGGGGTTTGGTGGAACAGGTGGTGGCTGTGCACTGTCTCCGCTGGTATTGTTGTTATCAGTATTACTACTTGTGTTGGTGCTGTTAGTGATGATGGGACTTATTCTAAGCGGTTGTTTTCTGCAAGGTAGGAAGATTTGGCTTTGCCTGTGTGTTATTTTTGTGAAGATGAGTGTAGTTGATGATGGTGGTGATTTTGCAGAGAAGGGTTGGAGGAAATTAGTGCCCATTGCTTTGTAGAAGAAGCAACAACGGCTGCAGCAAAAACTAGTGGTTGAATTTGCTTATCCGTCTTATCCTTTTTGGTGTAATTTGGTCAGATTTTTGGAAATCACTTTTTTTCTTTTTCTTTTTTGGGGTGCTGTTTGGTTTGGGTTGGAAGCAGATTGGGCTTTTGGTGGGCTTTCATTATTAACTGCGTAAAGTAACCAATTGGAATGGGGAGTTTTGAGACCTTAACTCTGAAGGATGCCGATCATGCCATTGTCAATGTCACAAACGCCTCTTTGGGGCAATAGAAACTAATTATTCTTAAATAAATATGAAATAAAAAGATCATATGCTACGGAATAGTTACAACTTCCCACATCATTCTATACATATATACACACACACACTATTCGACAAAGGCATAAACTTCGATTTGTAGTAAATGAAAATTTTCACGTTAAATCAAAAACGAAAAGAAAAAAGGACAACCTTTGAGCACAGGCTTAAAGAATGTGAAAAAGCTATTAATTATAATTAGGCTCATCACACGCATGAAAATGGTTTTTTTTTTTTTCTGTCATAATTTTTCATTTATTTCAATTTAAGATTTACGCATTTGTCCAAAATTAGGCTCTCTTTTAGGGAGGGGTGTTAGTATCATAATTTTTCATTCATTCCAATTTAATGTTACACATTTGTCCAATAATATTTTGCATTTGTGAACTACTGATATGGTCAAAGTGTAACGAGGTTGGCACCAAAAAAATGAACACCTAAATTGTTTTGAAATCATATGTCCATGTGTGAATGTGTGATCTTTTCAAAAGAAAAAAAAAAAATATATATATATATATTATATATATATGTGTGTGTGTGTGTGTGTGTGTGTGTGTGTGTGTGTGATTATTTTTGGAGCTAGCCTCAACATACTCTGGTTGTATCAATAGTTTGCAAATGAAAATATTATTGGAAAAATGCATAAACTTTAAATTAGGATAAACGGAAAATTATGAGACTAAACCAAAAAAATATTTTAAAAAATCCCATTGCATAGGTGAAGCATGTATGATTAGGCTAATTATAGAGGATTTTTCTTAGCAAGATTGCAAATATTAGCATGGGTGGTTTTGTTCGTGTACATAGGGTGGGAATTTTTTTTTTTTTTAGAAGTAGGTGGGAAGTTTATATTTGTCTAGAACTCAAGTGGGAAGCTAAATGGAGATTTTTCAAGTAGTTTTTTGTTTTTGAAATTTATTGAATTACAATTTGAACCTCATTTTTTTAAAGAGGTTTCGGCTAATAAATTCCCTTAGGAAATTTGTTAATAAGTTATTGTAGAAAAGTTTTAATACCACTTTCATAAGAAATATCAAAAAATCAAATTTTTTTTCTTTTCCCATAAAAAAGTTGTGGGTGAGTCGGGCCCAATGAACCCGGCCAACCCACCTGGGCAAAAGCCCAACACAAAGCCCAAGGCCTATTAAATAATGCAGGCCTAAAGCACAAAGGGGAGGTAACCTTGGGCTCCATTATAAGGGACCGATCATTGGCCGAGAGGTTCCTTAGAGGCCCTTAGAGGTTGTTGACCTGAACTGACTACCCAAGAAATCTCTAGGTGGTCCCAACAAGATCGGTTACCGAGCATTGTTCGGCTTCTGAAACAAGTTCCAAGAGACTCCTCTAAATTTGTGAGGATCCTTTGGGATTCTGGTGGACATGGGAATATGTGAGTTAGTGGGGAAAGAAATGATAGCTACCCTACTAGTGGAGAGCTATAAAAGGAGGTCGAAGCAGAGGGAATGGGGGTTGGATTCTTTGGGGAGTAAAGAGTGAAGAGTAAGGCTGAAACAAAGAGCGAGCAAGAGTGAGGTGACATACTTGGGAGCTCAGGAGAGTAAAGGGAGAGTGTAACCACAAGTTGGGGCCTCATTTGGTAGGATTGAACCATTACCCACATACAAATTATTTGTGAGCCCTTTATTGAGTCAGCGGCGATCTTGGGCACGCACAAAAGTTTTTAAAAATATGAAAACCAATGCCCTCAAGACATTATGTTAACATTTCCTTTTTAAGAATGAGGGCTATCTAATTAGATTAGTGGTATTTTTGACATTATATAGAGATAAAAATTGTTTAATTTAGATTACATGAAACTCTATTATTAAAATCCTAGACTCATCACACACACTTTGTGCATACAATAATAATCTTTTTTATTTATTTGTTTTTTTGATTTAGTGTTATAATGTTCAAAAGTGGTATATAAATAACCGTGTGTGTGTATATATATATATATAAATATTAAAGAAAGAGGTAAGGTAATGTGGAATAATATTTAAAAATGAGATAGAGATAGTGTCCTAAGTTTTAGGCTGAATTGAGAAAATAAAGGAAAAATCCTAAAATTTAGGAACTGTAAATTACTCTTTTAACTAGTTTTTTTTTAATTTATTAATTATTTAACTAAAAAATAGGGGTAATTTAGAGAGTTTAAGAATTTTTGTGTGTGTATTTTAGTACGCAAAATGTTGAAACCCAAATAGAAAATCTTATTATTAATAGTATAGATAGAGACTAGTCTCATCACACGCACTTTGCACAAGACCTTTTTTTTTTCTTTTTTAGGTTTAGTGAAATAATATTTAAAAGTGAGATAGAGATAGTGTCCTAATTTTTATGATATTTTTTTATGTGAGAATTGATAAAAGTTTGAAAGTCTAAAATTTAGGAACCTTATAAAAAAATTGTAAATTATTCTTTTAACCCATTTGTGTTTTTAAATTTAAAATTATTTAACTAAAAGATAATGTTATTTTTTGGATTTTAAGAATTTTTACGAGGATATTTAGTATGCAAAATAATGAAACCCAAATAGAGAATCCTCTTATTAATAGTACAAGATCAAATATTTATCCCAAAAAATTATCAAATATGATTTATTTTATTTTAATTTGTTAAGATAATTTAGTGTACATAAAATTTTAAAGTTCAAATTCAACTAAAATTCTAATACAGAACATTCTCAAAAATAAATTATAATACATAAATAAAAAAGGATTCGACCTAAAATACACAAACCTGGAGGGTGTTATTTCAACCCACATGCATAAATCATACATTAAGCAAATGTGGGAGACTGGTAGTTTTATTCAAAAATTTTAAATGTGTAGTTACCCACAAATGTGTACTTTTTTTAAACTTTAAATATGAAAAAAAAAAGGGTGCCCGGTTAGTGATTTTTGGATCGAATGTGAGATTTTTGAAAAAAAAAAGTTTAATCCGAAATTTTTAAATGTTTAGTTTTTTTTTTTTTTTTTATAAACTTTTAAACGTGCAGTTACCCACAAATTTGTATTGTTTTTAAACTTTGAATTTGGGGGAAAAAAAAAGTTGGCTGGGTAGGTTTTTTTTTTGGATAAAACATGTTAGTTTTATGTTTTTTTTTTAAATAGGGGATTTTTTTTTTTTGGATAAAACATACGACTTTATAAATATCATAAATAAAAAACAACAACACCACCACTAAAAAGAAAAAAAAAAAAAAAACGTGAATGCACATCTAGAGCCTTTTCTTAACAAAAAATAAATAAAATAAAATAAAACAACAAAAATTTGAGTATTTTACCGTAAAAGAAAAAAAATGATAGTTGCTAAATAGTAAATACAAGTTCTTTTCAACTTCTTTTTCTTTTTTTTTTTCTTTTTTTTTATAGATGTGTAGTATATGGCTAAATTTTAGAATTAAATACAACTTGATAAATGTCATAAATAAAAGAACAACATCAACACCACTAAAAAAAGAAGAAGAAGAAAAATGTGGATGCAAATCTAAAGCCTTTCCTTAAAAAAAAAAAATTTTGAGTTTTTTACTGTAAAAGAAAAAAAAAATGTTAGTTGCTAAATTTTAAATATAAGCCCTATTTAACTTTTTGTTATGCATATATAGTACATGACTAAATTTTAGAATTAAAATACTACATTTTAGGATGGAATACAACTTGACAACGGTCTAAAAATTATTTTACCTAAAATTCTCATCATACACGTGTACAGAGGCTAATAAAGTTTTGAAGTTCTAATTCAACTAAAATTCTAATAAAGAACATTCTTAAAAAAAAAAATATATATATATATATGTAATACAAAAATAAAAAGGGATTCGAATCTTGTAAGGATCGAACTGTTTAATTTCCACAACGACCCCCTCATCGCACAATAATAATGACACGCGTATCCGATTCCGAATTTAACAAGAAGACCTCACCTCACAAAATTACATTCTCTTCTCAAAAAAAAAAAAGAAATTTACATTCCGGATCGAAAAAAAAAGGACTTCACCGGCGGCGCAACCGCCACTATCACAGCACAAAGCAGCAGCATATATATAAAAGTCAAAAAAGTAACAACCCCTCCTTCGTTCACAACAATCGATCCAAGTTTCTTTCTAAAGCTTTCTTTGTGTCTTCTGTAGCAGTGTGTATAGCCTAGCCATGAGCGATGACCAACCCGAGCCCCGACCCAGAGACCCGTCTCTTCGCAACTACAAGCCGTCGGAGCTCCGAATCGCCTCGGAGTTTCTGTCCACGTGGGCACCCTTTCTCTCCAGAGATCTCTGCCAACACTGTACTCAAACTCTCTCCGATCGTATTCGCTCCCTCGACCTTGGTAACTCTCTTTTCAACTTCAACTCTATTTTCTTAAAGTTTTTTTTTAATCGATTTTGCTTTGTAGTTTTTGTGGGTTTGGTTGGATTTCGGCTAGGGTTTTTGTTAAGCTGTATTGTTTATATATTAACTTACAGTGTGCTTTTAATTGGGATTGTAGAACTTGATTCCCATGCTGAGCAAGAACACTCAGAAGAGAATTCGAATATTGAGAATTCAAATAGCCCTGGGATGAGTGAGGATCATGATGATAACTGTGACAACAATTCGATTGGTAGTTGGAAAGATGGCTGGAACGGGGGCTCTGAACCCGTTGTGGGGCCGTCTACGAGCAGCTCGCCACAGCTTGAAACTCCTCCAAACCAACAAAAGAAGTCCTGGGCCGACATGGAGGAGGAGGAGGAAGACGAGTTCGAGGAGGAGGAGGAGGAGGGGGAGGAGGAGGAGGAGGACTCTAAGACGAGCAAACGGGTTGTTGATTTGAATGCTGCCACTGGCGAATTGAGGATATCTAAGGTTGTGGTGGAGAAGCCGAAGCTGCCAAGGGAACAGAGAGAGTTCATTCGGTTCACGAATTTGCAGCGAAAGAAAGACTTCATTTGCTTGGAAAGAGTTAAGGGAAAGTTTGTTAACATTCTCGATGGACTGGAGCTTCACACTGGTGTTTTTAGCGCCGTGGAGCAGAAGAGGATTGTGGATCATGTTTATCAACTTCAGGAGATGGGGGTAAAGGGAGAATTGAAAGGTTAGTTTAGCCTTATGGGTCTGCTTGTTTTTTTTTTGAGTAATTGTGATGGTATTGAAGGTTGTATGTCATTGTATTGCACTGCCTGCTATGCAGATGACCAAAAAGTGTTTATAGGAATTAGGCATTAGAGTGGGTCAGAAGCATAAGAATCGTTGATTCTTTTGCTTACAACAAGCCAAGTTCTGCCCATGGGAAGAATTAGGTGGTGCCACTGAGCTATAAGGCTCATGGCAATTTGTGTTGAACATTTAAGATGGATCTTTCTTTGACAGTGCTGGTGTTTTATGTAATTTAGAGATGTCTCTGGTGTCCAGTTTCAATAATTGTCTCCAACTTAAATTGTAGTCAGCTACTCTCATCATGTCAAACCCGGCAGCGGCAGACCAATCTCTTGCCACGTAAAGATATTTTGTCTTAATGATTAAGTTCTTATTGTATTTACAAATTGCTCATCCATGCCTGCTGAGCTATAGCTCATCTCATTTGTTATTTGATTTGGTTTTATCATAGTACTTTCTACCCCACATAGGTGTTGATCTGGTTGTGGTTGATTATCATCATCCACTGTTTAGCCTATGTGATTGTCAGTTTAGCGAGCTATGCGAATGGTCTTGTTTTTGTTCGTTTGGAATCATAGGGTAGGTAAAAGGCTTGGACCAAGAAGTCTAGAATGGGCTTTGGACCAAAACATATGGTCAAGGTCCAAGATTATAAGTTACTATATATTTCTGGTTTAATGCCCTTTCCCTAGTAATTATTCGATAATATTACCTGAGTTTCACATGTGTCCAATTAATGGTTAAGTGGTAAAGGATCTAAAACTTTTCAAAAACCATATACTGTTACCTATGCAGTATGTTAAATTGGTTTGTCTTTGTTTTGTTATTGTAAAAGCAATAGGGATTCACCCTGTTGTCCATACTCTTTGACATGATGCTTATTTGAATGAACTAAACAGTTATTCAATTGGTAGTGCCAGTGTTTTTTTATCCTGACTTCCTATGTTCTTCTGTTAGTTCTTCTCCTTTCATTTGTTAATTATTTGGTTACTATGGTTAAGGTATACATTTTGATTGTTGACCTGGATGCTATAAATAAGCAATGATCAAATTTTGATTTAATGCATGTTTATTTTTATTGAGGCAAGAAAATATATATATTACTGTTTTAGTGTCAAACATATCTTTGTATCCATGATTTGGTTTGGGTGGGAATTTCTTTTAATTCTTTCTTTAAAAATTCTTTTTTAACATGGTCAACCCTAATGTTTTGGAACTAACGTTTTGTTGTTGTGTAATAAGTGGGAAATATAAATATATATTTTTAAACATTATTTATGCATTTCTAAACTTTTTGCAGAGCGGACATATTCAGCACCCAGTAAGTGGATGAAGGGCAAGGGGCGTGTAACCCTCCAATTTGGGTGCTGTTACAATTATGCAATAGTAAGTCCTTTTAACTACCTGACCTATCAATCATGTTTTATTGTGGGTCTCAGTAATTATTATGCTCCGACAGCATCAGTAATCACAGGAAGAATTCTAATAAATAATAGAATGTTAAAACTTCCACTCTTCTTGTGTCAGGATAAAAATGGTAATCCACCTGGCATCCTCCCGGATGAACTTGTAGATCCTATACCTCCTCTTTTCAAGGTGATCATTAGGAGGCTGGTCAGATGGCATGTACTTCCTCCAACCTGTGTACCTGATAGTTGCATTGTCAATATATATGAAGAAGGGGATTGTATACCGCCACACATTGACAACCATGATTTTATGCGGCCTTTCTGCACTGTGTCATTTCTAAGTGAGTGCGATATTCTTTTTGGATCAAACTTGAAGATTGTGGGTGCTGGTGAGTTTGTGGGTCCCTATTCCATCCGCCTGCCATTGGGGTAAGTATGATGTGCTGAATTTTTTTCCTGCATTTTATGTCCCTCCTACTATTATTCTCTGCAGCTTGTTACTTGTCATAACATTTTCTTATTTCAAAGTTTTATTATTCCTTTGTTTTTGCATTGGAATAATTTAGTCGTTTTTTACTCCAGATCTGTTCTTGTCTTGAATGGAATGGGGCTGACGTGGCTAAGCATTGTGTGCCTGCCGTTCCTTCAAAGAGGTATTTGTTTGAGCTGTACAACACCATTCTTGTTTACTATAATTTCTTCTACAGATGGCATTGTTTTTTTCAATCCACTCACATTTTATTGTTATAATTTTCTTAGGATATCAATCACATTTAGAAGAATGGATGAATCCAAACGACCAACTGGGTTTGTTCCTGAACCTGATTTGCAGGGGATTCAACCATTGTCATATGAAGAGGACAAAGCACAGAAGTTAAATGCTCCAAAACCTGAGTACCATATGAAAAAACAGTCAGTTAGGAGAGCAGTTAACATGGAAGCAAGGGGATCTGCTGAGAGAAGTTACACCCATATAGAGCCTCGTGAACCAACTTGGAGTCGACGAGGGCCTGCAAATAGGCGGAGAGTTGGGTTGAATCTGAGCAGCTGATGAGTGCAGCATTACTAAGAGCCAACCCCGCGGTTGGTTTTTGTGTTATTTTTCTTTGGTCATTTTCAGCTGTGGAAAGCTGATCATGAATTGTGTGCAGTGGTCTTCTACAGATGAGTTTGAATCCTGCTATTTCCATTGTTTGGTGTTTGAAAGAGCTATGGAGAGGATTTGACTGCTCTGCAGTTGTGTCAATGGCTGTCTTATTATGATTCTTATACAAGCAATTGTATGGATATATTTTTGACTGAAATTGGAAGTTCAAGTGAGGGGCAAGTTTGTGAAGGTCATAAAGTTGGTTTGATTAATAAAATCAGAAATGCACTGGACATGCTGTTAGAAGTTATGCAGCCGGAATCTCTGGATAGTCTGGATTGATTACACAGTCATCTTGATGAATGACCGGTTGTGAGCTAGGGTAGTTTTATTGGATTTTTAGCTTGAAGCGTGGCTAGATTGAAACTGCTTGCTTGTGATAGATCGGTTTTTTTTTTTTTTAAAGATTCCTATGGTGCAGTGGTTAAATGTTTGTATAATTTTACTGATATGATATTATGAAATATTTTTTCCATTTTTTCTCCCGGCATGTGCGTGAGTATTTCATTTGTTAACTGTAAGATTCACTCTAATGGCTCTTCAATGCACTTTCTACTAATAAAACTAGGATTTGGAGATCTTGATTGAATTCTTCATTGTCTATTAGCATTCAAACTTCTTATTATATCTCTAACGTGAGTATTTCATTTGTAAACTGTGAGATTCACTTTAATGGCTTTTCAATGCACTTTCTATTGATAAAACTAGGAATTGGAGATTTTGATTGAATTCTTCATTGTCTGTTTGCATTCAAGCTTCTTATTAAATCTGGCAGGTTGAGATTTAGTACATATGCTGGCGAGTTCAGCAATTAAAATTTGGAAACAATTTCTTTGCAATTAATATTTGAGATAAGGTTGAAATGATACAGGCTGCTGCATTTGAATGAGTTTGAAACCTACTAGTAACAGTATTGCTTCTGAGTTTGTTAGAAAGAGGTGTTTTTGGTACGTGATGGGTGTGTATTCATTTTCAATTTTCTGTACTTTTTTTTTTTTAATCTCAAAATTTATACTTGTTTTCTATTTCCAACTCATTTTATGTTTGGCACAAGTTTTCTTGTCTTCTTCTTTTTTGTTCACTTTTAATTAAAAATTTGAACACAAACTTTGAGTTTTTTTTTTTATATACAAAAATGTCAATATATTCATTTTCAATGAAAATAAAAAGGGCAAAGAGGTGTATGTATTTTTTATATTTAAACTCAATTTTTTGGATACTGAAATTGAGAACTTAGAACAAATAACAAAGCCAAACCAGTTTAGTCAATCCTAGAATTGAATATTGAAAAAAATGACTAATTTTCACATTTGAGAGTGTTTGGTAAATTGTTTTAAATACGTAATTTGGATATAAAATACATCATACATGGATTTAGTATTGTTTTCTACTTTTTGTTTTAAATAACCTTTTCTTTTCACTTACACACTCACATCATTCAGGTGGGGTCCTTTGTGTATTCACAATTTTTATAGAATTTCCACTGTATTGGTTTTTATGATCTATTTTCATTTTTTATATTCAATTCCAATATTTAGAATACTAAAAATGAAAACTCGGTAAAAATTCTTAAATCGGCTTTGTGCTAGATCCCACTAAAAATTGAAAATGAAAACAAAAAATAATCCTTCTTTTCTATTAACAGCCTCTCATTCCTTTTTTATAATTTCCAAAGTTTTTAGACTCTCTCTCTCTCTCTCCTCTCTCTCTCTCTCTCTCTCTCTGTTTTAACTTTTCCAAATTGCGCAATTTGTTTGATTTTTGACATTATCATTAGGCCTGTTCAATCACCGCTTGCCATTGATGGAACTGCCCCTCACTGCACCAAGCCACCCGCCTCAAAGCTCCACCCCAGGTGTCTGGCGTGGAGGTTGGCAGCGTTTTCCAAGTACTTCGCCACTAGGTGCGGCGAGCAGTGGTGAGTTTTGCCCACCGACAAAGATCGAATCGCACCGCCTCTATATATATACAATGTTTGAGTGGGATAGAGAAAGCTTAAAGAGAGAGAGAGAGAGAGAGAGAGAGAGAGAGAGAGAGAGAGAGAGAGAGAGGTGGTTGAACTAAAGGTAGAAGAAGAAAAAGAATTGTTGTTAGGGTTGAGAGAGAGGCGGTTGAATCTAAAGGTAGAAGAAGAAAAAGAAATTAATGTTAGGGTTGAGCTAGGTTATATGTTTATAAAACGAAGTCATTTTTAGGTTTTATTTTTATATTTCTGATGCTAAATGATATTGTTTTGGACTTAAAAAAAAATAAAATTAAACTATGGAACAACGTTTTTTTTTATGTTAGGTTAAATTTCTTAATTTTCCATTTATATCAAACAGCCTCTCGTTCTCTCTTTCCTCACAGCTGCTATCTCTCTCTCCCTTTCCTTAGCCTTCGCCACTTGCTAGCTGCCACCATCATCTGTCTCTCCGATGCCTCCATTCTTCAAGCATCTTTCTCTCCTCTGTCTTTTTTCTCATAGCTATTCTTTGGAAGTTTCAAGAGAAGGTTTTAATGGTCAATGCCTAAGGCCACTGTGCTTCTCCTTGCTACTTGGTATGTAAATTTATTTGATGCTCAATACCTAGGATACTAACTATGCTTTGCCTTACCATGATTTTTAGAAAGATTGTGAATTTATTGAGATATTTTGTGTGGGCATTTGAGAAATATTGTGAATATGTTTGTTTGTTTGTTTTTTTAATGAATATTTGGATTGTTTAATGATTTTGAATGAATTGTTTGATGTGGATTGAAGGTTTTTTTTTTAAATAATATTTTGGGTTATTGTTTTTAACTGAACTAACTGCATCGAACCAAAATGGTGCACTACATCTTGTGTATACCAGTTTCCACCCTTCCATAAGTGAGGTGCAATCAGGGTTGAGAGGAAATTGCACCCTATAGGTGCGATGCAAAAAAGCCTCCAAAAATCGGTCGCACCACACCGTGTACAGCCCTAACTATTATCATGAGATTTGCCTTTCCTTATCATGCATTTGCATTGGGCTTGGCTCTCTCTCTCTCTCTCTTATAGACATAGGGGATTCACGAGGTTGTTTGTTTCTTTGGCCTAATAATCATGGTCTTCTTTCTATCTTTGATCAACTTTTAGACTTTGATTGTGTCTCTTTCTCTCTCTCATCTTATCTAAAATCCTGAGTTGCTTATCTCATTAAAGGGATTGCCTTAGTGTGCAAAGCCACACGTAGTGGTACACTCCCTATTCTCTTGGTTAATCTCTCTCTCTCTCTCTCTCTCTCTCTCTCTCTCTCTCTCATTGCTATTATAGTCTCATTTTCATTTGCTTGCTGTCTTACCAAGTCTAAGATAAAAGACCATAATATAGAGCAAACCCTAGCCACAAGTTTTTGTTTCGCTGTTTTGAAGCATTTTTTTTTATAAGAAAACCAAAATACCATTTATTCAGAAACATGAGAAACGCATACATCCTGAGCACACAGATGCAATTTGGCTGGGACATTCCTCCAGCCAAGTTACATAGTTATTAACGTTACAAGCATGTTGGGCCAATACATGGGTTGGGACATTCCCCTACCTTTTAATATGTGAGAAGGCGAAAGTTCTGAAACCCTAGGCTTGTCGGAGAATACCGGTGACAATATTCTTGATGGCCGCGGGCATCGAACCCAAACCATGGAGTGCATTGTAGATCATAAGCGAGTCTCCTTCAAAAATCACATCCATGATTCCTACATTTGCAGCAAAACGAACCACAGTCTCCATCGCCTTCGCTTCCGTCTCCAACGCACCTAACAGAACTGCCATCCTTTTGCACATCACGGCGATCACCTCCCCTGCATCATCTCTAATGACCACGCCTATACCTATTTGCTTCCGTTTATTGAACACGGAACCATCAATGTTGACCTTGTAACAGCCTTGTGCCGGTGGGTTCCACTTTACTGTCAAAGACATCCTTTCCTGCACAGCATCGAAACTCTCATTTGCTCTCTGATATTCCTCCAAAAGCATTAAAGCACCTTGAACAACAACTCTACCAGTCCTACCTTTTCCTCCATGATGTAACTCATTCTGATTTTTCCATATTCCCCAACAAACCATTATAGTTCGCTCCACCAAACCTGGCAAAGAGACACTCCATTGTTGCGCCTAACACAAGACCTCCATAAAGTCCCATGCTGGCATCACCTTGAAGGTATGGTCATTTTACTAGAAGACCAAATAGTTTTGGCGTGTTCACAAAACCAAAAAAGATGACCGGACAGTCTCAGTGTGGGTCCCACAACACTCACAAATATCATTGGACGTGATTTTTCTCCTACGCAAATTTTCTTTTGTGGCCAAAATATTCTTACAAGCTTTCCATGCAAAGTGCTTCACTTTGTTAGGAACGTTCATTCCCCATAAACCTTTCCAGACCTTCCTCAACTCAAATTGACTTGAGCAACTCGATCTTCCACCAACCAGACCATCTTCCATAGCCACCTTGTATGCGCTCTTTACTGAGAACCTCCCATTTTTATTCTCAGCCCAAACTATCTTATCCCAAGCTCCATTAACGCACAACCACGTCCTGAGATAAGAAGTTCTAACGCACCACATCGACTTTCCATTCTTTGCTCTCAGCATCTATGAGATCACGTACCATTGTTACCTGTGAGTTTCCTCCCTTAGGTGTAACTACTTTATAAGTGTTTGGTGTAGGAAGCCATTTATCTCCCCATATTCTGATATTTTCCCCATTACCCACCTGCCACCTCAAACCTCTTCTTACAATTGCTTGAGCTGCATGAATACTTCCTCAAGCGTAAGAAGTTGTCCACCCAGATTTGCATCCACAAAATCACAGTTGGGAAAATACCTGGCTTTATATACCCGGTAAAATAGTGAGGATGAGTTTGTCTGCAGCCTCCACCCTTGCTTTGCTAAGAGAGCGAGGTTGAACATTTTGAGATCCCTAAACCCCATTCCACCTCTCTCCTTGGGTGAGCACATCTTCTCCCAGCTCATCCAAGCTAGCTTCTTTTCATCTTTCACCTGTCCCCACCAAAATTGTCTCACCATACCTGTCAGCTCCTCGCACAGTTTATTGGGGAGTTTAAAGCAACTCATGGTGTACGATGGAACCACTTGAGCCATTGCCTTGATCAAAACTTCCTTCCCAGCATTAGAGACTAGTTTTTCTTTCCATCCTGAAACCTTATTTGCTACCCGTTGTTTCAGCTGAGCAAACGTATTTCTTTTTGACTTGCCCACCAATGATGGGAGCCCAAGGTATGATTCATGAGTTCGAATAACTTGTGCATCGAGCATGACTCTAAGCAACTCCTTCATGCTCACTTCCGTGTTAGGGCTGAAAAACATTGATGTCCTACTCCGTTTAGTTGTTGTCCAGATGATGTCTCATAAACTTTGAGTATCCCTTGGATCTTAGTACACTCCATTGTAGTGGCCCTTCCAAAAATGAGGCTATCGTCGGCAAAAAATAAATGCGATATTCTTGGACCTCTTGCCGAAGCCGCCACACCCTTTCGCTTCTTTTCTCAGACGGCTTTATGTAGTAATGCAGACAGACCTTCAGCAACAATAATAAACAAGTAGGGTGGCAAGGGGTCCCCTTGACGCAACCCACGTGTAGGTGAAAACTGCCCGTAGGGAACCCTATTGACTCTCACCGCATATGTTACCGAAGACACGCAGCTCATGACAAGACGAATCCACTTCTCATGGAAACCAAGCTTCCTCATTATTAGTTGCAGGCATTTCCACTCTACCCTATCATATGCTTTACTCATGTCTAACTTCGACACCACCTCACCTGTCTTCCCTTTCCGCTTTCTGTTAATATGGTTCATTAGCTCATGATCTACCAGCACATTGTCCATGATGAGTCGCTCGGCAACAAAAACACTCTGATTTTCTCCTACAATGTCGTGTATCACCATCTTTAACCTGTTGGCCACTGCCTTGGAAGCTAGTTTATAAACCACGTTACATAGGCTTATCGGTCTATAGTCCGTCACACTTGCCGGGTTTTTGGTCTTAGGAATGAGTACGATGTGCGTTTCATGGAATTTGGGAGGTGCTACACCATGGTTAAGAAAACCAAGAACAGTTTGTATAACTATAGGATTTACAGTGGACCAAAAATGCTGATAAAATAAGGGAGGCATACCGTCGGGTCTAGGCGCCTTCGTTGGATGCATCCGTTTTAATGCTTTCACCACTTCATGGGCTTGAAAATCTTGGATGAGCATGGAGTTCATTTTGTCCGACACTTTGGGGTGCAATGCATAAAGCATCTCATCACTTACCACCAGTTACGACGATGTGAATAGATTCACAAAATATTCCACAAAGACACTGCCTATCATCTCATCTTTATCTTGCCAAACACCATTAGAGTCCATGATTTTTGAAATCATGTTTCTTTGGTTTCTATTCGATGCTTTGGTATGAAAAAAGGATGTATTACTATCCCCGGATTTTAGCTAGCAATTTCTCGACCTTTGGAGCCACATATCCTCCTCTACCCTTAACATATTATTCAGCTCCATCTTAGTTTTGTGGATTTCCTCCATGTCTACATTGTTACCACCTTTCTCTTCCAAGTATTGTAGCTTCCTCTGTAAAGATGATATCTTCCTCCCTACGTTTCCAAAAATGTTTTTGTTCCAAGACACAAGGGAAGTATGACACTCCTCCATGCACTTTGAGAACGGCCATTCCGACCCCCCATACACTCCTCTCTCCCATGCCGTTGTCACTATCTCGTCACACCGATCATCTTTCAACCACATAGCTTCGAACTGGAAGAGTTTTGGTCACTGAAAATTTCGTCGTTTCATACTATCTGCCTTAAGAACTAGCATGCAACGGTCTAATGCCAACGTTGCCACATGGAAAAGCCTCGCTCGTGGAAAACTTGAAACCTAGCTAGTAGACACAAAAGCTTTGTCAAGCCTATCTCGAACCCAACCTCGCGATCCCAAACGCCTACTCCACGTGAAATCTGGGCCACTATATCTTATATCCCTCAGATTACACCAATTCACCATGTCACGGAAATTTCTCATCTGCCCTTCCGGACGTGCACTTCCACCTTCTTTTTCACCGATATGCATTATCTCATTAAAGTCCCCCATGCACACCCATGGAAGGTCACAAGACTTACTCAATTTTTCCAACAGTCTCCATGACTCCTCTCTTTTGATTGTCTCCGAATTGCCATAGAAACCAGTGAACCTCCACTTCTTATTCCCCTATTCTTCAGTTACAATGGCGTCAATATGGAGTGGAGAGTATGTCTGGACGTCCACTCTTGTAGAACTCTTCCATAGAAGTGCCAAACCAACCCCACGTCGAACACTCGGCACCACCAAACCTTGTTGCCTTTCCAACTCCCTTTTGATACTTGCCATCTCCGATACTTCAAACATGGTCTCTATTAGAAAGACCAAAATGGGATCTTCCTCCATAAATTTTTCTAGAGAAAATTAATTGTACAGGGGTTCCCAAGCCCCGGACAATTCCAACATATCGAACTTATGGCTCCCGCGGGGCTGTCCAACAGCCGCCACCGCTCCAAGTTGTTGTGCTAGTAACTTACTAAGAGTCAGAACCTCTCCTTCCACCTTAAGCTTCTTCCCTATCTTCACTTTGTCTGGTATCTCTTGCAATGGTGTTCGTACCCTTCTTTTCATCCCCACTTCTTCAGTTTCGGGCCCCGTCAAGAAATCCATCTCAATATCTTCTCCCTGCATATCGTTACCTGCGTCCTCCTTCTTATTTTCCTTATCCACCGAATTATCACTCGACTTAGTTTGTTTTTGGGCTGACAACTTGCTCCTCCTTGTTTTATTATCCCCCTTGGGCTTTTGAGTGCTCAAACCCATTGTGAATAAATCACCCTCAGTGCACGTGGGCCTAACGGTGGCCCAATGCTGTTTTCCATATCCATGGTGTGACTTTCATTTGTACCTTCCAGCTGGTGTAACCTTATCACCGCGTCCTTCTCGCCTGCAGCCCATTTCGTGCTTGTTTCTTGTTTTAAACCATCCCTGAATATTGCGTCATCAATTTCCTTAAGTTTTTCCTCAAATCCTAGACCTTGCGGATTGCACTAGATATTCAATTCCCTGTACCCTTCTAGCGCCTCTGATGTATACACCTTTGCCTTAGCTGTTGCCACGTCATCAGACCCATGTGAATTATGCAAGGCAACCACCGTCACACACTTCTTTGGTTATCCACCAACCCCGCCACCGTGGACTCCACCCCATTCCAATCCATTTGTTCCTGCTGACACTCCTTCTTTGATGCAACCACCAGCTGTGGCCACTAAACACGATCCGGTACTGCCCGAAGCCATGGACCATACTGCTTGTCTTTAGCCCTGAGTGACTCCTTACTACACATCCACTGCATACAGTCTTTTTCATCATGATCAACCAGCCTACACCAATAGAAAAAGATGGGTAGTCGTTCATATTTAAAGTCCACCCACGTCGGCGACGGACCTCCCATTCGAACCAGTCGGCCCCTACACAACGGCGTGGATATGTCTATCAGCACCCTCATCCAAAGGTAATTACCCAGGCAAAAACCCTTATCATCTACATCCACTTTCTCCATTCTTCCCAAAGTTTCACCAATACGTAGGCCGACATCTTTCGTTTGGCTCATGATGGGAAGGCCATGGATCTGGACCCCGAATGACACTTCGTTAAATTTTAGTTGGTTCACCGCCTCCCCAACTCCTAGTTTGTGTAATACTAGAAGGTATTTGTCAAAAGACAAGGACTGAGCATAAGAACTCTGTCCATGTCCTCCTCCTGTTGAAAAAGAAACAGGACCTTATTTTCCCCTACATTGCTGACTTCGAAATTCTTCTCAGTCCTCCATACTGTTCTCAACACTCTCGCCACTGATTCTAAATTCACCCTCATCTTCGTACAAAACTTCCCAGCAAGGACCCAACCCTCACCCTTCTTTGGTAGGCTTAGGTCCACCTCACTCCCTTCTCTTTCTGATAGTCATAGCCCTGCGTACTTCTTTGTAATGTCCTCCATCACACCACGATAGAAAACCAAGAACAGTTTCCACCGCTATCACGGGAAGAAAAAGTTTGCCTTGCGGCAAGCCTATGTTTCACCTTTAGAGTTTCGAATAAACCCTAGAGAGAAAAACCTTCCTGAGCACATTCTTTGTTTATCGTATCATAATGTGCCTTAACGGCTTATTATGCGACAATAAAGTCATTTCTTGGTAAAGCACAGCAAAATTATGGGAGAACCCGGATAAGAGAGACGTGTTTGATTTTTTTTTTATTGATAGGACAATATTTCCTTTTCTTTCATTTCTCTCAAACTGAACCAATTCATATTTGGTTTAAGGAAGTCATAAATCTGCCCCCTTAGGAATTGTACTCTAGGAAGATATTATGCACTGCGTAAAGGATGATATGGAATTATTCTGATGCTTATGATCAGAAGTTGCTACTTACATAATGGAGTTTGCAAAATGTGATTATTGCTAAATTAGTGGATCATGATTATTGCTAAATTAGTGGATCTTTTGAACTCAAAATAGGATCAAAATAGGATCTGTGTCATTGGAAGTGGCTTGGATTCACGAGAATATTAAGTTGATATAGGAATATTTTGTTAGTATATTCTTTGTTATTATTTCTTTAAAATGTATTCATGTTGCTAGGGGCGGTGCTACATTATTCTCAGGGGGTTCAAATGAACCCCCTAACTTCAATATATATATATATATATTGTTAGTTTAATACTATAATTTTTTCTTAAAAATATTTTTGCACACCATGACTTAAATTTTGCACACTTTTATTATAAGTATTTCCAACTCTAAGAATAAACAGTAAGTGTTTGTGAATTGCAAGTGTCACTATTTTTTATAAATTATATTATATATGTGTGAGTGTGTCTAATATTGATTGTGTGCATTACTTTTTGTTAAAATGTTATTTGTGTGAATTATGATGTGTGTGGATTTTTGTGTGTACAATATAAATTTATATAATTTAATAATTAGGAAATAGAGATAGTTTGTTACATGTGTGTGTATTGTTATCATGTTATAATAACTTTTTGCTATAAAGTAAGTAAAATTTAAGAAAAAAAAATCGTAAAGTTAGTGATTGTCCAAGCATTTGATTGGTTAAGTAGACACTAGTATATAATTTTATGTATGAATGAGTGTGGTTATGTGCATCAATAATTAATACAAAACCAATGAGTTTAGTTTAGTCATTTAGTTTAAAATATTTTTATAAAACCAATAACAAATAGATAATAAAAACTGCATAAAAATAAAAATGATAGATAAACTTAACAAAATAAAATGATAAAATTGAGTTAAAAATGAAGGAAAATAAATAATTTTGTTCAAAATAAAGGTTCAACTAAAAAATTGGTAAAAAATAAATTAGTTTTCACTTTCTTTGAAATTGAACCTAAAAACAAAACCGTACATATGTGAGGACAACGAAAAATGATATCAAATATTATCATGATGAATGAATTGAAAATTCACAACTACATTAATTTAAGGAACAAAGACATTTGTTCACAGCATTATATTAAATGATTAAAGCCCTTAAAATGAGTGAGGAAGACACAAACTTTTGCAGACCAAGAATTGAGAGTAATTTGGTAGAATTGTAAAGTTACGCTTTCTTTCATATGCCAAAATATCATCCAAAGTATAAAATGTCTAATGGAACCATAGAACATGAAAATATATGCTCACTAAGATACAAATAGCTTAATTAAATTTATGACTAATCAACAACAGCATGGTGTGGAAATTGTTTATAAAAAAAAAAAAAAAAAAAGGAGTATCTAATGATCAAACATATGTATCTAACAATTCTAACCATAAAGCAACTACAACATGAGAATTTGGTTCAAAGTATTAAAACAATAATATAGAAAAAGTAAAATAACCACAATTTTCATCAATCAAATATTGTCAAAAGCATAAATGGATAACAAACCAAATCTAGGCCTACCACTTCACAGAATGGGAACTATGCACACATGTTTTTCCAACTTATATATATATAACAATTAGAGTTAACTTGCACAATTGCTGTGTTTTTTTTTTTTTTTTTAGGGAGAACAATTGCTAAACTTATGCTTCATATATTACTCGCACTTCATATATTAAGATTTGAGAGACGGCTGATAATACCCAAAAAAATAATAATAATAATAATAATAGTTCTTCATATATAAACCCTTGTACTATCATAGCTCTTCATAATGATGAGCCCTCAAAAAAATAATGAGAAAAAGAAAGCTTACCTTGAAGAACACTACCAAAATCATTACATTGGAAAGCAAAGGTCGGCAACGGTGGAAGCTACAGCCAGTCAAGAATTCTTGGTCGTTGAGATAGAGACTGGACCTTGGAGCAGAGAAAATCACACATAGAAAACCAAAGATTTATACGTGTGGGTATTCAAGGTTTTGAGTTTTTTTTTTTTTTTTTGAGAATCAAGACCGTGATATTATTGAATCAAAACTTTGACACAGATTACAAAAGAGATATGTCCTCAAGATTAATACCATTGCGTCTAACATTAGAAAAAGAGATAAAATAAATATCTTTAATTTACTTCTACTTGAGAGTATTTAATCACACAAACACAACCCACAAGGCAGCAACCTTCAGATTTAAGGAAATTGATAACAATTACAGAATCTCCTTTAACTTCAGTCACATTGATGTCAATCTTCAGAGCAAAGAGAATGGCTCCCATCAGGTTTTGAGTTTAGGGTTATAAAACAGAGTCGGGGGTTTCACTGTTTTAGTATGGATTATTTTTGTTATTTAAATAAAACTTTAAACAATGCTGGTGCGTAAACTTTAGATTATTTTTGTTATTTAAATAAAACATGTGTAAAATTGTGGAGCTTAGCAAAAAAATCGGAGGTACATATCATATCTAATAGAGTTTTACTTAAATTAAACTATTATAACACTTGATAAGATAATTACAATAAAAAGAATCTAAAATAAAAAGAAAAAGAAAATAGTGGTAATGTGGAAAATTGTGGGAGCTCCAAAGGTTTCGGTTATATATATATATATATATATATATAGTACTTCATAATCCACTTCTGAATTTTGAATCTTCTATTGGTTCAAGTACAAATCTTCTGCCTCATTCTTCATGTTCTACTTATTACTCCACAAAAAAAAAAAATGCATGTTCTCACTAGCAACCAAGAGCAGAGCTAGGATTTTTTATTTGGGGAGCCAAGTGGCGATACTAATATATTTATTAAGACAAACTTCCACCCACATATATGTACACACACACTTTTTTATTATATACACACACTTTTTTATTTGATAAGTTATATATATACACACACCTAACAACAACAAAAAGCCTAGTATTTCCAATCAAAATTGATGATGCAAAGAAAATCAGTAAGCTGGATGCTTCGGGCTTCAAAGGGCAAGAGACTGATTAGAATGCCTGAAAAAAAAAACACATAATCAAAGGTGACCGGGGTGGATCGGCTAAGAGTCCTCCGATGCCAAAGTTAGTTTCTTTCTCAAATTCTAAGGAGTTCCAACTTTTCAGGAGTTATGTATATAAAAAGTACCTACCCTTATTTGATGAGGATGAGTCCTTATATACCAAGTCTCGGGGCGGTTACTCGGTTTGTAACTTCCCCAGTGTTTGTGGAAGCTTTAACTTCCGTTAACTGCCATAGGGGTTTAGAATATTTAATCTTAACTTTTATAACCACTACTCGAAGTTAGGTAGGAGGTTAGCGAGGAAATCTTGCTAATCTCGCCAGATAATACCACATGGTCCAATTCATAAGATTTGGTAAAGAAACCCACATTTGGCAATTTCCTAAGGATTGGTGAGTCATCCTGGGATTTTCTAGACGATCAGTTCCTGCAACCATGGACGACCATCCTAAGAGGGGCGTCCATCCAATGTTGGGGATTGTCATTCTACTATGGAAGACCCCTATGGACGAGCTGGAGTTTGTCTATTTTTGCTCACCATCAGATGCCCCCTTTTCCAAGGGTCGTCCAATGCATCATAGAATTTACTTTTGTCGTTGGACACATGCCTTAATTTTGATGGTTATACGTTGTGTCACGTGCCATCATTTCCTTGGTTGACCTTGTGTGATCCAATTTATGCCACGTGTCATGGTTTTATCAAAGGCCTATCTCATTGATTTATTTTTCCAAGGAAAACGCCATGTGGTGGCTTCTGATTTGTTGCGTCATTTCAAATGCCAAATTTCATCACCTATAAATAGTAGAATTCTTCTCCTACCCTTTGCATTTTTCAAATTTTCTCCCTTGACATTCGTCATCCAGAGCCTCGTCTAGAAGTGTTTCCGCGTCCTTAGTTTTCCCTTGTCTAGAGCCAGGTATTTTCTTCATGCTCGTCTTTAGGTTTTCCTTAAGTTTTCTTCGAAATGTCTGAAATTGTCGTCTCTTCATCTAGTAATAGTGTTGATAAGGAGATAGACGAGTATCACGATTCAACTAGCTACACTGGCTCCTATAGCATTAGTAATAGTAGTAATGGGGGAAACACCACGGACGAGGAATACACCTCTGGGGTTCCTTTAGAAGTCTTTCAGGAACAGCTTAGGACGAGGGCAGTGTCTAGGTCTGAAGCCGATCCTTCGGGTGCTCCTTCGTCCACTCCTCTAGACGAGGTTGAGACAATATACAGCTGTGCTATGGAGTCCACTCTAGGACAGACAAGAAGAGGTTAGCGTCCCTTAGAAGTTGGTACCAAATTTCTGACGATTTGAACCCTTGGTTGGCTATTCATGGGGAATGGTGTTGCCAGCTCGTTTTGGTGTTGGTATTTATGAGGCTTACCTTTTAAGAGGTCTTAGGTTGACTCTTAATACTTTTTCTAGGGAATTACTCACTAGGCTAGGTTTAGGGTTGTGTCAGTTTAACCCAATGCATGGAGACTAGTTGTCTCTATACAAATTTTGTGGAGAGAAGTGTTTGAAGGGGATCGTCCTCTCACTGTGAACGAATTCCTCCATTGTTACAAACCCTCTAAAATTAACCAATCCCTGGCTTTTATCAATTCACAACCAGAGGAAAAGATTGTAGAATAATAAAGTCTCTTATTACGTCAGATAGGAACTGGAAGACAGTTTTTTTTCATCTCTAGTTTTTGGGCAGGATACCCTGTTGAGGTTGGCAGGGATCCATTTGCCCCATATACTAGAGAATTAGGGAACCTTCGACCTGAAGGTATGCCTATTATCATTATTTTATTATTTTTACCATACATGTCGTTTTATAATTGTCTAACCATTTTTTTGGTTCTTTTTCCTATAGGTATTAGACGACCGTCCTTGAGCAAGTTTTATCTCAGACATATCCAAAGGCTCGTCTACACCTTGAGAGGGATTTCCATTCCTTGGTTACTCTTTAACGTCTTGCTACGTGGGGACTTGGTCCTGAGCCCTCTCCTGAGGCTATAGCCCACAAACTTACAATCCGTCGACATAAGTTTTTACTTTTGAAAAAAATTATTTTGATGTTATCTTTGAAATGATTCTAACATTTTTCCTTTCAGGGATGGCTACTATGAAGGAGAACAAAGGAAAAGAGGCAGTGGATGAGGCCACCAGGCCAAAGGCTTAGTCCCAGCCTCGTCCTTCTATTGAAGACAAAAGGAAGAGCATGTCCAAGACACTGGACTTAGGAAACCTCCCTAGTCGTTGAGGGCATAAGAAGACAAAGCATGGGTCATCTAGGCCTGAATTTACCAAGCTAGGTACCAGCCTTCCTACCTCCAAAGTGCTATCCGTCCAAGTTTTGGATGTGGACGCGCCTAGTCCTACTGATATTACCCTGTCCAAGACCACTACTCCTGCCTCATCTTAGCCTCCTCCAAGAGTTCCCATGAACATTATTGAGAATGAGGACTTAACTTGGGAGAGGTTTGAAAAGTCTATGACTAAAAGGATGTGGCGGTGTGCTATGACATGTCCTTGAAAGAGTTTGAACACTCTGCTGTTCATGATCTCTTCAAGGTGTGTAATCTTTCTCTTACCTCATCTTGCCATTCTATTATTGTTATTATTATTATTATTATTATTATTATTTAATAGGACTTAAGTTTTTGCGCAGGCAATGTCTAAGTTTATCGCAACGTCTAGGTAGGCCACAAAGATAGAAAAGCAAAGGGCCAAGCTTGAGACAAAGCTTCAGGAGGTTAAGGACGAATGTAGAGTTCGGGCTAAAGCAACGGGCAAGGCTAAGGATGAGGTTTAGGAGCTGAAAAATCTCATCTAGGAGCTGAAGGCTGACATCATTAAGAAGGATACTTGTCTTGATCATTTTCAAAAGAGGAATGACAAGCTAAGTACCATTCTCAAAGATGCCAAAAGGGTTGCTATGGAGGAGTTCAGAGCTTCCAGCCAGTTCACTGACCTTCTGGACACGAACTATGTTGTTGGCTTTGAAGATTTTCGCATGGACGTTGTTGAACACTTCCCTAAAGTTGATTTCAGCTCCATCAAACTTCAGCTTAATGGTGCTACTAGCTCCCTCCTCCAAACGAGTTTTGAAGACGTCAATATCGAAGATGATGCCACCACATAGCCAGCCCAAGACAAGAAAGAAGCCCTCAGGAAAAGCATAAAAATTGGATCTGTTTATTTCTTCTTCTTTTTATAAAAAGTAGGAGGTCTGTTGTTTTTGGACCATTTGAATTTATCCAAGTACATTTATCTCATCTATAGTCTTTGTGACAAGCTTTCAAATAATTGCCTTCTAGGCTTTAACTTATAAGGGTTTTTGGATGGTGGTCGTCTACCCTTTTTTAAATTTCATGAATGAATGTTCATTTTCATTGTTTTACTTGTTATTAAACATGTTGTTGCTTGGATAAGTTTATCTTTTGTTTACACCATCCATATTATATTGGTTTTTCAATGGTCCATCCACTCGTGGTGTTTTGCTCGTTTATATTCAGCAATTCCTTCATGCTCAACATGTTTGCCATTCTTTCAATTTTTAGAGTACAACTCGTCCTATGAATGGCATTGTGTTTACCAGCTTTATTCGTGCAAAAACGTAGCCAGTTCTTTTCCTCGTCCATAAGCTGGACATTTTACTTTCGTCTTTGAGTACAACACTTCCAACATTCACTCGTCCATAAATTGGACTGTTTGACTGGTTATATTTATCCATGGTTTCAAGTATTCTTATATGCAAGCTTTTTCTCGTCCGTTTTTGGACACATATGCTTAAGGTTTTATCTCATCCCTTGGATGAGAATGCATTCTCTCATCCATAGAATGGACAAGCATGCCTTAAGCTTATTTTTCTTAGCTGTATCCATATTTCAAGGAAAGCTTGTAGACGTTATATTCCTGCGTCCAGTGATTTTCTTGTCTTGGGCCTTAGCCTTCTTGTGGAAGAAATTATGAGAGATTTATATATCACATACATTGGAAATTCAAACTGCATATACATAATATAAAACATCGTCCACAGGCATGGCACGCGCTTGGAAGCCAGTGCCTTAGGGGATTAAAATATTTATACAGAGATTAAGTACATAACTTCGTCCATCACAAACTCATCTTCAAACGGTGCATAAGTTAAAGTTTGATGCACTTTTTAGGGAATTAAAATACTCAAAACATGTAGTAATAGTAATAAACATAGGTAAATATGAGGGAAACCCTTCAACTTCATCCATAATGTAGCTCGTCCAGGCCGACCCTTCATTGATAGTACCTTCTCAGATGCTTGTTGTTCCAAGGGTGCTCTAGCTTCCGACCATCTAGGGCTTCCAAGTAATATGATCCCTGCCTTTTGCAATTAATGACCTTATAGGGTCCTTCCCAATTAGGTCCCAGTTTCCCATGAGCTGGGTTCTTGGTTGTCAAAAAGACCCTTTTAAGGACGAGGTCCCCAATGTTGAAGCGCATGAGTTTCACCATTGCATTATATTGCCTAGCCATAAGATTTTTGTATCTTGTTGTCCTCTGCTCCACATCCATCCTTACCTCGTCAATAAGATCGAGGTTAAGACAAAGTTGTTTTTCATTCTCCTCGCACTGATATTGCATTACCCTGTGGTTGGCCATATGTACTTCTGCAAGTATGACTACTTCGCTTCCATAGGCTAGTTTGAAGGGGTTTTCGCTTGTAGGTGTCCTCACAGTCGTCCTATAAGCCCATAGAACACCTGGTATCTCGTCTGGCCATACTCCCTTTACCTTTTCAAGTCGAATCTTGATGATTTTCAACAAGGATCGATTTGCAACTTCTACTTGGCCATTGGCTTATGGGTGGGAGGGGGAGGAATAATGATTTTTAATTCCAAGTTACTCACAAAAATCCCTGAAATGTGTGTTATCAAATTGTCACTCGTTGTTGGACTCCAGCACCCTGGTACCCTAAACCTACATACAATGCTTTTCCAAATGAAGTTCTTGATATTCTGTTGTGTGATTTTCGCTAAGGGCTTAACTTCCACCCATTTAGTGAAGTAATCGATCCCTACTACCAAAAACTTCATCTGCCTGGTTCCAAGTGGGAATGGACCTAAGATGTTCAGTCCTCATTGCACAAAGGGTCATGAAGCCATCATTGGGGTCAGATACTCCGATGGTTGTCTAGGAACATTGCTGAAGTGATGGCACTGGTCACATACCTTGACATAAGTTTTAGCATCTGTTTAGATAGTTAGCCAGTAGTAGCCTGCACAGACGACCTTATGGATTAGTGCTTTTGCTCCCGAGTGATTTCCACATGCTCCTTCATGAACTTCCCTCAACACATGATTCGACTCGTCTGGAGCTAAGCACCTCAAGTAAGGCTGAGAGAAGCCTCGCTTATACGGTACTTCGTCCATAAGGACATATTTGGTAGTTCTAATCCTCAACTTCCTAGCCTTGTCTTTGTCTTCTAAAAGCCTTACATCTTTGAGATAAACTATTATTGGAGTCATCCAATTTCCTTCTTTTCCAATTTGTTGTACCTCCGGAAGATCTATGCTCAGCATATATTGGATTTGGTCATGGTCGTTTATTGCCCCCTTGTTGAAGCTACTTTTGCCAAAACATCCACTTCCTTGTTCTCCTCCCTCGGGAGTTGAACAAAAATGGCTTCTTTGAATCTTTTAATGAGTCGTTTTACCTTGCTGAGGCACTTTTTCATCCAGTCTTCCTTGGCTTCACACATTCCATTCACTTGATTGATGATTAACTAAGAATCTCCTTGAACGACTATTGACTCAACCCCCAAGGACTTAGCCAGTTCTAATCCTTTAAGGAGAGCTTTGTATTCGGCTTCATTGTTAGTAGTTTGGTATTGTAGGCAGGTTGCGTACTTCAACTTATCTCTTTTCGGGGACTTGAGTATAACTCCAATCCCTCCTACATATAAATTGGACGTGTCTTCTACATTAATGACCTACCTCTGAACTTCGTCCCCTTCGTCTAGCTCGTCCTGGCTGGGTGTGAACTTTGCAATGAAATCTACCAACGCTTGTGCTTTTATCGCGCTTCTTGGTTGGTATCTGACATCAAATTCACTAAGTTATACGGCCCATTGTATTATTCGTCTTGCGGCTTCCAGCTTGTTCATTGCCTTCTTTAATGGATGATCTATCAAAACATTGATGACATGAGCCTAAAAGTAATGCTTTAGCTTCCTAGAGGCTGTGACCAAAGCAAAGGTTAATTTTTCCATCATTGGATATCATCATTCCGCTCCTCTTAGTTCTCAGCTTATATAATAAACCAGCTTCTGTATTCTCTCTTCTTCTCTAATCAATGCCGAGCTCACTGTGTGTGGGGACACCACTAAATACAAGTACAATTCTTCACCCGGTATGGACTGGTTTAGCAGAGGAGAAGTAGTGAGGTAGGTCTTGAGGTTTTGGAAGGCCTTCTGGCACTCATCCGTCCATTTAAATACCTTCTTTAGAACTTTAAAGAATGATAAACACATGTCAGTAGCCTTTGAAACAAACTTGTTAAAGGCAGTAACTCATCCGGTAAGATATGGACTTCTTTGATATTCTTTGGTGGCTCCATGTTCAATATTACTTAGATTTTATCAGGGTTCACTTCAATACCCCTGTATGAAAGCATGAACCCAAGAAACTAACCTGACGAAACTCCGAAGGCACACTTGCTTGGAATGAACTTCATGTTATACCATCTAAGGGTATCAAAGGTCTCCTAAAGGTCATCCAAATGATTTTCCTCGTCCAAGCTCTTTACCAACATATCATCCACATAAACTTTCACATTTCGTGCAATCTGTGGATGAAACATATGAATAACCAGCTTTTGATAAATTGCCCCTGCGTTCTTCAAATCGAAGGGCATCACCTTGTAAAAAAACAAACCTTGGTTAGTGATGAAGGATGTCTTTTCTTGATCCATCTCATCCATTTTTATTTGGTTGTAGCCTAAAAAAGCATCCATGAAACTTAGCAATTTATGGCCAACGATTGAGTCCACCAGCTGGTCAATGTGTGGCAATGGATAACTATCCTTAAGGCAAGCCCAGTTTAGATCAGTGAAGTCTATGCACATCCTCTATTTACCATTAGCCTTCTTGACCATAACCACATTAGCCAACCAGTCCGGGTAATAAACTTCCTGGATGAATTTTGTCGTAGTTAGCTTCTGGACTTCCTCCTTAATGGCATTGTCTAGTTCAAAAGCAAAAATTCTCTTCTTCTAACATACCAGCTTAGAAGAAGGATCCATATTTAGACAATGGGTAATGATACTTGGGTCAATACCTGGCTTGTCCTCATGATTCCAGGCGAATACATCAAGGCTTTTCCTTAAGAATTGCACCAGGTCTTACTTCGTTTTCTTTTCCAGGCTTGTTCTAATTCTAGTAAATTTTTCGAGGTTGCTCTCGTCCAAAGGAATGTCTTCCAGCACTTCCGTGGGCTCCGTAGTAATCCTTCTCTCGTCTATGTTCATCATCTGTACGCGCTTGTCCATAGCAAACATGGCTCGATAGCACTCTCAGGCAGCCAATTGGTCTCCTTGCACTTAACCCACCCTATAACTCAATTGGGAACTTAACAGAAAAATGGTAGGTAGATGTTACCACTTTCCAACTATTTAAAGTCGGTCTTCCAATGATAGCATTGTACGACGACGAACAGTCAACAATAAGGAAGTTTACTTCTTTAGTCATCTGTTGAGGATATGCTCCTACCACCACAGGTAACGTAATGGTACCCACGGGCTGCACTTTCATCCCTCCAAATCCTGCCAAGGGTGAGTTTACCAGACGAAGTTGATCTCGTCTAAGCTTCATTTGTTGAAAGGCAGGGTAATACAAGATGTACATTGAACTCCCATTGTCTACCAACATTCTTCTAGTCGTATAGTCAACAAGGAGCAAGGTGATGACGATCACATCGCCATGCGGGGGGTGGACTTTTTTGGCATCCTCGTTTGTTAATGTGATGGCTTGCTCGTTCGTTCCTCTCGTCCTTGGAGATCGTCCAGACAGTTGGACGTTTTGGACCACCTTTAGGTAAGTCTTTCTCTACTTGGAAGATTATTATGTCGAAGTTCCTCCTATAATAACTCTTATTTCTCCAAGTGGGCGTCATGATGACTCTTCTACCTTCGCCTTCAACTTCTCGTCCTTGTTATCTCATCCAAGAAAATTTCTCAATTTTCCTTGTCTGGTGAGATTCTCTATCTGCTGATTCAAATCAAAACATTCATCCGTGTCATGCCCATGGTTTATAAGGAAGCAGCAGTACTTGTTCCTATTGTGCTTGTTGGGATCTCCTTTCATTTTCTCCGGCCACTTCAAGGATGGGTCATCCTTGATTTGTATAAGTATTTATTCAAGCAGCATATTCAAGGGCGTGTATTGCCGATTCCTTATTAAAGAACTTGCGTTTTTGTTATCTTTGTCCTTCTTCTCCCATGTCTGAGTCTTCTTTAGATGAGGACCCTACTCAGGATGACGCGGGAGGTCTGCTTCCATGCGCTCTGCTCTCTTCCTCTTCTTGGCTATGATAGCATCCTCTGCATTCATGAAGTTTTGGGTTGAATGGATGAGTTCAGCCATGGTTTGTGGCTCCTGCTCATAAAGCTTATGAATGAATAAATCGGAGTTAACTCTGTTATGGAAAGCTGTCAATAACAACTTGTCATCCATCTTATATATCGTCAGGGCTTCCCTATTGAATCGAGTATTGAAGGACCACAAGCTTTCATTTTCCCTTACTCTATGGTTAATAGGCTGGACGAGGAATGCTTGTGCTGTTGTCCTCCGATAAAATTGTTAACGAATAACTTACTTAATTCTTTGAACGAGCCCACAGTGTTGGAGGTATCTTGCTGAACCACACTCGCGCTAGCCCCTTAAGGGTGGTAGGGAAAGCCTACACATAATCTCGTCCAGAACCCCCTGGAGGTGCATGGTAGTCTTGAAGGTGGTGATATGATCAAATGGGTCATGCGTTCCATCATATGAATCCAAAGAGGGCATCTTGAACTTTGGAGGCAAAGGGTGACTGTTGATGGAAGTGGTGAAAAGGGAGTCTATTCAATGAACTAAATCATCCACGGGATTCGCCCTTCTCATATTCTCCCTCATCTTATTCATAGCCTTCCTCATTTGGTCCATCTCATTTTCCAAGTGTGGCATCCTTCGTGAAGTGGTTCCCTCGATTGGTTCTCAGGCTCAACATTTTCTCCTCCATCTTCTTGACTCTGGGCTTGTCCTCCCACTTGTCTCTCATGGTGTTGCCTCCTTAAACCAATCTCCTTAGTCAATTCTCGATTTTGACGGGTTAGTTCCGCCATTGTGGCTGCCATGGACTATATGTGTTGGATGGAAAGCGACTACACAACAGGTGCTGAATAACAGTCACGATGGGGATTACTTGAAGCATCCCTACTCTCTTGGTGGCCTAGGCTAGTGGCCCCTGATCTTGTTCGAACCACGTAGCCTTTCGTTGAGGAAAGATAAATTGCAAAACACAATAATAAAGTTTCCCACAAACGGCTCCAACTGATGATGCAAAGAAAATCAGTAGACTGGATGCTTCGGACTTCAAAGGGCTAACGACTTATTAGAATGCCTGGAAAAAAAAAAAAAAAAAAACACATGATCAAAGGTGACCGAGGTGGACCAGTCAAGAGTCTTCCGATGCCAAAGTTAGTTTCTTTCTCAAATTTTATGGAGTTCCAACTTTTCAAGAGTTATGTATATAAAAAAATACATGCCTTTGTTTGATGAGGATGAGTCTTTATGTACCAAGTCTCGGGGCAGTTACTTAGTTTGTAACTTCCCCAATGTTTGTGGAAGCTTTAACTTTCGTTAACTGCCATAGGAGTTTAGAATAGTTAATCTTATCTTCTGTAATTGCCACTAAAAGTTAAGTAGGAGGTCAATGAGAAAATCTTGCTAATGCCGCCAGATAATACCACATGGTCCAATTCATAAGATTTGGTAAAGAAATCCACATCTGGGAATTTCCTAAGGATCAGTGAGTCATCCTAGGATTTTTCAAATAGACGGTTCCTGCAACCATGGAAGACCGTCCTAAGAAGGGCATCCATCCAATGTTGGGGATAGTCATTCTGCTATGGACGACCCCTATGGACGAGCTGGAGTTTGTCTATTTTTGCTCATCATCAAAAATTATGTTTGATAGCTATCTTTCATAAAATAAAATTCATTTTTCCCATTTTCATAGTAAAATTCTTAAAAAGTTTCATTTCCAATACAAATGATAAAATTTTATACTAAAATAAGTAAACAAATCTTTCAATTGAACTATGAAATTTTCAAAAACATGAATATATCCAAAAATTGGAGGAATAAGTTAGGCTTCCAACATACTTGAAGCTATCTTGCTCTAACTCATTATGTGGCAACTAAAGAGATATTTTATGTATAGTTTTAATGACAAGATTTTTTCTAATGAGTCAATGACTTGTTAATCGCCATATAATGGGTTGAAAAAAAAAATATTCAAATATATTTAGTTCCAAAATTTATTAAATATTTAACAAATATAAGAGCACATTTTACAATAAAAAATAAAATTGTGAAAAATAACATCATATCTCTATTACTATTAGACCAATTTTTTTTAAGAGCATCATTGGACTAATTCAAATATTTGAGAGGACCACCACCGCACACCCTTAGTGTAGTGGTCACTCCACAAGTATAAGTGTTTGTGAGATGTGGGGGACAAGAGTTGAGGTTCAAGTCTCTTAGAGGGAATTTTATACACATATATACTTAAATTAGGCTAGAGTAAAATTAATATTTTATATAAAATAAAATAAAATAAAATATATATATATATATATATATTAAAAAGAATTTCAAAATTTTGGGGGGCCATGGCCCCCACCCTTGTACATAGCTCCACCCCTACTAGCAACTAGTTTTAAATTTCAGATTTTCTTGTAAATATTCTCGCTAAAATTATATTCAAATTTTTTTTATTTAGCATTCAAAAGTTCTTATACTAAATTTTTCTCCCATATATATTGGAATTTCATCTTTAATGTTCAGTCACTCTTCCTCCCTTTTTCCCCACTTACTCACCCTCACAACAAATTCATGACTACTCCTTCTTCTTTCTTGTTTTTAATGATTTAGAATTTGATGGTGGACCAAAAATTGAACCATCTCCTGTTCGTCCAAAAGGTCGTCCAAGTCCAAAAGGGTAGTCCCAATCTAGGAAGGTCATCCAAGAGTAAGAAGGTCATCCAAAGTGTAAGAAGGTCGTCCAACATCAAAGCACCTGAACGACCTCCCAACACTGAAAAATTCTCAAGATAAATTTATATCCAAAAGCTTATAATCTGGACCACGTTCTACTATTCTGAAGTATGAGCAAAATCCTTATTTATCGCTCTAATTTTTCACTAAGTTCTTAACTTCTAATGGCAGTTGTAGAAGATAAGTCTAGACCTTCTAACTTCTATAGCAACTGTGAAAGTTAAGTCTGAACCTTCTAACTTTCATCCATGTTAAGGAAGTTACTAAACAAGTAACCACTCCAAAGTTCACTATAAAAGGACTCATCCATATCAAATGAAGGTAAGTTTCCACCACCCCTAAAGTTGGAATTCTTGAGTTTTAGAGAGAAAAACTAACTTAAGCATCAGAGGCTTCTTGGCCGGTTCACCCCGGTCACCTTTGATCTTGTATTTTTTTTCTTTTTCAGGCCTTCCAAGCAACCACTAGCCCATTGAAGCCTGGAGCATCCAGCCTACAATTTTTCTGTACATCATCAGAATCCACTAAAATCAACTTGTGGGGGATTAAAGCAATACAAAGTGGATGAAGGTATGCATCTTTCTATCCCTTTTTCTGTTTCACGCACATCCTACAATTAATTAAGAACCACTATTATTAAGGTTTTTTTTTTTTTGATGAAATTTTTTTAATTCTACTTGTTGAGTGACATGCATGTTTGTATTATACTTAATTGTATTAGGAAGAAGAATAATAAAGATTACATTTTTAATACGGCTTTAAATCAAAGTTTGTGGCAAGGAAGAATCCAATGATTTGATAGGTGACATAAGTCTTGAGACTACAATAATTTGTTATAAGCATTCCTTAATGTCTTGGGAAAAAAATCAATTATTGTCATGATGCACCCAATGAATTTGGAAGTACAAGTATCAATTCTAATGAACTTGATTATTGGTATTTTGTAGCTAGGTGCTACATTCTTTTCCCCTCTTTTTGAGCTTCAAATCTAATGGTCTCAAGTCTCAACATCACGTGTTAAGAATTGTGAGAATAATTCTTTCCAAAAAAAATTTTGAGAATAATTATTATAACCTTATGTTGGTAATGTACGTTAATATTGTGTACTTAAAAATTTGGCAGTTTAAACTAGATCCTCTCTTGTATTTAGTATGTTATTTTGTTTAGCTATAAATAGTATGTGAAAGAAAAATGCAAGAGAACTTTATGTGCATGGGAATAGGAAAAAAAAAAAAAAAAAGACCTGTAGTGGTAGTTTTGAAACTGCTAGTATAGGCTATATAAGAAAAATATAAAAATTCCTATAGCAGTAGTTTTTAAACTGCAGGTATAGGTTAAGCCTACTATGGCGATTTTAAGTTTCAAAAAAATGCTAGTATAGGATTAAAAAAAACCATCGGTAAAAGCTATATGAGAAAAATATAAAAAATTCCTATGGAGGTGGTTTAAAACCGCTGGTATAGGTTCAATCTACTATGATACCGGTGGTTTTAAAACCGCCGATGTAGGTCAGTAGGACCTATTGTCACACTCATTGGATAGTGCTACAAAGTGTCAAAAAAACAAAAGCACTAGGATAGGGCATTTTGGTCTATACCGGCGTTTTTTGAGTTTATAGCCTCAGTTTAAAAACGCTGGAATAACTCCTGTTTTTTGTAGTGTTATAAGACTAAAGTCCAAGAATACTAACTCGCATAAAATTATATGTACATATTATCTATAATGGCAAAGACTCACTATGATAACGACAAAAATTAAGATGGAAAACTTAATATAAATAGCTTAACCTAAGAGCATTCATATACCGTGCTAAAAAAATTATAATTTAGTATCCAAAAAGCTACTTTATCTATTTTAACTCATTATTTCACGACTCACCTTTCATCTCATCTCTTATTTATCACATCATAGTCAAATACTATTCATTTCTCTCTCTCTCTCTCTCTCTCTCTCTCTCTCTCTCTCTCTCTCTCTAAATAAACCCAGCAACCACCAAAATTGCTACCCCAACAACCACCAAACCTACCATCGCCATCCAAAATCAACCACCACCATCGTCACCGTCCTCAAAGCCACAACCCACTAGATCAAAAACCCACAACCCAAAACCACCACCACCACATACGCCAAACCCATAACCATATTAAACACAAACTCATATGAACATACACCCAAAAATTTCATAATTGTCACAAACAAAAACCTAATAACAACCAATACATACCCAAAAACAATCTCAACCCACCATCGATAATCCTGTCGATCGACCCAAAACCACAGCCACAAGCCACAACACCACAAACCCAACACTCTGGTCTTCACCGCAAACCCACACTTAAAATTGCTACAACCAATGCCAAGCAAATTGAATCAAGCTTGAGGCAAAGAGAAATTCTGGTACAGTGGAGAGATGAGTTTGCTTTTTTGAAACCTGATTTAGAGTAGAACATGACGACCTTAGTAGCCTACAACAATGAGGAGGTGCTGAGAGAGTGAGAGAGAGAGAGAAATAATAAAATATTAGCAACTTGCTACTAGACATTATTAGTTGATTATTGTAGCTAGTTGTTAATTTTTTTTAATAGTTTTAGAACCTCTAATGAGCATGAACTTTGGTGTTTGAGATGCTAAAACAACATTTTAGCTATTTTAGCATTTCTAACATGAATGCTCTTATACTTTAACAAAGGAAGTGTGGGTTCATAATGAATTAGGATATTTAAATTATTCTTATCTTTAATCATGAATTTGAAACACAAAATTTTTTAATTAAAAATGTCATCTTGATATGTTTTTGGAAGAGACTCTAATATAGAATCTTCTTCTTTATATCCTAAGATGACTTTTTATCTTTTGAGATAATTACAATATACTACTAACTTTATAACTTGAACTTACAATATACTACTAACTTTATGACTTGGACTATTTTCTACCTAAACCTCTAAGTACTTTTTTCATAAATCATTGGAGTAACTCTTAAAATGACTTAAACACTTATAAAATTAACGTTCAACTTACTTCATTTTTTTTTTTTTAAATAGTTAATTCATGTTGCTACTTTCACAACTCAAGTATTTTCTCCTTTAAACCCTCAAGTGCTTTGTACATGCATAAACAATACCATTTTTTTTTTTTGTATAAACATATATAATACCAATTAAGTTACGAAAACTTTGACCAACTTATTTTACTTTTGATTGGAAACATTTCCTCCATTACTCCATCTTTAATTTATTTTAAAATATATATGCTTTTTGCTCAACAACTTTAGAATTTATCTCTAGCACCTAGGCTCATTATTTGTAGTATAGCACTAGCGACTAGGGATAGGATAACTGTTTCAAATCTTTGATTTGATTAAATTGGTGTCCAATCTTGCTTGGAACCTTTCTCATACACACGCGTAAAGTACCCCTGGCATGTTAATAGTCTTTGCTTTCAAAGCTGCTGATTTGTTGTCTCACTGAATTATAGAGGGGAATAGTAAAAATTAAAAAAGAAAGAAAGAATTATAGAAGACATGGGTCATTGGAGCAATCTGTGTTTGTTTGGGAATTGGAAAGGGTACAATACAAAGCGGCAGTGGTAAAGGGCAAAGAATGATGAAGCTTTTGATGTTGATCTCAAGCACAGATAGAACTTCCAGAAACCGTGACAACCCCTATTGAAGGCTTTCGCATTTATTTTGGGACGCGTGCTCTTAGCCCAAAGGACTAAAGATAATAATGACTCTGATTTTTCTTATTGCCCTTTACCCTCAATTTTTGGTTGATCTCAGTATTTTAAGGGAATTTTTAAAAAATTTTGACAGTATTTTTATGAAAAATAAAAAAAATTATCAAAATATTAATTATTTTTTTTTCATAAATTTTTTTAAAAATAAATTATTAACCAATACTCTAAAAATATTTATTAGCATTTTCTTTATATAATTTGAAGAAGTTCTTAATTATTAATGAATGAAAACTGTTTTATGAGATCATGAATCATGAAATCCAGAGGAGAGATTAAAGGTGATAATTCATAATTAGGAATCAAATCCGAGATGAGAATCAAAGTAGAGTTCCTAGTGTTAATGTTAGATCATAATCCAAGTTTGATTGTCATTTTACTAAATTAGAAGTTAGAATTAATCCAAACAACTTTCCTTGAGGAAGACAATTGTTGTTTCATGACCAAACTTAATTATGGTCTCCAATCAATTGCATAAATGGAACAATGTCACCTTCTTACCAAGATCAATCTTGAATTTTTATACTAGTTAAATGTGATTTTGATTTGGTATTGGTGAAACTTAATTTTGCCTAACAATTAAAAAAAATTACATGGGATAACAATATTTTTCGTGGTTCGGCAATTCTAAGTCTATATTTAGGGATGCGAATTAAAATTCACTATTAATTGTATGAGTTACAATTAATCTCAACCAAACATCACAAACCCACATATTCACATAATTAGTTCTTCAAGAAGGAACTTTTGTTCCATGCCTAGAAAAAATATTTCTTCCGCACCAAGGAAAATTCATATCCCTTTGCGCCAACAAAAATTATTAAAGTCAAAATTAGAAATTTGGAACAACTGCAACAATTATCTATTTTGTATGAATCTTCGTTTGAACATCCAAAATTTCAAAATATAATGTGATGATGCTCATGTGTAAGCTACTATGGAAAATATATATATTACTAGTGAAAGTTGGTAATTATGCATGAATGGCAGATAATTTGGTAATAAAATATTTTATTGCATCACAATAAATTTGGAATTTACAATTATATACCGTGAAAGATGGTAAGTGGATTTCAATTTATTTAACTAGTAACGGTTTTTATTTATTTTTTATTATATAAGATATAATTTCTACTCTACCCTAATCTAAGTGTATATGTGTGTAAAATTCCCTCCTGAAAACTTGAACCCCGACCCTTATCCCCACACCTCACAAACACTTATACTTGTAAAATAATTACCGCACTAAGAGTACACGGTGGTAACAGTTTTTATCTTTAAATAAGAAGTCTTGTCTATAATATCTTTGACTTAAGATTTTATTTAAAAAAGAAAAAAATCAAACATCATAGAATGAACCTAAAGTATAATGTATGAAGTGTGTTTATTACACATATTTTAATGCACATACCTTTACACACATGTAAAAAAAACAATTGAAATTGTGACTTCAATTTTCCAAAAATTCTTTGTCAAAACCTATAATTGGCATATTCCACACTTGGCGTGACAACTTTTTTTTTTTTTTTTTTTGAGTGCACTTACCGCGGCACCTTGAATCTCAATAGAAGTTCTGCTTACTTTAGAGCATATTGTCATAAATTAAATTCCATTGAAGACTTGTATTTTAGCTACAATCAGTGGACATATTGAATTTGACCAGGTGGATATAACATGTATGTCATGGTCCTCACGGACCTGATCTTGAGTTTTCTTTCAAATTTAGATTTGTTAATTGATGGAATTCTGTTTTTTTTTTTTTTTAGACATTAGCATAGTATTCCAGAACTGCTTGTCCAGGAATAAATGGCCATAGTGTTAGTCAAAGTTACTTCATTTTTCTGCAAAGGAAGCTCACTATACCATTATTTAATTTCAAGGCTGTACGCTCCATACAGATAGCCTTCCACTGCACCTACCGCTAAGGCGCTAAGTAATCCCCCAATTGCCTCAATAGTAAAACCAGGAAAAAGCTCAAATTCCAGAAATTCCTAGAGAGGATACGAGCTCAAGATAGGGTAACAGAACAAAAAAACAGAAACCCTAATAGAAAAGCCTCATGTATAGTTTGGGACCCATGTAAGTAAAGGAAGTTCATCATCAAGGTCATTCACAGTTCTGCCCATAGGTAAGTACAAGGATAATTCAGAAAGAAAAAAAATTAAGTACAAGAATATGGCTTTTGGGTCTGGTAAAAAACAGATCATATTTCAAAGAGTAATGGTAGGTATATAAACTAATTTATAATATTTTTATAAATTATTGATGTGAATTTAATAATTTTTAAATAATTATTGGTAAATATAAATATGATGTTAGCAGTAAACTCATATTAGAATTAATATGAATATGTCACATTAATAATTTGTAAAAATATTATAAAAAAATTTGTAACTATAGAAGAACCCCTCATAAATCACAATCACATACATTAATTGTTAATGTCATTCATTCATTCAGAAGATAGTATTTTCTTTCTTTCTTTCCATCCAATATATCATTTCATTCCATTTCAGTTCTTTCTATCTATCTCTCTGTTCACACACACACATCATCAACTGACGGCATAATATAATTAATTTTCATACCTTGACATACCTTTTCATCCAAGTAATCCACTGATACCCTCCCTTTCTAAGCTCTCTTTTGTCCCTAACCCATGTCTGTCAACTTCAGTCCTTCTCCCCCAGATATTACTCTGATAGTCTGATTTCCTCTCCATGTGCCCACCTTTGCTTTCTTCACTATTAAAACCCCATCACCCCATCTCACCATTTCATGCACTCTCACCCACCCCTCTCTCTCTCTCTCTCTCTCTCTCTCTCTCTTGTTTGCTTCTCCTTGTTTTGTTCTTTGTTTGAAATCTAATGGAACCTCAAAACCAACAACAACAAGCACTAAACGAGGATGGTGGCAGTGGAAAAGGGGGATATCTATGCAGGCCAAGCATTACACGCTGGACTCCCACAACTGACCAGATAAGAATTCTAAAGGACCTTTACTACAACAATGGAGTTAGGTCCCCAAGTGCTGAGCAGATTCAGAGGATCTCAGCTAGACTCAGAAAGTACGGCAAGATTGAAGGCAAGAATGTCTTTTATTGGTTTCAGAACCACAAAGCTCGTGAAAGGCAGAAGAAAAGGTTAAATTCTGATGTGCCCATGCAAAGAGGGGTTGGGGTTGGTAACACTAATTGGAATAGTACACCTGAAGAATCCATTCACACCAAGTACCCCTTGCCCAACATAACCTCTGGTGAACAAACTACTCCTTTATACATTATTTTCCATATTTTTATTTTTATTTTTCATTCTATAGTTTGAAAGGTCTCTTTTTTTTGTGGGTGTACCTTTCTGACTAGTCATTTGTTGTTGATTTTTTGTGATGTGGGTGTCTGTGGTTTGCAGGGATCTCTGCTTCATCTTTATCATCTGGGGTGATAACTGTTGGGCATATGGGGAATTATGGATATGGATCGGTGACTATGGAGAAAAGCTTTAGGGTAAGCATCTATAGGTTTGGCACTTAGTTGCTTTAAAAGAGTACGTTATGGTGAAATTGGTTTACTGAGTTATTAAGAACTCGTCTGTTTTTTCATTTTAAATTTACATTTTTACATTTAAATAATATTAATACTTTTTACACATTTTTTTATTATATTTTAAAAAATTACAAAAATCTCATCTCAAATTATTTTATCAAACACTCTCTAATAGTTTTTGTTTTCGGAGTTATATAAGTTCTTGTAGTTAAAAGTTAAAACCATCTATTTTGCAAGTTGCAACATCTAGAAATAGCAAGAAACCGACATAAAACTTGAGACCATTTACGTGATCATATATAGTGCAAGCTTGATCTACTGCAATTACTATACAAAGACCGCATCTTTTGGTATCTGATTTCAATAAAGGGAGAGACAAGCTAGACAATTCTTATAAAATATCTATAAAAAGAAGTATATCCATTCGGTTTCCTTCTTATAAAACAGTCAATAATTAAAGCTTTCAAGAAGAGAAACCCATTTCATTTTGGGCGAAACTAATTAGACGAAAACACCATGCAGTGCACTAAGACTATAGTTAAAATGGTAAATATAATGTGCAAAAAGTAGTAATTTTTCTATTTATTTGAGTCCTTTATAATCTTATATCTTTCTTGCTAGCCTTCACTCTCTCTTCAATGCTTGTTTGTCTGTTTGTCTCAAACAGAACTGCTCAATATCAAATGGAGGCAACAATGGTGGAGTTGGTGGGTCTATTGGGCACAACTCTGGATGTGTAGGGGTTGATCCGTATTCTTCATCCTACAGTACGCTCTTTGATAAGAGAAGATTAATGGAAGAAAACTTAGGAGGACAAGAAGATGAAGAAGAAGAAGAAGAAGTGGAAGCTGGTGAGAAAGAAACTCTCCCACTGTTCCCCATGCATGCTGAAGACATCAATGGCTTCTGCAACATGAACCCGTACACCACCAATGGGCACTACATGTACACCAGCTGTTATCGCTCTGCAGATGATGGAATCAATGGTTCTCGCACTTCCCTCGAGCTTAGCCTCAACTCCTACTGTCACAGATCTTCACCCTACCATTAGATTAGACCCACCCTAGAAGTTAATGTTTGCTTTCTTAATTAGCCACTATGTACGTACTTGGCCTTGCCTATGTCTATGCTAAATTGCTAATTAAGGGTAGTTTGCCAACTGGGCCTAATTGACACTCCTTTTTATAAAAAGTTCAAAGTACTAGTTGTGAAGTTGACATGTGAAATGCAAAAGAAATTAACGGGTGATTATAATTTAGCTTTTCCTTCGTCTCTTTTGTTTGAATATTCCATGATAATCTGCTAAAATGAATGGATTAAGAGCAGAAAAAATCATAGTAATGATTAGTATATTTTCTTACCCAAGAAAAAAAGATTAGTATATTTATTATGACCTACTCTGTACCTTATACATATAGTGAGCGCCTAGAAGACCACGTCTTTTGTTAAGTTTTAGCTTGCATATTATCAGATACAGTGCAAGATTTGTGGAGGTTAAAACTAAAAAATGGCTTTCTGTCACCTTCACTGAATTGATTAATGCTTCAGTAGCTTTCACGCGCATGCACATTGCGTGGAAAAGTGAATCTATGGTGCTGGGCTGGTGCTGGTGCTCCTAATCTACAGTGCAAAGGTTTTCTGGGTATCATATGGTGCTGTGTACAGTGTGAAAAGATTTGCCAATGATATCCAATCCAATGGCATAAAGAAATACTCTTATCTATTATGAGAACGGGAAGGGACTATTAGAGGAAGTATGATGAAACTAAGAGAATGTGAAAGCACATATGCGTCTACAAAGTGGTATATATTTTGAAGTTTGAACCCACTTCGTAGAAGCCGCAATGCCATTTCGTTTGTTTTCCTCTCAAAACTATCAAATGGGCTGTGGGTTTTATGGTGCCCAAGCCAATAAGTTGCACATTGGCACAACCCTTGTTTTATCTCACTAGTACGGCAGTACCACCACCATCTCAAAGTTATAAATATTATACTCATTAGTTTAATTTGGCACAAAATATTTTAATATTGGTTATTATCGATGTACTATTTTGTAGTTACTAACATATGCGATATTAAGAATGTACAAAACTCTCATTATTATAACTTATAAGTTTATGATTTTATACTGGTCAAGATGGCAGGTTTGGTAGAAACTTAAACAATTTGATATTTAAATTTATGTGTTTTTAAGGATTAAGTGTATACCGAACTGCTTACTAATTTAAATATTTTAACATTTATAATTTTGTTGCCAATAACTCAATACACCCTTCCACTTTCCCTTATATTTTATTAAGGTGAAGACTTTATATTTAAGATTGAACCTCCACTTGCCCTTATATTAAGATTGAACTTTAGAAATACACCATGTCACTGACCATGTATAATCTCCACCAAAAACTATCCTAATTATTCACTTCTACCTATAGAATCACAAAATGAACCCTGCTCTATCTTCTAAGATGAGAATGATATTCCTTGAGGGGAAAAAAATGAGAATAATATTTGACTCCTTTCAAGTATTATTTTAATAACCCTCGTCTTGAGGTCAACTGACACTGCCAACTTTTGGAAAAGGATTTCATGTGGAATGAATGCAAGATTGAAACTTGTTTACCAAACAAGTTTCAATCTTGCATTCATTCCACGTGAACCAAATGGGCTTGAGAGTCCCAAATTTCCTAACCTATTTATTCTTTCAACAATGTACACCAATTTTTTTTTTTTTTCTTTTTTGTCAACTAGAATGTTAATCTGACCACCATCTAGCATATTCTTACGGCCTATAAGCTATATGGAAAGTACAGATTCTAGACAGCTCTCTTAATTAATCGTAGGGCTTATTTCGATCGAATCTTTGCTTAAAGGATGAACACAGGTACTACAAAAATGAATGTAACAACAAATCAAGAAGTCATTGATTATCTTTTTAAATGAAGGTTCACAACACTTCGTTTGTCCATAATAATAATAATCACACACACCTACCACATTCGGTAATGATTCACTTTACCCTCATACAGCCACTAACCAATGTAATGTATTCTTATATATAAATTATGGATAAAATTTAAATATAATTCCTTAAATGAAATACATTAAGTTTTACTGTATTTTATTGGTTAAAACAATTATGTATTTGAATTTAATTAAAAAACTTAATGCACAACACCTAAAAGAATTGTGGGTAAGTTTTACTATTTTTATACATATCTATAAGCAAAACCTTGTGTCAAGTACTTTTGGGCTCACACTAAAGATATAAATGCATTTGGATGGTACAGACTACAGAGCAAGTGTTGTGATGACATGCATGCACATGGACATTCAAGGAACAAAAATAATTTACTTTCTGTTCGTTCTCTCTACTCTGTTAGCGCCCAATGAACAGATTCGATATTGAAAAAGGTCCCCATCAACAAGATTTTGAATGGATGCATTCCATTAATTCGTTGACAAGTTTTTCATACTTTATGGCTGGAAATGACCCTAATGTCTGTTTGGGAAATTTAGCCTTTTAATATAGCGGGGTAGACAAAGAGAGGGGACTTTTCACTGTAGACAATGCTTCTATTCCTGGTTGAAGTATATTTTATGGAGATTTAGCTGTGGATCCAACAAGATCTTTGAAGCTTTTTGAAACTTCAAGTACGCAATGTCCTTTACCAGTAATATGAGGGATTGCATGCATCATGCTTTTTTGAACCCCTTTTATGTAGAGTGTTGTAAAGTCCCGTATCTGATTTTTTTTTTTTTTTTGCTTTCCATTTTGATTAGAACTTGCTAAACTACATTTAAAAGTTTCCATGTGCATGCCATCTACGTAGTTATACAATTGTCTGGAGGCATATTCAACATTTTTCTACTGTTCATGCAAATCATTGATTTTTGGGTTCTCTTGGGTGGAGAACACTCGAAAAGGTGGGGGGCTACCATTTGAGCTGTACGTATCTTTGTTTTGGTGGTGGGACTTGGGGAGTGAATCCCATTCTAATTTGTCATCCTCATTACAAGTAGGTCGGCAATAGAGTAGAAAAATTGAGCAGATCTTTCTTTCAAACTGGACAAGGAGATATTTTGTTGTTGACTAGCACATGCATAAGAGTTCCAAGAGGTAGACTAGCCCTAGGAAAAAGACTATCACAGACTAAAAACTGGGCACAGCCTCTTTGGGAAGTTCTATATTGCAGAAAGCTCGATTTATTCACGGTATTTAGACCCACATTTGCCACCTTCTGTACTCTGTACCATGAACACCTTCTAACATTGGTCCAACAGACTGAGAAAGATTATGTCAAAATGTTTAAATACTACTATTCTACCTTCCATTTCTCATTTGAAGCCATTCACTTGGAGAAATATATTCTCTAAATAAGCTATACAAAATTACAAATCATTGTTTAATATCAAAGTGCCCCCTAATTGTGGTTACAAGATATATAATTTACTATATTAGAAGAGTGGTGTTTGTACACACGTCAATTAAAAATGTACACTTAAGTGCTCTTGATGGCTCCTCTAATTAGATTCACAAGAAGGTAAACTGTACAATCATAGTTCGAAGACTTTCAAAAATGATTATCCGATACCTAAACATTTTTTTTGATAAATGACTTTCTGATACCCAAACTACAGATCTACGGCCATTTTCCTTCAGAAAAATTCATGTAATACGCATCCAGGAAGTAAGCAACTGGAGCGACCCTCTGAAAAGGAGCTCCTCAGATTTTTTTTTTTTTTTTTTTAAATGTGAGTTGCGGTACAGACCACGTTTGCCTTTCCTCTGTTCAATTAACTGTCACTGCGTAGCAAACAACTCTACAGTAGAAACATTAAATTTGCCTTTGATTTCAAGCTTTAACAATAAGTAGATCGGCAGAAATGGTAAACCTTTCAACTGCTTCCTACGTGAAATTGCAAGTGTGTTGATGACTGAATTTCTACTTCCTTCCAGCGTAAGATCCCAACTTAGACAAGTCTGGTATCCAGAATGACAGTTCAGAAGAGCCAGTGACGAACATCAGACTTCCAGGAGCCCATTTTATGACAGGAGGCTCAGTTTCAGTACTCATCCAACTAGCAACCTAGATAGTTTAATAATAAGCAATACCAAGTCAGCAACATAACAAGGTACACATACAGACATACATTTGCCGTTCATAAATATAATAACGTTGCATTATAATTGTGAGCTCACTGCCATTTACCATCTGACCAAATGTCCAGGGGGGCCATTATGTATTTCTTAATATACGTTCTTAGTGAGAAGAACCCTAGCAAAAACCTAAACAATGACCCTGATGTGTCAACACAATCATCTATTTTTTATCTTCAATCTTGAGTGCATTTGTTTGTGCATATTACATTACATCTACCTATGGAGAATGCAGAACCCTAATCTATATCAGACAAATAACAGTAAGAAAGAGTGTAAGAAATATAGAAAGAATGAAAGCAACTTCAGAGCTGCATGAGAATCATGGAACATACTTCTTTCCCACTTCGTACGCTCCAAGAATAAACACTTCCATCACCTGAACCTGCCAGAAATCAGAATGAAGAAAGTCAATAATTACCATAAAAGGGGCAGCAAAAGAGATTAATTAGAAGTATTTTTTATTTTTGGGAGAATGGGGTGGGGAAAACAGCAAGTCCAGTAATATGGTCCTCCTTTTTTGACAGGTTAAGCAAAGGTAATCAGTGTAAGATTCATTGCTGACTCAATTGACGGTGATTTGGTTTCAAACATTTTGTATGTGTGACTACAAGCAAGGTGTGAAGAAAATAAGTAAAACATGAGCAATGTGGGAAGCTTAGAGTTCTAGTAAGGAAAGAGCTTCTTTCCTTGACTTTTCTTCTTCCATGCATGCAACATTGTCAATTTTTAGGTGATAGGAGTAAATGGCTTGTCTCTCCTTTGTCTCCTTAGAGCAATATTCGTTCTCTGTATAAAGCTTTCTACGGAATGTATTAAGGCATCCAAAAGTGCAGTATCCAACAAAGTGTAAGAAAGCAACAAAGCAAAAACTGTAAGGAAATAGAAAAGCAAGAGTGGCATGTGGTGTGTGGCAAGGTGTGTGTAATATTTCAAGTATCAATAAGATTCCTCTTTTATTGAGAACTCCTTTGTATATTCTATTTGAGCATGGTGAGATTTATTGCAAAGTTTTTGATACTTTCATCTTGAGTGTTAAATTTATTATTCTGGAAAAACTTCCACAACGATAAATCTCCACAATCAGGACATAATTGAAGATAAATTTTATTCCAATGGAACTAGTCCGTGAAAACAGAGCCACCAAAAAGCTCTGTATTTAAAGCCAAGCTATTTATAGCACCAGCAAGATCAGATCTTGCAGCTTCCTTCCAAAGGTTAAGATCAGAGTTTTAGGTAACGAAAAAATTGAAAAACTCCATAGACCAAAAATGTAAACATACAAACAGGTATCATCCATCCAAAATGAGCAAATTCTGAATAAATTTATCCAAATTACTAATCCTGAGAAAAGTGACAGGATACGAGCAGTACCTGAGATAACAAACATTCCCTCAGGGCTGAATGATGCCTCTAATGTGGAATTGCTTGAAACAGGCTTGACATTATATGTGGATAACTGAATCAACAGAGAACATAAAAGCACATCTTAGGGATTAAACCATCTCTATAAATGCTACCAATTTAAGATCTCCATCAGTAAAGTTTTGCCATGACCCACCTAAGGGGGACCAGCACTGAGTAATGACCTTTTTCTTTTTTCAGTTAATGGAAAAGTTCATGGAAAGACAAGTGTAAGAGATAGATAACTCACAAGTGTGCCACGGAATGAATCAAGCACATGAATATGTCCATCCATAGTTGTCAAAAGCATAAGTCTCCCATCATTACTGAACTTTACAACATTTGCATCAGATGTATCTCCCCCAACAGAAAAGATGTCAAAAGGGCCCTAGAAGCAATCAAATTTCACTAAATAATTGTATTTCACGGATTTAACAATCTAGACAAACTTAACACTCCCATGCTCTTGAACATCAACACTAACCTTCTCATAGTTGCGAGCATCAAACATTCTAATGTATCCTCCAAAGGCAATTGCAAAGACTAGTCCTTGTTCATCATATGCCGTAGCAGGCCTTCCTTGTGCACGTAAAAGACCCTAATTTGCAGGTAATAGATATCTTAGTAATATATAAAACATATTTTGAAAAGGAGCATCTATATGCAAATGCCTCCACCTGACACTTCTCAGCTCGTTGATCCCAAAGCAAAACAGTTCGATCAAGAGAACCAGAGATAAAGCATTCTTTGCGAGAGCACAAGCTGAGTGACACAACCCTAGAAACAAGAGTAGAAGATGTCCTATTATTACACAGATATGTTCAGGCAAGTAGTCACTTGAAAATGAGAAAAAAAAATTGCCAAAATCGTTAGTGTGAGAAACCAAACCTGTCATGGTGACCTTTAAAATACCGCAAATATTTGTTGTCGTGCAATGATAGTAACCTCAGGGATTCTGATTATATTGAACAAATAAATAGATGATTCTAAATAAACCATGCACACGCAAACATTTTTGGGATTAACATACCATCCCAGCCATTTTTTGAAGAGTAGATGACTGTTGTAGGGTGAGAAGTAAAGCAAACCAGATCAACCCCATACTTTTTGCTGTTAATTGTCTTCAAACAGCTGGCAATTAGCAGGAAAAAAAAAAAGCATCTCAATGAATCATGCCACTACCAAAACAAGTAGCCTAAAAATTAAAATAATGCACAACTGAAAACAAGAGTTTTTCAAGGCGACAGGAGAATTTAATATGCATGATTAAGTGTTAGTCACAATCGACTCTAGAATCGAAAGTGAAATCTAAAACATGGACCAAGGATGGCTTATTACAGTTCCCTATAGTTCCTCTTGATAAAACCAACTGAAGTCACCCACAAATAAATAAATTTATCAGTTAAGCCCATGGTTTTCAATCTCAATATCGGGACTATTTTAAATTCTAGAAAATGAAGAATTGTCTTGAGCATATAGTTCTTTGACCTTCTTAAAAGGAGTAACATTTAAACAAAAAATCAACTTTCACATCTCACAAACAGGTGGGCCAAGGCTCCACAAAAGGCATCGAGTCTTTGCCCATCTGAGCACATATTTTACATCTTCACAGAATATCAAGCACAACAAACTTTAAATAATCCTCAATTGTTTTTTCTTTTTTTCTTCAAATAGTCGACGTGTTAATCAATTTGCTCACAATCACTTTCAAGAAGTGCTCAACTCAACCAACAAAAAAAATTGCTGTGAGTCTTGCGAAACCAACAATTCCCTATCACCACTATGATTGAGAGCACCAGGGTATGACTAATACATAAGCAGAAAATTTTCTGTGACTTAAATGTTCCCAACAAAATACAATGAACAACAACAAAACAAACAAAAATGGTGCTTAGAAAGGGGGAAAATTTGAAGGATAAGCCAAAAAAGAAAGGCACTGACCTTGCAGTGGCAACATCATAAAGGCGAATGGATTCATCATCACTAGCTGTTACTAGATAACTTGAAGTCTTATGAAAATCCATGGAACTAATTCTACCATTCTGTAGATAACAATACAAATATGCATAAAAACTTCAGTAAGTCAATATATGGAAAGGAAAACAAAAACACAGAGCAAAAACTGTAAACATAAAGTAAGCCATCTCCAACAACACGTTGATAACACACAAACAGTACCTCAGATGCAGTCCATTAGGTCCCCCAATTACAAATAAAACACAATTTGAATTTAATTTGGGAACCTAATGTACTACACTTAAGATACTGTACCCAACATAGAAATTAATTTTGCTAGACATAGGACGGGCATTCAACTTACTCTTCTTCTTTTTTTAATACTTTTTAGCGTCCAATTGATTTTGGTGTAGGCAAATCCAAACCCAAGTCCTTACTCAACAACAAGTGACTTTACGAGTTGAACTAGCTAGTAACCAATCGATTAGCTTTAGCTCAACTGGTAAGTTTCTTGTTGTCAAATAAGTTGGTGGCTTCCAGCTTTACTCAAATTAAGTTTGCCGTTCTTGTATGAATAAAAAAAAGCAACAAAAACACTTCCATAGTTTTCTCAGCAACCCAACAGAGGATTAGGGTTCCAAAGACACACACACACACACCCATAAACCAGACACTATCCGTTGCTACTGGTGTTGATAAGAAACATAAAATTTCACACGAAGTACATTGAAAACCATAGAATTCTGCTAAACCCAAAGCAATAATGAAAAAGAGGAGTGAGAGAATTTTACATAGTCTCTGAAAGCCATGCCGACTTCCATGCTTTGAATAATCTCTTCATTCAGCTCCAGCGAAACCTTGTCTTCTCTTTCGGATTGAGAGCCTGCATTTATTTATTTATTTATTAAAATAATTTTGAAAAAAAAAAATTAGGAAGTGGTTAAGCAGAAAGAAATCAACAATATTGCACACAAGAAAAAAGAGCAATTATACGTACCACCCATTTTTTTTTTTTTTTTGTTTGAGTTTCTGAAATCCCCAAAATTTGGCTCCGAATGAAATTGGAATTCCTAACTCCTAACTACCAACCGCCGGAAAACTCTAAGCATCAGATGCACAAGATATTGGCTATTAGGTGCCTTGGCCCTTGCTGCCCTTTCTTTTCATTTCTTTTTTACTTTTTTGATAAACATTTCTTTTTTACTTATATATATAGTTTTCGTTTATTTGCTTCTTTTTTATTCGATTTTCCAGAGTGGGTATATGGCCGAGCCCGTGTGGTGGTGTTTTTTTTTTTTTTTTTTTTTTGAGAATTTATATATAAATCTTATAATCGAAGAAAATTTTAATTAAAATCTTAAATTTTCAAATTATAATAAATTAAATCCTATAGTTTTGTCATTGATAAATCAAACTTCAATATTTTAAAAATAATAAATTAAAACCTAAGGATTTAGGACCTTAGCTTATAGTATTAAAATTCAGATAGTAGTTTCATTTTAATGAATTGAGGTTTAATCAGGGGCGGCTATATGTTGAAGAACAACTTTAACCAATAATAATAATAATAAAGAAGTAAGGCGTTAAAGTGAATACCTTGGAAAAAAAATTATACTATATAATATTTTTATAATTATTATATTTTGACAACCTTAAAAAAATTAACCACTCTGAAAGTCTGAATCTGAAAATTTTGAACATCCAAAATTTTATTTAAGCCCAGCAAAACTAAACTTTGTCCCCTTAAATATATCTCTGGCACTTAAAAAAACTAGGAAGCCCAAAAACAACCTCAGAAAAACAAACAAAGAAGCCCGTTTCTATTAGTCCTCACTCCTTCACTCAAATTAAAAAATTGGCACGACATAATTAAAATTAAATAAAATAACACAAACTTATAGTTTTAAAGAGACAACATTTGCCTCATTTCACTTCGTCCATCAGTCTAGATTGGCTACTACTTTACTCGTTGCTCTCAATATTTCATCTGCTACTCTCTCTCTCTGGAACTATTTTGAGAGTCTTACTCTGTGAATTGTGATAGACTAGTGTGAATTTATAATTTATGATAGCGTTATATAGAGTTTAGTGTTATGAATTATTATTTGTTGTAAGAGTTGAGTGGCTGTGTTATGGGGCGTGTGTGCCTATGTGGGCAGTAAAAGGCTAAAGGGCAAAGACAAATATAAGTGCATAGATTATTATACTTTGATAAATAATAAATAGATTTTACTAATGTGTGTCCTTAAGGCACATAATAATTAATTATTTTTAAAAAATAGTTTCGAGAATTGAAAAAGTATTGACAATTTTTTTAATTCCCGAGAAAATGTTTTCAAACACTATGTGAGGAGATTAGACAAGTAGTCATGGGGACTAGATGCGGTACAGTGAGTAGTTATTGATAAAAAATTTTGATTAAATTGTTGAGTTGAATTCTTAAATCTTAATAAATATATGCCGTGGATACAAGAAAAGTTATTCTTAATATAATTACAAAGACTACTGAGTTGAGTTGAATTGTTAAATAAACTAAGTATATATTTGTTATTGAACTGTTGAGTTGAATATTTAATAGAGTATATACCCAAAAAAAAAAAAAATTATTCTTAATACAATTACAAGAACAAATAAGTCGAGTTGAATTTTTAAATAAAAAATTTGTAATCAAATGAGAGATCAATGGATGAATGATTGCTTGATTGTGAACATTAAAAAATATATAATTTTCATCATTGATAATGAGACTAACATATAACAATTCCAAAATATAAAAACTTGTAAAAGAAAATTGTAAATTCTTTTGTACTTGCATTTTTTTTTTTTTTGTCAATATATGAGATTTTATTTTTATTAGATTTTGTATAATTTTCAACACTTCTTCTCCGTTGTCCATCGGTGAGTGATTTCTCTAAATTTCTTGCTAACCACTTTGAAAAAATTTTGGAGCCGCAATTGGATTTAATTTTTTTTTTTTTTTTTTGGATTAATTTATCAATCAAGAAATTAAAAGGTGTAGAAAAAGAATAAAAAATCCTCTGGTGTCATTGCCACTGCACAACAAGAAGGGTAAAAATAAGCTATCTATTTCAAGCATTCCAAACAGAAAATGAGAGGGAAGAATTATTACAACAAAGAAAACTATCAATATTACACGAACATTTAGCAAGAGCATGAACCACAAATTTTAGATCCTTTTTGACCCAACTAAATGAACAACGTGAGAAAAATTCCATTGAATTCTAAAATATTCGGCAGAACATTCACAATAGACCAGTGAAGTGTGGGGCACTCTTTTTTGGATCATTGATAACGTCACTGAATTATTCAGAAATGGGCCACTGTAAAGCCCTATTGTATAGGTCCCTATTAGGGGCAATACAAGAGGGCCCTTATCTTAATATGGCACTTGATTTTTCGCGGTTATCTGGGCCTATCAATGTCCTGAAGTTTTAAGGCCTTACTTCCCAGAATATTTCCAAGCCCAGTTGGAACTCGGTTTTGACTCAGTAGTCAGAAGTTCAAGCAAACCAACCCGAATGACAAATTCAGAAATTGAAGTCTTGTATCGGCAGAGTTGATCATTCCACAGACAAGGATGCACAGATCTTGATCATGCATTCTGCAGATGGTTTGAGTGTGGGACTTCCGGGAATTTATTTATCTATGGAATATTTCACCTAGTTACCACATATATTATATTCCAATTGCATGATATATGATCTAATTAGGACTAGAGCAGAATGTTTCCATTTTTCTTTTATCAAATTAGTACACATTCATGTTTAATATGCGAGAAGAAAAGCTTATTTAACAAACTTTCCATTCATGTTGACAATTACTTGATTCGAAAAATAACCCAAAAACATGTTGAGGAAAATACAATAAAAAAGAGGAAAGAAAATCTACACTTTCTGTGAATATTTCTTGCACATAAATTTACAATTCCGTATCTCTATCTCTATCTCACACCTCAAGTACTCCTCAAGCAAAGGCACCCCCAAAAAAACAAAAAGGAAAAGGAAATGGCACAATTACAACTAAACATACACTCAGAACTAAATCATGTAGAATTATTACATAACCGAAACTGGTAAGATCACCTCGGGCGAGGCACGAATAGAAGAACTACTTGCAGAAGAGTCGCGGTTCTCATCTGTTGATGCTTTTTTCTTGATAAACTCTATGCAATCCGCGACAGCTTCGCTGTGATGAGGGTCATTGGGGTAGTGACATCTTTGAATATTGTCTGTGGATCCACTAGTGTTGTTTGTGTCCTTGGACATTGCAGACAACATGATCAAGCGAAACACAGCCTCGCGAAAACGCTCCAGCAAGGTCACTGGTGATAAGCTCTTGCTCTTGTTGGTGCAGTTGTTATTGCCTCTCTGCAGCCTTGGGATGCATAGTCTGGTCTTCAATTTTTTGGGGCTTGCTTTAGTTTTCTGATTCTCCATCTTTGCTTTGGTCTGGTTAATGTTGGCTAACATGGGGTGGAACATTCTTTATATGAGAATCTAATAAATAAGACAAGATCATATGTTATAATATATGGGTCGTACTTTGAATGTGGGACTTGAAGTTGGCTGGTCAGTTGCTACCACATGCGCATGGTAACCGAGCCTTTAAGGATCTTCGTGTAACAACATAAACTTGCTGTTTTATCCGGTAAAATAATGCTAACAGCCATATAATAAGGCAAATATTAATAATGTGGTGTTAATTTAAACTGTAATGGAACCTAGAACCTGCAAAATAATCATAAATTGTCAGAAATTTTGCTGGAAATGATACGAATCAGTAATTAGTCAACGCTAATGAGGCTATTAAGAAAAAAGAAAGTTAGGCAGTTTGTTTGTTTCAGAATGTCTTTCGACAACTCAACTTTCACAAAAATGTGTGTTCTCAAAATTAACATATAAGAAATGAAAAAATCTATAGACACAACTTTTATGCCATATTTTAATATAGTCAACTGTGAATAACTATTAATAATTGATGAGAGTTAAAAGACAAAATTTGCGGCATGAATGTTGTGAGTCTTGTGACCCTAGAAGAATTCATAAGGAATTATGAGCTTCCTAATCCTTCCCATCTAACTCGATTTGAGGTGAATAGGATCCTTTCTATTTTATACATTTACAAATTACAATGAAGATTGTAATTTTCATTTTCCAAAAAAATATAAAAGTGTACAGCAATTTTAAATGACGTACAACAGTCTCTCTATGTCTTATACTGCACATATATATATTACGATAAATACAGTATTCAATTTCGTCATGTTATGGACTAACCTTTATTCGAACGGGCGAAATATAGGCTTAGCTACTCCTTACAATACACGCAAATTGCTTGGCACCTTCTTTCTATCCCTTTTATCCGGTGTTATTAGCAAATGATCTCTTTGCCTTGCACGTTAGTGCGTGTATAGCTAATATATAATATTTAAGTTTAATTATATTATTAATTTTATATGGGAAACATTAATGGTTTAGAAAATATTTTTAGAAATTTTTTATAGAAAAAAAAAAAACAATTAATTTTTTAATAGCTTTTGATGAGGATAATTGTATAAGTTACTAATACCTTAAGGTGGCTGATGGGAGTATCAGGCCGTAAGCTTTGATCATCAAACCATTCCCTTTTTACGTCCGTGACTCCGCCTCATATCTGATGGCGTTGGGCTAAAGGAAGGAAATCTGACGGAGTCAAAGCTGAAGGTCCTAAGCTAACGACCTTACCAGAGACATACGTAGGCTGACGACCTTACCGGAGACATACGTAAGCTGACGACCTTACTAGAGACATACATAGGCTGACGACCTTACCGAAGACATACGTAAGCTGACGACCTTACTAGAGATATACGTAGGCTGACGACCTTACCGGAGACATACATAAGCTGACGACCTTATCGAAGACATACATAAGCTGACGACCTTAGGAAGTAAAAGCTGAAGGGGATAACCCAATCTTCATCCATAGCTTGTTTTGTCCACCATGTACGTGCATACAAGGAAAGTTCTTGTGTACACGCCTAACCCTAATTAAGAAGACTCCTATAAGAAAAGAACTCTAAGAGATACGCAAAATCCACGAGTTACTCTCCTAGAAGGAAAGAACTTCTTGACCAAGACATGAATTTCGGCCCTACGCTATTATAAATACCTCAAAACCCTCACAAAGCAAGATACGCATAATTTACTTCAGCTCTAACACTTTAGGGTTGTAAAGGAGAAAAGAAGTTCTAACTTGACATTCGGAGGGTTTTTGGCCGGCACCACACCAGTGCCCTTTGTTGTTTTTATCTGTTGTTGTGTAGGTTTTGCTTCGGGTAAAGTGAGGACCACGTGACAATTGGTGAGTTTTCATACATCATCAGTTGGCGCCGTCTGTGGGAAAATTTATTTAGCTTTTGCTCTATCCTGAGACAAAAGTTGCATGGTACTCACTCAATCGATGGCAACAACCAACAATCAAGGCAACGAACCGCACGCCACAGCTCTAGAGAGGCAAGTCCAAACACTTGCGGTGGCGGTCGAGCGCCTCACTAAGCAGAATCATGATTTAGAAGAGCAACTGCGGCAAAGGAATGCACACCCAAGCGCACCAAAGGAAGACCAGGAAGGTGCCAATCCGGAAGGGAGGAACGCGGAAAGGCCTGAGGGTAGCAACACCCCAACTAGATCGAAGCGACAGGAGACCAACCGACCATCCACCTCGGACACCATGCCGACTCACATAACAGCAGAGATGCAGGAGATGAGGGAACGTATGGATGTGATGATGAACGCCCTCAGAGGACGAATCTCCAGTGACCTGGACGACCTAGTCCATAGGACAGATTCGCCTTTCACAGCGCTCGTGAATTCATGCCCCCTTCCTCCGAAATTTCGCATGCCTCAGGTGGAGAATTGCGACGGATCCAAGGACCCATTGGATTACTTGGAATCTTTCAAGACCCTAATGCATCTTCAGGGCGTACCGAATGAAATCATGTGTAGGGTTTTCTCACCACGTTGAAAGGGCCTACAAGGGACTGATACAGCCGGCTAACGCCTAATTCCATCAGTACCTTTAAGGAATTAGGCGCACAGTTCGTATCACACTTTATCGGGAGTCACGGGCATAAAAAGTCTACTGCGTGTCTGATGAACATTAGGCAACGAGAAGACGAGACTTTAAGGTCCTACATAGCCCGCTTTAACAAGGAAGCCCTTTCGATAGACGAAGCAGATTACAAGATACTCGTAGCAGCGTTCACAAACAGGCTGCGAAAGGGTAAGTTCCTGTTTTCTTTGTACAAGAATGACCCAAAGACTATGTCCGAAGTGTTTTACAGGGCAACGAAGTATATGAACGTAGAAGATGCCTTGCTAGCTCGAGAGGACAAACCTAGAAAGAGGGAAAGGCAGGAAGATGCATAACCGGACAAGGGACGAAAAGTGGCTAGAACCGGAGAACGGTGGGAAGATCGACGACCCAAACCGCCTACAGGAAGATTCACGAACTTCACTCCCCTAAACGCTCCTATCAACCAGGTACTAATGCAGATTAAAGATGAAGAAACTTTAACCTTTCCTGGCAAACTGAAGGGAGATCCCAATAGGAGACTAAGGGACAAATACTGCCATTTTCATCAAGATCATGGTCATGACACCGCTGATTGCTACGACTTGAAACAGCAAATAGAGGCTCTTATTAGACGAGGAAGGCTACAGAGGTTCGTCAACAAAGAGAGGGTGAACCCGCCACAAAATTAAGCCCCTCGACGAGACAATGATCGCCCAATGCAACCCATAGTAGATATAAGGATGATTGTAGAGGACACCATGACCGTCGAGTCATCCAAGAAAGTCCGAAAGACATACCTCAGAACGGTTTAGAACATCCAGATGACAAGTTCCGCGCTCAAAATGTCGCGGATTGACAATCCCCCCATTGGATTCTCAGAAGAAGACGCCCGGTGTCTTCACCATCCCCATGACGACGCTCAGGTCGTCACCATACAGGTAGAAGACTATAACATACACCGAGTCCTCGTCGACAACGGTAGTTCAGCAGACATCCTCTACTATCCCGCTTTCTAAACAAATGGAAATGAAAGGGAACGACTAGTTCCGATTAACGCCCCGCTCGTTGGCTTTGGGGGAGCGAGGGTATTTCCACTTAGCGTTGTCACTTTGGCAGTAACCATTGGAGACTATCCACAGCGGATCACCAGGAATGTAGCATTCCTTGTAGTCGATTGCTCGTCAGCCTACAATGCCATCATAGGACGTCCAACCTCAACTCATGGAAAGCCGTAACATCGACATACCATTTGATGATAAAATTTCCTACTGATTATGGAATTGGAGAATTGAGAGGAGATCAAGTATCCGCGCACGAATGTTACGTAGTCATGATAAAGATGGACAACCATATTCAGGTCATGAACATAGAGGAACGTCAAATGGCGACAGAGCCCGTTGAGAGGCTCGAAGACGTACCTCTTGACAAATCCCACCCGGAACAGACAACCAAAATCGGCACCTTGGCAGACCCGACGGTACGTCAAGAACTCGCGACCTTCTTAAAAGAAAACAGGGACGTGTTCGCATGGAGCCACGAAGACATACCAGGAATCGACTCGTCAATCATGGTACACAAGTTGAACGTGTCGCCATCTTTCCCGCCCGTCCGACATAAGAAAAGAATCTTCGCCGAAGAGAGAGATCAGGCAGTAGCAGAAGAAGTCCGCAAACTACAAGAGGCGGGATTTATCAAGGAAGTTTACTACCCTGATTGGTTGGCAAACATCGTAATGGTCAAAAAGAACAACGGAAAATGGAGGATGTGTGTCGACTTTACAGACCTAAACAAAGCATGCCCCAAGGATAGCTACCCCCTCCCGCGGGTCGACATCTTGGTGGACTCTACGGCCCAACATCAGCTGCTGAGCTTCATGGATGCATTTTCCGGATATACCAAATCCGAATGGACGAAGCTGATCAAGAGAAGACTTTGTTCGTAACAAGCCAAGGCCTTTTTTGCTAGAAAGTCATGCCCTTTGGCTTGAAAAATGTTGGCGCAACCTATCAGAGGCTCATGAACAAGATGTTTGCAGGACAGATTGGAAGAAACGTCCAAGTATATGTCGACGACATGCTAGTGAAAAGTCGAAGGGAAGAAGATCATTTGGAGGATCTCAAAGAAACCTTCGACACTCTTCGCTCCTACAACATGAAGCTCAATCCAAGCAAGTGTGCCTTTGGAGTGACGGTAAGAAAGTTCTTAGGGTACATGGTATCCCAAAGAGGCGTCGAGGCCAACTCGGACAAGATTCGAGCCATAATGGGGATGGCACCTCCTAAAAATATAAAGGAAGTACAAAGCCTTAATGGCAGGGTCGCTGTGCTTAATAGATTTGTGTCGAGGGCAACAGATAAATGTCTACCATTCTTCTGAACACTGAAAAAATCCTTTGAATGGATGGCCAAATGTCAACAAGAGTTCGAAGACTTGAAGGTCTACCTCTCTTCGCCGCCGTTACTAAGTCCCTCGCAGCCAGGAGAAGAACTATTCCTTTATTTGGCCGTCTCCCCGGCTGTCATCAGTGCAGCCTTAGTTCGAGAAGACGACGGGGTCCAAAGACCCGTATACTATGCAAGCAGGCGCTGCATGGTGCAGAAGAGAGATATCCCCCATGGAAAAACTCGCCTTCACTCTGGTCACAGCGGCCTGAAAACTCAAGCCATACTTCCAAGCCCATACGATAGTCATCCTAACTGACAAACCTTTACGACGAGCAATGGGCAGCCCTGGAGCCGCCGACGAATGGCATTGTGGTCAATAGAGTTGAGCGAATTTGACATACAATATCGCCCCCGCACCGCCATCAAGGGACAAGCGGTTGCCGACTTCATTGCGGAACTCACCAGTGCAGAAGGCGAGGAGGCAGAAGATCCACAATGGAACGTTTTTACAGATGGGTCATCCAACAAGAAGGCTAGTGGAGCAGGGGTCGTGCTTAAATCTCTAGAAGGTGACAAGATTGAATGTATGATTCGTCTCGATTTTCCTACAACTAATAATGAAGCTGAGTACGAAGCCCTGATAGCAGGTTTAGACCTTGCCAAAGCTGTAGAGGCCGCGAACGTAGTTATTCACTGTGACTCCCAGGTCGTTACAAGCCAAGTGAATGGCGAGTACGAGTGCAAGGGCGAAAAAATGAAGAAGTACTGGAAGCAAGCGAAGTTGAGGATGGATGGGCTGCAAGCCAAGATAGTCCAAATCCCAAGAGGAGCAAACGAGCAGGCCGACCGTCTTGCCAAAACCGTGTCTGCGGAGTCTATGGTAACTATCGACAAGGTGCTCTCTTTTATATAGCCTTCACCGTTAATAGACGTTCTCAATATACTGGAAATTGGTTCCGAAAACAACTGGACCACCCCCTGATCTCCTACCTAAAAGATGGTACGCTACCTGACGGGAAGGTGCCGCAAGGAAGCTAAAGGTCCAGTCAGCACGGTTCGTTTTGATAAAGGACGTCCTTTGTAAGAGGGGTTTTTCTCGACCGTAATTAAGATGTTTAGGCCCCAAAGAAGCAGACTACGTTATGAGAGAAGTACACGAGGGGATATGTGGCAACCACTCGGGGTCACGGTCATTAGTACATAAGTTGATTCGAGCCGGATACTACTGGCCGACAATGCAAAATGACGCTCAGGTTTATGTAAAAGCTTGCTACAAATGTCAAAGGTTCAACAATATCATTAGACAGCCGGCGGAAGAACTGACCCCCATAACCGCTCCATGGCCATTCGCCCAGTAGGGATTGGATATCATGGGACCATTCCCAATAGCAGCAAAGCAACTGAAGTTCTCGTCGTCAGCATCGATTACTTCACTAAATGGGTCGAAGTTGAAGCCTTAGCCACGATCACTAAAAAGAATACACGGAATTTCATGTGGAAAAACATTGTTTACAGGTACGGAATTCCAAGAGTCTTGATCTCGGACAACGGTAAACAATTTGACAACAACTCCTTCCGGACCTTCTGCTCAGAGCTGGGAATCAAGAACCACTATTCCTCCCCAGCCCATCCTCAAGAAAACGGGTAAGTTGAAGTCACGAACCAATCCTTGCTTCGAATCATTAAGACTCGCTCGAGGGGGCAAAGGGCATATGGCCTGAGGAGCTGCCCAACGTACTATAGGCATATAGAACAACAATAAGGACTCCCACGGGGGAAACTCTGTTCCAACTAACATACGGGAGTGAAGCAGTCATCCCGGCCGAGATAGGACTCACGAGTTATAGGGTGGACAATCATAACGAGGGAAGAAATGACTAAGAGCTACGTTTACGGCTGGATCTAGTTGACGAGGTAAGGGCGATGGCTGAGCAGAGACTCACACGATACCAGGACCTCCTGGCCAAGCACTACAACTCCCGAGTCAAGCGTCGAGACTTCAAAGTTAGAGACCTCGTTTTAAGGAAAGTGATGGGCGCTGCCAGAGATCCCGCACAAGGAAAGCTTGGCCCAAATTGGGAAGGACCCTACAAGATTACATCATGGCTAAGAAAGGGCACCTATCACTTAGAAACACTTGACGGACAGAAGGTACGACACCCATGGAACGCCGAGCATCTCAGAAAGTACTACCAGTAAAGAATAGCAAGTAGAACACTACTCCTCATTGCCAGTTTACGTTTTCTAATTATCTGTCCTAGTTTATTCTTGTCTGCTATATGTTTTAAGCCCAAAGGGCTGAAAGTTTATTCTTTTTCGAACAAAGTTCTACTTATGCATTCATCATAATAAGAGGAGTTTTATCAGAAATGACTAGTAAACTTATTATGTCTTCAAGGAGACGCAAGTCCACAAAGTGGACGACCTTATGGCCAAGTCCACAAGTGGACGACCTTATGGCCAAGTCCTCAAAGTGGACGACCTTATGGCCAAGTCCACAAAGTGGACGACCTTATGGCCAGTCCTCAAAGTGGACGGCCTTATGGCCAAGTCCTCAAAGTGGACGACCGTATGGCCAAGTCCACAAAGTGGACGACCTTATGGCCAAGTCCACAAAGTGAAGGACCTTATGGCCAAGTCCACAAAGTGGACGACCTTATCACTAAAAACCCACAAAGTGGACGACCCTATCATTTGAGTCCACAAAATGGAAAAATCTACCACGAGGTCACAAAGTGGACGACCTTATTGCTAAGTCCACAAAGTGAACGACCTTATCACTAAATGGACAGGGGCAAAAAAGTGACGGTAGCAGTGTAACATCAACAAGTGACGGGATCAGCCTACAAAATAAATAAACTCTAAACTAGAATCCATGAAGTTGATGAATAATCAACAAAAAAAAAAAAAAGTTGAACCCGTCGCCTATAGATAATCAGCTAACAGCGTCACATATAAAGTGACGGATATATGGCAACATCACAAAATAATTTAATCGGCTAAACGAAAGCTGGCAGTGTTGCTCATAAAAGTGACGGATATACGGCAAACAAAAAGAAGTCGTACCGAATCAACTAAGAAATGTGATGACGTTAGAAGCTGACGGGAATACAGCTAAGTTTTGATCCAACGTCGTCACCCATCAGGCTGACGGAATGGTAAAAACAGCTCGAGGTCTGAGCTAAAAGGCGGTTGACACTGTTATTACTTAGATAAATAAGTGAAACAACGCCGTCATCCATATGCTGACGGGGTTATCACGAGCAAGTAGTTTTTAACATAAAATATAAAAAGAGAGAAACATGCCTCAAATGTAAAACAACATATTAAGATTAACACAAACAATGTCTTTACAAAAGCCCAAAGAAACGGGCGTCAGGCATTAAAGTTCGTTTACACCTTAAAAAAAAAAAGGGAAGAAAAAGTGCTAAGGATCAGGAAGTCGGATCTTGGGGCCTTCCGTTATCTTCGGCCAAAAAGGGCTGGGCGCAAGGAAGAGAAGGGCTGACAGCACTTGGATCGTTGCCATGAGAATTTACTGGAGTCAAAGCGATAGGCTGGTCTGCGGCTGGCTGAGCAAGAACGACGCTGTCATCCCTTTGGTTAGCATCGTCACCTTCCTCATCGACGGCGTCGCTTGCAAGGGTTGATGGGATCGACTCATCCATGGAAATCTTAGATAAATCCAAGTCAGGATAAACAGATTTCACTTGTTTTAAGCAGTCCTCAAACTCGTCACCATAGTAGGCGACACAAGCGTCTATGAAGGATGACAAGTCCTTAAACTCTGCCACAGCGTCGCTCCTAGCTGTTTCCACCTAGACTATGATGGACTTCAGCTCATTTTCCATCGACAGCTTGGCTTCTTCTTCCAGACTCCATCGACGACTTTCCTCAGCCAGCTTCTCCTTCAAGTACTTCATCTCTGGACCCAGGACATGGTTCGCATCTTTGTATTGCGCTTGGCCGTCAGCCAAGTACTTAATACGTTCATGCAGACGGGCGATCACACCCTCCTTGGCAGAGCACCTCTCTGACAAAGCCTTCATGCGAACCATAGCCTGCATGGCCGAAGAAATAACAACGTCAGAATATTGAAACTAGTCAGGCATCAAAGCAAAGAGAGAAGCATACCCTAGTAAGATCAAACAGGCCTAACGCCCCTATCTTGTCAGTAGCCTGCTCAGCACAGGGGTCGATTTCTTCATCCTTTAAAATGGACTTTGTCACCTCCACAGCATAGTCTTTGTGGGTTAAAAGGCGGCGCACGGATCCCTGGGTGACGGGGCCTGACAAGGTCATCGGCCCTTTACCTGCTCCATGGACGGACCTGGGAGGTGATGGCCTCTTTGAAGATTTGTCCCCAGAAGTCATAGTAACCCTCTTCCCAGGACGGTCCTCTTTGTCGTCAAGCTTCCTCTTGGCTCCTGTCCTCCCGACGGGCTTCGGGGCAGACAGTGGTGTCAACTCACCCCTCGCCTTCTCCTGCTCCTTCTTCTTGGTAGCAGCGACAGCTCGCACTCTTTGCCTAGCTGACTCCATTTCTGCAAAAGATAGAGAAGTTTAAAATAGAGACAGCATCAGGATACAGATAAGAAATTGGGAGGTACTCACGCCGACGAGAATAAGCGTTTAGTTTACAAGCCTCCTCCGTTGGCTCTGGACCGCCACAATATAAATGCAAAGTATCTAGCGTAATTAGGTCCCGACACTTGCGCTCCTCTAATGGGATAGCCGTCACTCGATGAATAAAATCCTCTTGTTCCGAGGTAATGTGTGGACGATTGTTAGCTAAAATAAAAAAGAGACGGGTTAAAGGGCCGAATTGGTAGACGAAGTAAGGAAGCCGACGGGACCAACCTGAGTTCCTAACATATGCCTAGGTGTTGTCAAAAAAACCATTAGGCATTGACTCCCACTCCTCCTGACGGCATACCCAGTTCGTCCCTTCTACAAAGAAATATCTGTCCTTTCACTTCCTATTGGAGTCGGGCATGTCCGATACCAATTTTAACTCTTTTTCCCTCACTGCAAAATGATACACCCCCTTCGACGAAGAGATGTGCTGAGGGCGATAGCACCAAAAGAACTCGTCCAAGGTTAACTGACGGTTCCCACCACTCAGACGACCCCACAGGATCTCGGCACCAATAAAAGTTTGCCAGACGTTAGGGGCAATCTGGCTGACGGATATCCCCAGAAAATTAGCCAACTGATGATGTAATGCTGTCAATGGTAGCCTTAATTCGGCAACGAACATGGCATCATACATGCCGACATCTGCGATTCGTCCCGAATAACATCTCTCACCTTCCTCGGGGAGACGGATTGGGATATCGTCTGGTATTTGGTAACGGGACCGCAAACTTTTGAAAACATTTTTTGACATCGTTGGAAGGAACTTGTTGACGGACCATTCTGGGGGTAGGATGAAAGGACGATCATTACCAGAAGCTCCTGAGGTACTCTCTAAGGTTTCCTCGTCACCGTCACTCCCACCCCCATCATTGGTGCTTCCTTTTTCTTCATTGATCTTCTGGTCTCCGTCATCTACCCTCTCTTCTCCACCATCCTCGCTTACCTCACTTTCTCTAGAACTCCTTACTTCCCCGTCAGAAGAAGGAGTTGATGTTTCCCTTTCTGACGACCATGATAGGCCCTCCGCGGGCTCACGGCCTGATTGGAAGACCTCGTCGTAACCCGCTCCGTCGCGGATCAACGATTGATCACTCGTCGTCTCCCTAGACATCTGACTACCTACAAACGACGGGTTTTTATTCTAAGAACCTAGGCAGACGACTTCACTAAAGGGCGTTACTAGGAAAAATTTTAAAGGTAAAGTAAAGGGAACTTACGAGTAAAAGGACGGTCTCAAGAAGCTGACGGCAATCTGGTTGACAGAGCGAAAAGATCAGCAATGACGTTCTCTTTCTCTCGAGATTAACAGGGTGTGAAAAGTTGGAAATAAGTGGAAAAATGAAATATATATATATATATAGGCGAAGAAGGCACGAAAGACGAAGCGACACGCTCGTCCAGACATGGAGCCAATCAGTCCAAGCCATGTGTCCCACCATTTAATGAAGATGGCACGAATTACCATGCATGAATGGTTTCCCCGAAAACGTCAACTCCATAACCCGTCAGCTTTAGCTGACGGGGTCATGGAGTAGGGGGCAGCTGATGAGGATAATTGTATAAGTTACTAATACCTTAAGGTGGCTGACGGGAGTATCAGGCCCGTCAGCTTTGATCATCAAACCATTCCCTTTTTACGTCCGTGACTCCGCCTCATATCTGACAGTGTTGGGCTGAAGGAAGGAAATCTGACGGAGTCAAAGCTGAAGGTCCTAAGCTGACGACCTTGCCGAAGACATACGTAGGCTAACAACCTTACTAGAGACATACCTAAGTTGACGACCTTACCAGAGACATACATAGGCTGACGACCTTACCGAGACATATGTAAGCTAACGACCTTATCGAAGACATACGTAAGCTGACGACCTTAGGAAGTAAAAGCTGAAAGGGATAACCCAATTTTCATCCATAGCTTGTTTTGTCCACCATGTACGTGCATACAAGGAAAGTTCTTGTGTTACACGCCTAACCCTAATTAAGAAGACTCCTATAAGGAAAAGAACTCTAAGAGATACGTAAAATCCACGAGTTACTCTCCTAGAAGGAAAGAACTTCTTGACCAAGGCATGAATTTCGGCCCTACGCTACTATAAATACCTCAAAACCCTCACAAAGTAAGGTACGCATAATTTACTTCAGCTCTAACACTTTAGGGTTGTAAAGGAGAAAAGAAGTTCTAACTTGACCTTCGGAGGGTTTTTGGCCGACACCACACCGATGCCCTTTGTTGTTTTTGTCTGTTGTTGTGCAGGTGTTGCTTCGGGTAAGTGAGGACCACGTGACAATTGGTGAGTTTTCATACATCATCAGCTTTTAATGTTTCCCATGAAAGTGGTGGCAAAACTCTTAAAATGATTAACGATTACTCTAAGGGTACTCGTTAAAATAACCCTAATTTATATTACTATCATATCATACCTGTAATTGAAATAGTTCCACAGCCTTACACAGTTTATCAAAATTATGATCTAGCTTTGGCTTATATCATCATAATTATTCATAGCATTCTGGGATTACCAATGTCCATGTGCATGAATATCAACAAAGTTTACTATGGGAGTGCTGTTTATAGACTTATTATTTTGGGTTGCTATGGGAGAGCGAATTTTACCATTGTGAATTTGGTTTTATGTTTCCTGATGGAAATAACAAATGGTAAGGCTAGCCTTAGCTACGTTTTGCAAAACGTACTTCTAGACTATGGTCCTCTACACTAATCTTATAAGCTTGTCCAAGACTTGGTCCTCAACATTATATATCTTTTATTTCAAAAAATTACCATTTCAAATTGAAAACAAAGAACTAATAAGAAAAACTTTCTTGATGTGCTTACTTCATATTTCTTAAGCAAGATAAATATATGAAAATTCAGCTATTATCCTAGTCATTTATGTACTTTTGTCATATTAATTTATGGCATTTTTTTCCATTCGTAAGAGCAGGGAAAATTGTGAATTTTCTAATTGTTGGAAATGACAAACTAAATTTGAAGAGAAACTCCTTCTCAAAAAAAAAAAAAAAAGTTTGAAGAGAAACTGTAAGTGAAGACATATCCATGTAAATTGATAAGGGTGAAATCAACATGACGGTATGGCTGGTATAAGAGCAATAAGGTGACGGGTAATGCGACTTAAAGAGGACGGATGGGTGGTAGACGGACAGGAAGAATTCATGCGTCGCTCTCCAGGCTACTTCAAACCACGCTATGTAATTAGGGCTGACGTGGCCCTGAGTGTGATTCACGCAAACATAAATACAAAGAATTCTTGCACTACACGTTAGCATTAATCAAAGGAATTTCATAAGGAAATGAATTCTTGAATGTATGAGAATGGAAAGAGTTTTAATCATAAAAGGAAAGAGCTTGATAATCAAGGGATGGAAGTTGACTCTACCCCTCTATAAATACATCCAAAACCCCCATGATTAAAGGTACGCACATTTTGACTCAACTCTAGCACTTTAGGGTTGAAAAGAAATTCTAACTTGACCTTCGGAGGGTTTTTGGCCGGCACCACACCGGTGCTCCCTTCTAGGTTTCTTTGTTTTCTTTTTGCAGGTTTGATTCGGGTCGAAGAGTGCTTGCAACTAATTGGTGATATTTTCGACATCATCATAAATTATTGTACTTTCCTGATATTCCTCCAAATTTAAGCAGAAAGATTAAATTGTAATAATTCCATTGCTGACTAAGAAGCATTACTTAACAAGGGGAAAAATGACAAGGAAGAAGTGTTCAACTCAACAAATAGTTCTAAATTATAAGCATGTGAGAATTAGACTTTGGCATAATTATATGATGGGTCATTAATAAATTCAATTATATGACTTATTAATTAGTTAATTTAATCATATGGTTAAATTAATTGAAAAACCTATTATACGGCACCTAAATAACTATATATACGCCGCACACCCTGGTGCGATGGTCACTCCACAAATATAAGTGCTTGTGGAGTGTGGGGGGTAAGGGCCGGGGTTCAAGTCTCCAGGAGGGAGCTTCACACACATATACACTTAGATTAGGCTAGAGTAGAATTCTATATTGTATATTAAAAAAAAAAAAAACTATATATATGATTTATTTTGGTGTATCTAACAATCTCCAAAAAAATTCTCTTAAAAGAATAAAGATATTAGTCAAACAAAGTCCAATTAACTGAAGATTTTGGTACACCTTCTATGCAGAGAGATCATGATGCTACATTTGTGTTATTGGATTCTACATGGTCTCGTTATCTGCTTTGCACAAGCTTTGGCAATTTAGAAATTCAAATGATTGTTTGTCAAGGGATTCTACATTTGTGTTAAGGGATTAGAAAATCATATAGTATTATTAACATGTAAAAATTGACAAGGAATCTACTAGGGGTGAAAAAACAAAAACAACATGTTTTGGCGAAACACAAAAAACTGCAGAGAGAGATGAAATTATTTTATTATTGCAATGAAATGTATAAATTAAACTACATTCGGTACCAAAATTTAAAAAGAAAGATTTATTATTCAATTAACCACCATCACCCTGGTGATATACCACAGACAACAACACTTTGTCACGCTAGTCATAGGACCGCTAGTCATAGAGACAGAAGTCTTTGCGCACAAATATCTCCAATATAGAGGGCCATTCACCATCCTGATCACGTGGTCAAGGAATGAAATGTTGTATATATCTTCTTCTCTCTTTTTTTCTCTCTTTTGCTTTTGCACATGCTAGAAATTGTTGCATAACTTGGGTTTATATAGGTTTTAGCAAATGTGAGAATATTTATTACTCAAATTTTCAAATATTACAATTCATATTATGACAACCAATATTATGCTATATTGCTATGATATGTTTCCATACTTGGCAAACGTAGGGAGTACACAAACCTTTAGCATTCATAATGTCCTTCCATATATTGTAGGTGCAAGATGAACATGAATTTCACTTTCTTTCTTTTTTTAATAAAATAGCAAAAAAGAAAATATAACAATTATATTCACAGTTGGCTTTTTTATTCTAGAAAATTAATTGCAAACGTGTCCAAGGTTCCTTTGTATTTATAATTGTCACTTGTCACTGATTTTTCATGTTAAAATCTTGCCAATTCAAGCAAACCCCATGAACAAGTAACAAAAGCTTCTAATCAGAACCTACTAGATATTAGGACAGAGATGCCAATATACCTTCAAGTTCCAATCACCACCAGTGAATTTTTTTTTTTTTTTTTTTTGGCTATCATTAGAAAATTTTAATTACAATTTTCACAATTGCTGCAAATTTCGTAGGCCACTAAATAGAAATATCGTCAGACTATAAAAATTAAAGGCCATGAATGCTTGGCCTCTCAAAAATTCAGAAGAGAAGCACTAGGAAAAATCCTAAAGTCCATTACATGCCTAAACTCGTACTCCTATATATTATCAATTTTCAATGATTGATTCATTAGTTTTTACAATTTATGTGAATTTTGTTGCTTTTAGTTAACAGAGAATCTTTGAGGATATGCATTGAAACAATTTAAATTTTTGGTGGTTTTAATTTTTTTTTTTTAACTTTTAAAATACTCCCATGCATTGAAATGATTTAAAAAATTGATGGTTTTAATAAGAATGATATGTACACTAAGAAAATATTGAATAATATAATAATTAAATTGAATAATAAAATAGATAATAAAAACAAAAGAACAAAGATTAAATCAAGATACATGGTGAAAGGCACATTGTATAAGACCAAATTTTATTTTAAAAATTACAATATGTTATAAAATGATATAAATAAATAATGAAATATTTATGAATTTCTTGAAACTTTTAATAATTGAGTTTTAATTGAGGTAATATTTTAATTCTCTAAATAGTTAATGTAAGGACCTAAATTGACCCACTGGCCCAAGATGTTAGGAGGGTGGCCCAACAAGCTCAAAACAATAAATTTGTTAGAGAGTGGGCTAGAAACTGAATGTCTAAGGAGTCAAATATGAATCATAGCGGGCTAGTTGGCGTGAGAATGAGTAAGATAAACAATTTAAGAAGAAAAAATACTCCTCGGTTAGGTCCGAGGATGATATGTTCTTATATATTTCTTTTGGACTTATACAAATATTCAAGTTCTTAGTTACACAGTACTTTTTTTCCCTTAATTTCAAATGCCCCCTCCTGTAATGGAATTCTCCCTTTTTATACTCATTTCCCCCCTTTCATCTCAGCCCTCCACGTGTAGATTAGATTGCTAATAACTTTGATACTTGTCCCATCAGCACCTTCTTAGAGTCTTTGTGGGTAGCTGTAAAGCTGAAAGTTACTGTTCAGATATCACTTTACATTAATGCGGCCAGGGGGTTAGATGCAAAGCATTCATGCGATAGTAGCAGCTTTCTTCTCAGATATTTCTCATCTCTCTAGTGACTCACCTCTCACTAAAGCTTACCCTTCCAAGCACAGTTGCCCACTGCCCAGTGTCTGATGGGGGGTCAAACTTTAGGCTTTTGCTCTGTTTGACCAAGGAAGGATTGCTCATTGGACAACGTCACATGTTCATTATGATCAGTCCTCTTCCTTGGCCCAGTAATCTACTTGTCTGCCCTACTACGTGTTTGTCTTCAAGCTCATTAATGTCCTCAGACGCGGCCCACGGCCCAATATCCTTATCTGGGCCCCTCATCCCTACGATAGCCCCTCGAAATTCTACTCTTTCTCTTCTCGGGGAAAAGTGGGATTTCAATTTTAGGCAACCATACCTCCCACGGTCGTGTTATTTCCTCACGTGTAGGTGTCTTTTCACTTGCCATAGGCACGCTCTTGACGCTTTGGCATTTGGGACGCTTCAGCATTTACTCTGCACAGCGCCCTGCTCCCCATGTTCTACGGTGCGATAAAGATCCTATGGCAAAGATTTCTCCTAGGGATTCGAGCAAGAACTTTCCTGCGTACTTTTCCCTCCTATATAAAATGCTCGAAGAACCCAAATAACCCAATTTTTGAATCTTCAACTCACAAGAACCAGTTTAAGATGCTCATTTCCTAAAATTGTAAGTAACCTTTAGCCCACCTGCTAAATATGAGGATCTCCTTCCTCCTCGGCCTTTCAATTTTTACCTTACTCTTCTAATATCCCCCACTCACGTCTAAAAATAGGTAGATTTGCTAACTTAGTAGATACCCCTGAGGGCATAGAGAACTTTAAGGCCCGTTATAATATACCGGTTGAGGTTTCCATCTGGCACTGCCTTCAAGGAGAATGGCATGCCTTAAGACTAGAAGGAGAGGTGGTAATCCCTATGATTGTCTTTATAGAGGGAGTAATGAGAATCCTTATAGGTAGAATTACTAGGGACTTTCTAATCGCCCATAGACTCTGCCCTACCCAGTGTTCCTCAAACATGTTTAGGATACTAAGTAGCGTAAACGCCCTAAACAAGAAAATGGGTGTAAACCTCACCCATCACGATGTGAACTGGGTGTATAACTACTAGCTCCTTAAGAGTTCATGATACTATCTTAAAACCAGGGTCCCTGAAGTCAGACTTATTTCGTGTCTTCCCGAAACCAATAAGGGCTTGGACTAAGATTTTTTTATTGTCTCAAGGGAATGACGGACTTCATTGCCCAGTATGAGAGGGGAAAGCAGGTGGGGTACTTAGGTTTAGGTTCCTTGCTTTAGCACTAACATTCTAACTAACTTTCCTTAATTTACTGCCTTTTTATTTATTTATTTATGACATCTTCATTTTTGGAGTTTTTGCAAACAAGAAGTTCACGGCTTTTAACCTTAATTTAGTTAATGAACCAAGCTTGACGAGGATTCTTAAGTCTGAGATTTTTCTCCATACAAATGGGTAGTTGCAAGCAACTCACATTATCCTTGAGTACCAGCCAATATCTACAAGCTTCCAGGCTCCTACCTACGTCATCAAGGTGAAGGATCCACTAGGGGTGGCAAAATTTGACACGACCCGCGAACCCGACACGACACGACACGAAATTAGCAGGTTATGGGTTGAGGCTTAATGGGTTCGTGTCATATTCGGGTTGACACGCTAACCCGTTTAATAAATGGGTTGGGTTAGTGTTGAACACATAGAACCTGTTTGACCCGTCTGACCCGTTTAATTAAATGATATTTTACCAATATACCCTTCAAACTCTAGGTATAGGAACTTATTAGTTGTTGTGATTTATATTCTTTGACATATTGTGATTGATTATTGTGATATTGGGATATGCTTTAATTCTGAATGATTATTTGTGATGCAGTTACTCGTTAGTTTTGAATTTTATATTAAAAATATTTATTTGCTTGTTTTTTCATTATTTTTTATTTTTATTTTGATAAAATCTAATAACAGGTCGACACGACTGACCCGTTTAATAAATGGGTCGTGTTAGGGTTGAGGAATCTTGACCCGTTTAATAAACGTGTCGGGTTAGTGTTGACCTATGTAGTCGAATACTCATGACTTGACACGACACGAACCCGACACGCCAACACGAATTGCCACCCCTAGGATCCACGACTTCACCAAATCAACATTGTTGTTCTCGGATTCCTCAGTGGTCTTCCCCCAGCAGGCGTCCAACCAATGGAACTTCCCATTCAACGAGCCCGTAAGGAAGAAGCAACCCCTTCAAGTCTAGTTCCCGAGGAAGAAGCACTTAAAGTAATAGAAGTCGTAGATTTCAAGGTCTTTAATCAAACCTCTGCTCCGACTCCCCACCTGTTGCCTTTTCTCACTTAGCCCCAGCCCAAGTAAGCAACAGTCAAGAACCTTCTAACGTTCTAGAAGGCATGGTGCTCTAGAGGAAGAGAAAACAAGCCTCCTCGAATTGCTAGAATCACACGCCGAAGGGTCTACTCCTGAAGTAGCCATTCAAACCCGGCCCCCAACTCCTATCCCCATCCACACTTCTTATCCTAAACAAGCGGACAAGAAGAGAAAGATACATAAAAAAGGGACAGAGGTAACTGAGGAAGGCGAAGTCGTTCCTTCCAAAGAGCTTGAGCCCTATAAAAGGGCCATATAACAAAGGGAGCGCAAAGGAAGTCCTCGGCCGAGGGGATTGTCACAAAGAGGGGACTTGACCGTTGTCCTAGGATTCTGATCTGGAACCCTCCCATGGAGTTGGACAGTGCCCCTCTCCCTATGAACACCTCCATCCAAGAATTCTAGAAGGGGAGAGCTGGCTACATGGCCAACGCTCTAGAGCAGCCTTACTTCTTCCTCAAGATATGGCCAACTTAAGGACACTAAAAAAGCACGAGCTGTTTCTAACCTTGAAAAGGACCTGGCCATGGTAAGTCCTTTAACTTATCAATTTTAACGTGTTTACACTCTCTTTCCTTTTCTTAGAGAAATTACTTTAACATTTTTTTTCTTCTTTTTTTGTTTAAAGGCAATCCAGGCAACACACATTGCCGAAGAATGGGTGGATGATGCCCACAACCAATGGAAGGACGAGGAGGGATGGCATATAGATGCTATCGAGACACTCACCGTGGCCGAGGAGAAAATAAAAGACCTCAACGTGAAGTTGACTAAGGCAAATAGGGGCAAGAAAAGTGTTAAGGTTGCGCTGGCCAGGGCTGAATGGCAAGCCAAGGACCAATGCCAACAATTGCGCATAACCGAGGATCAGCTCTCTATTGCCAAGAAGCAAATAGAGGTCTTGAAGAAAAGTTAGCTTCTTTTGTACTTCTTTTCTTATGTGTACTTCTTTTGTATTTATTTTTCTTTTATTTCCTTTAGTGTTTCATAGTTTTTTTTTAAGCGTGTATTCCCTTTGTCTTTTCAAGGCTTTATTTAATGAAAAGTGCTAAGCTCCCTTACATTATCAGTGTTTTTGTGTTAATCATAATGTTGTTTTGCTGTTGAACATAGTTTGATTGTCCAATTTGTAAGCTCAAATTACATCCTCTTCTAAATGAGCATAACATTACCTTTAACCTCGACAAACACTTGTGTAATTGCTAGTTCAACAACTCAATTCCCATGCAATTGACAATTTGATAAGTTAACTTAGAAATAGGATTTGTGTACCTTAGATGCTCAACTCAAAAGGCTATGTGTGATTAAGGCTCCATTAATTTATCCAAGGCATGTGGTCCAAGGAACCAAATACGACCAAGGTTCCACTTAATGTTTAAATAACCAAGAAGTGTTAATTTACCTGAGGAATGAGGTCCGAGAAACCAGACATGACCAAAATTTTGTTCACTACTTAAATAAATAGGGAAGCATTAATTTACCTAAGGTATGTGGTCCGAGGAACCACTTAGATAAATAAGGAAGTATTAATTTACCTAAGGTATGTGGTCTGAGGAACCAAATATAACCAAGGTTTTGTTTAATACTTAGATAAATAGGGAAGCATTAATTTACCCAAGGTATGTGGTTCGATAAACCATGCATGACCAAGGTTCTGTTTAACACTTAGATAAACAACTGAAAGTATTAATTTACCCAAGGTATGTGGTCTGAGGAACCAGGCATGACCAAGGTTCTATTTAACACTTAAATAAATAATTGAAAGTATTAATTTACCCAAGGTATGTGGTCCAAGGAACCAGACATGACCAAGGTTCTTTTAACACTGTAAAATGAGTAACTAAAAGTATTAATTTACCCAAGGTATGTCGTCCGAGGAACTAGGCATGATTGAGGTTTTGTTTAATACTCAAATGAATAATCAACAACACATATAATAATAGAAACAAAAGGGCAAAATCGTTTTTCATTAATAATAAAACCTTCGTAGGTTATTTACATTCCATGGACATTGTACATCATTTTGGTCTAAGTCTTCCAAAAAGTAAGCCCCATCAGCACCTTCCTGAAATCTTTATGGGTAGTTGTAAGGTTGAAAGTTACTGTTCAGTTATCACTTCCACATTAATACAGTTAGGGGGTTAGATGCAAAGTATTCAATGCGGTGGTAGCAGTTTTCTTCCCAGATATTTCTCATATCTCTGGTGACTCACCTCTCACTAAAGCTTACCCTCCCAAGCATGGTTTGCCCACTGCCCAGTGTTTGATGGGTGGTTGGACTTTAGGCTTCTGCTCTGTTTGATTGAGGAGGGATTGCTCCTCGGACAAAGTCACATGTTTATTATGATTAGTCCTCTTCCTCGGCCGAATAATCTACTTACTCGCCCTACTACATGTTTATCTTTAGGCTCATTGATGTTCTCTGACGCAACCCACGGCCCAATATCCTTATCTGTGCCCCTCATCCCTACAAGTAACATGACAAAATTATGTCATATTGTAACACTTTTACATAAAGTTACATAATGCAAGCACAACGTGTAAGACTTGAATTTTCTTATTAAAATAAAAAAATTATGGTAGAATATTAAAATAGTATAAAATAGTTTATAAAACTTCTTTTAAATTTTATAAACTCTTGCCAGGAAAATTTTAATAAGAATAGTATTTTAAATTTTTTTTTGAAATTTTGACAATAGAATTTCAGTTTGTAACTATGTTCATTATTTAATGTACCTGTAGTGCTTTGCATGGCATAAGTGGTAAAAAAGAGAGAACAAAATGTAATGGTGTCTACTTGGTGCAATCACAAATTGTAAAACATAATTTTTATTACATCATACATGATATGATATGATTTAAACATGAACTTATATAGTATTTTATTTAATTTTGAATATATTTTCTTTGACAATAAGTGTGTGAAGGAGATTCAATTCTAGATGCTATGCTGGCTTTTACAATTTTAGAATTTAATTTGAAAAGACTCCAAACTAGGAGGAATTATGTAATTTTCCAGAGTCTTTAATGAAGTTAGAAAGGGTAGTTATTTGATGCAAGAAGAATATAACCATTTGTCACAAAGAGAAAATAACCACTTGATTGCAACCATGACTTCAAGTACAAGTAGTATGATGCACAGATTAATTATAAATTATTATATAAATTTTATTTTTTATAAGTTGGTAGGTTCAAATTCAATAATGGGAAAATGGGGTCTTAAACCTTGATTTTCCTTATAAATGATAACAATCAATATGATTGAGCTATCCTACCATGAGTTATATATAAATTTTTTAAAAAAAAACTATTGTACTAAGAGTCCTATAGTTTATTTAATTGAATTTTTTTTTACTAAAAATACATTAAATAAAGCTAAAAAGTAGCTGAAATAGTATCATGAGACTCACGAATAGTACTAAAAAATGTAATAAGACCCATAAATAGTAGCAAAAATAAGCTGAATAATAACAAAAATAAGTTAAATAGTAAAAAAACTGGTCTTTTATGCCAATACCAACATAACCTAATAATCAAAACTATATTCTCAAAAAAAGAAATAATAACCAAAAGTATAGAGTATGTCAATGTTGTACTATGGCTCACATGTTTACACATGCAATTGTGCATGGTTACTTATTTTTAATGCACTAATTTTTGCTTTAACCAAATTATTCAATTCCGCCGACTTACCGACCATTAAAAAAAACTAGTTATTATTTATCTCCGCGTGCTGTACTTGTACCCAAAAAAAAAATCTCTCAATGCAACAAACATAAAATGTTCTTCTTTCACATTATTTTAGCTTGCACTTGAATAGAGACGTGAAATATGCAGTGATCACTATTAAATATTTAGGATATGTGAAATATACATATAGATAGAGATCAATCGTTTATTTCGGGATGCGCTGATATTCCCCTTTTCTTCATTCTAGTTAGTAACATGGGAAGTGGTGAAGAAGATTAGGGATTTAATAAAATCTCTGTGACTAATCCTCCCCTTCCCATCTTTTAATTTTAGAATTTTTAAAATTTGAATAAGTTCGAAAAGAGAAAGAATAAAAGTGGATTCAAATTCAGTGAAACTCGGAACTCGGGCCTCAGGCCCGAGGCTCGAATTAAAATAAAATTTTTAATAGTGATAACAATTAACTACATTTTTTAAGTTGCACTAGGACAAAGATATATGAAATATGAATGTGGTGAACACTATTACCTAAAATTAAATAAAATATACATAAGTTAAATCTGTTGGATGTGTGAGTGAAGTCTCATATTAAATAATGAAGATAAGAATATGTGGTTAATATAATATAATTAAATACTTACCACTAGGTTAGGCCTTTTGGATTAAAATGTTTTTTTTATACATATTATATTAACTAGTGTTTAACCCTTGCAATGCACGAGATTATTTTATGTATGAGAAGACAATAAACTTAACATAAAACACTCATTTATGTTGTTTGTAGGTATACTATCTATCATATGTGGGGAGTAAAGGGACCCAAGTGGGTATATGGGCCTTCGGGCTATAGCAAGGAGGGTCGACCTGCTCTTGAGCTAAGAATTTGTTAGTATTATGGATCGACCCAAACGCCGAGTGTCCGAGGACACATCCGAGGGTGATTTTCTCCTCAGACAGACTCAGGAGAACTTGGGATTTCATTATAAAAGTCAAGGCACAACTCCGTGAAGACGAATGGTTAAAAAGGGGGAACCCTTGAATGTCCTAGATGCACCGATATTTGAGAACACCAAAAGCAAAGGCTGCCACCTCCACATTAAGGACTCTGTACCTACCACCCTGGCCGCATTAATGGGAAAGTGACCTCTGAACAGTGGAACGGAAACTTCTGGTCACTATTCAAAGGCACTAAAAAAAAGAAATATCTAGGAGGGAGGGGGTTGGAGCAACACGTGGACAAAGTATCAGAAAAGAAGTATTTAATAGGGGACCTAGAACAAAGAAAGGGAGATCTTCTGTAATCTTTAAAAAAAGAAAGAGAAATAATAGAAAGAGGGCCCTCGGCTTACATCCGAGGAAGTTTACTTGCAATATTTGTTTGTTGTTTAAGAGTGTTTGTAGCTCTTAGCTTGTTATCAAGTCTTCAATACTTCTAACCTGGATTTCAAGCCCACACTCTACAAATTTTATTGTTTAAGGCTCATTGGGCCTGAGCCCGTAGCTGTCTTTGGGTCCAGGTGCAATTATGCACTTACAATTGGCGCCGTCTGTGAGAAATCTAGTCTAAAAGGAGCAGGGATACTATGGCAGGCTTAGGTCCTGACCATGCAGAATCACAGGATCACAACCGGATGATCTTTTCGAACGTCTTGAGCGTCGAAAGGATCGCGAGGGAAGTGTCTATACAGAACACCCGGGGCTAGCCATACTCATGGTGGGGGTAGCACCACCCACGAGGATGGTGCTAAAGCCATGTAGAAGGAGATCAATCGTTTAAAGAGAAAGCTACGCTGCGCCAGACGTAGGTCTTCACCGTCCTCATCTAATCCTTCCTCAGAGGAGGTTCGGGGAGGTAGTTATAGCTCAAGGTCATGCTTACCCCCCAGCGCAATGTCCTCTTGTGAGGAGGACGACCAGCCAGCTCGCAGATGCAAGAAACTTCCTTCCAGGGGCTTGGGGAACGATGCTATGAGCCGGGCGTTGCACCAACTCTCCAAATCTCCATTCTCATGGAGGATTGAGAAAGGGAGGCTCCCCAGGAGGTTTACCCAACCCACCTTCACCATCTACAATGGTCGGATTGATCCAGTAGAGCACGTAAGTCACTTTAACCAGAGGATGGCGATGCACTCTCACAACGAGACCCTGATGTGTAAAGTTTTCCCCTCTAACTTGGGACCTGTTGCTATGAGGTGGTTCAACGGCTTTAAATCGGGGTCTGTAGGTTCGTTTAGGGAGCTTACTAGAGCATTTGCTTCACGGTTCATTATGTGTAGCAGAGTACCTCGACCATTGGACTCACTACTATCCATAACCATGAGGGAAGGGGAGACGCTGAAAGCATATTCCGACCGGTACTAGGAGATGTTTAATGAAATAGATGGTGACTTTGATGAGGTGGCGCTCAATACCTTTAAGGTAGGTCTACCTACTGATCACGATTTGAGAAAGTCTTTGACCAAAAAGCCCGTCCGCAGCGTACGTCGCCTCATGGATCATATTGATGAATACAAAAGGGTAGAGAAGGACCAGCAGCAAGGAAAGGGAAAGGAGAAGGTTATCCCGCAGGAGAAAGGGATTTCAGGTCGGACAGATACCACAATAACAAGCCGAGGAGAGATTATATCGGGCAGTCCGGCTCGGTGGCACCTCAGGCCGTAAACACTGTGTTCCGAGAACCAGTGCACCAACTACTGGAGAAAGTTCGTAAGGAGCCCTTCTTCAGGTGGCCTAGTAAGATGGCAGGGGACTCTGCGAAGAGGAATCAGAACCTCTTTTGTCAATACCATTAGGATGTGGGCCACACTACCAAGAGTTGTCGGACCCTTTGGAACCACTTGGAGCAGCTTGTCAGTGAAGGAAAATTGAAGCAGCACTTGTGTCAACCTATTGGGCACGGTAGTCAAGCTGGCTCGAATAACCAGAGGAACAATCCATCTCGGCCGGCATTGGGAACAATTAATGTTATCTTCGCTGCACCTGGCAGGACCGGCTCAGGTCCTACTAGGGTGATGGCGGTTTCCCATTCTCAGGCCAAGGAGGCAGGCTGCAGGCCGAAGAGGTTGAAGGTAACTTTGCCTGTCTTGGGATTCTCCGAGGAGGACAAGGTTGGTACCATTCAACCCCATGACGATGCTCTTGTGTCACTCTTAGGATAGGGAATTATGATGTGAAGAGGGTGATGATTGATCAGGGTAGCGGTGCAGATATCATGTACCCTGATTTATTCAAGGGGCTAAGGTTGAAGTTGGAGGATCTCATTCCTTATGATTCGCCACTTATAAGCTTTGAAGGAAAGGTCGTTGTGCCAAAGGGACAGATTCTTTTGCCTGTGCATCCGGTTCAGAAACGGTTGAGAAGGATTTCATTGTAGTTGACGCGTACTCCCCGTATACAGCTGTCCTCGTCAGGCCATAGTTGCACGCCCTGGGAGCAGTCTCCTCTACCTTGCATGTTAAGGTCAAGTTCCCCTCGGGGAATATGTTGAAGAGATCCTCGGCAGTTAATCGGTGGCGAGGTAATGCATATCGGCCGCAGTGTTGCACCAGACAGAAGCCAAATCTTCGGCTTTGATCATCAAAGACTTATAGCAATTAACTGCCCCTGATGCACTTGGAGTGGTGACAGGATAGGAGACACATTGTAAGGAGTTAGAGAAGTTTTTGGTAGTCGATGTCCGAAAGAGGTTCTTCCAAGTCGGCATACTTTTGTCGTACCAGGAGAAGATGGAGTTATTGGAATTTTTGAAGGACAATATCGATGTTTTTGCGTGGGATCCTTATGAGGCTCCAGGCGTAGATCCGAGCTTTATTTGTTATCGTTTAAACGTCAACCCGGCCATTGTTCCGAGAAGACAACCACCTCGGCGTTCTTCCAAAGAACATTCCGAGGCGGTGAAGGAAGAGGTGCTCAAACTCAAAAGGGCTGGGGCTATCAAAGAAGTTTTCTACCCCGAGTGGTTGGCGCATACGGTTGTGGTTAAAAAGAAGAATGGAACGTGGAGAGTATGTGTGGACTTCACTGATTTGAACAAGACCTGTCCCAAGGATTCGTTCCCCATGCCACGTATTGATCAACTGGTGGATGCCACTATCGGACATCCTCGGATGAGTTTTCTGGACGCCTTCCAGGTTACCATCAGATTCCCTTGGCGTTGGAGGATCAAGAGAAGACTGCTTTCATTACTCCAATGGGGAATTACCACTATAAGGTCATGCCATTTGGTTTGAAGAATGCTGGGGCTACCTACCAAAGGATGATGACCAGAATGTTCGAACAGCAACTGGGGAAGACCATTGAAGTATATGTGGATGATATGGTGGTGAAGAGTAAAACAATACCTTCACACGTGAAAGACCTGGCCGACACCTTTCAGGTGTTAGAAAGTACAAGCTGCGCCTTAACACCTCAAAGTGCTCTTTTGGCGGGGGTCTGGAAAGTTCTTGGATACATGATTACTCATAGAGGCATAGAGGTAAACCCAGCGCAGGTTAAGGCTATTCAAGATTTGCAGCCTCCTCGGAACCCAAAAGAAATCCAGAAATTGACTGGAATGATTGCCGCATTGAACATTTATATCCCGGTCAGCTGACTGGTGTCGTCCTTTCTTCCAGTTGTTGAACAAGTGGAAAGGGTTTCAATGGACCGAGGACTGCGTGTTAGCTTTCCAACAGCTTACAATACCTTTCTCGGCCACCCATTCTGTCTCGCCCCGAGGCGGACGAGGTTTTGTTTGCTTACCTGGCAGTGGCCATCCTACGGTCAGCCTTGTCCTTATAAGGGATGATAACGGGGTGCAAAGACCGGTATATTATGTTAGCAAGTCTTTAAATGAGGCCGAGGTGCGCTATCTACTCTTGGAGAAAGCACTTCTGGCCATAGTTCATGCCACGCGGAAGCTTCCTCATTATTTCCAGTCCCACACTGTGGTGGTTTTGACCCAATTGCCCCTCAAGGCGGTGCTACGTAGTGCCGACTACTCAAGCAAGATGGCAAGTGGGGAACCATTCTGGGGGCTTTTGACGTTAAATACAAGCCTCGCACCTCAGTGAAGGGCCAGGTCCTCGCTAATTTAGTGGCAGAGTTTGCCGAACCATTGCTAGAAGAAACTCTGAAGAGGCACACATGGATGAAAAATCAATTGGTGCAATCACAGCTGCAGTACCTCCGACTTGGAAAGCGTATGTGGATGGGGCAGCTAATCAGAGAGGGTCAGGTGTTGGACTTGTCCTGATGTCCTCTGAAGGAATTGTTTTCGAAAAATCTTTGAGATTGGCATTCTTGGCTACTAATAATGAGGCCGAGTATGAAGCAATCTTGGTGGGCATGAAATGGTACATAGGATGGGTGGAAAGGAAATCCATGTGTTCTCGGACTCTCAGTTAGTGGTCGGCCAAGTCACGGGGACCATGGAGGCTAGAACCCAAGGATGCAAGAATATTTGGCCCAGGTCAAACGCCAGCAAGCTAAATTTGACTCCTTCATCTTAGCTCACATCTCTAGGAGTGGGAACACCCATGCAAACTCCTTGGCCACGCTGGCAACGTCTTCGGCTCAGGGCTTGTCGAGGATTATCCTCGTGGAGGATTTGCTAGAACCCACTCTTACCGTTGTCAACGCAGCTCGCATTCATCTGATAAGGCCTGGACCTAGTTGGATCGACCCAGTTATATCTTTTCTTAAGAATGACATCCTTCCTGAGGACAAGTCTGAAGCAGATAAGATACGTCGAAAGGCGCCACGCTTCTGGTTGTCCAGGACTAGAAACTGTATAAACGATCCTTCTCAAGACTGTACTTGTTGTGTGTGCACCCCGAATCAACGGAAGCACTTCTGGAAGAACTGCATGAAGGGATTTGTGGGAGCCACACCGGGGAAGATCCTTAGCCACAGAGCTCTGACTGAGGGATATTGTGGCCCAATATGCAGAGGGAGGCTCAGGACTATGCCAGGAAATGTGATCAATGCTAGAGGTTCGCCCCTAATTTCATCAACCTGGAGGGGTTCTTAACTCCCTCTCCAGTCCTTGGCCTTTCGTACAATGGGGATTGAACATAGTGGGGCCATTTTCGAGGGCAGCAGGTAACAAAAGGTGGCTGCTCGTGAGGACGGATTACTTCACTAAATGGGTCGAGGCTGAGCCCTTGGCAAACATCAGAGACGTTGATTCCAAGAAGTTCGTTTGGAAACATCATCACTAGGTTCGGAGTACCCCATACGCTTATATCGGACAATGGCATTCAGTTTGACAGCAAGGCTTTTAGGAAGTTTGCAGTGATATGGCATCATAAATATACTCTACCCCAGCTTATCCTCAGGGAAATGGGCAAGCCGAGCCGTTAACAAGGTCATAGTCAGTGGGCTGAAGAAAATGTTAGACGATGAGAAAGGCAGATGGGTAGAAGAACTCCCACATGTCCTGTGGACATATCGGACTACACCGCACAGGTCTACGGGAGAAACACCATTCTCTATGACTTATGGAGCCGAGGCGGTGATACCCCTGGAATCTGGCTTTCCCACCCTGAAGACGAGTTCTTTTAGCCCGGAGAACAATGATGGACTCCTAGAGAAAGGTCTTGATTTACTTGAGGAACGGCGCGAGGCAGTTATGGTCCAAATGGCTTATTATCAACAAAAGCTTAAAGGATATATGCCCACGTGAAGCTAAGGCCACTCGCCCTGGGGATCTTGTACTAAGAAAAGTTGTGGGCACTTCTAAAAACCCCGCTTGGGGTAAGCTAGGACCGAACTGGGAAGGCCCCTATCGCATTGTTTCAGTAGCAGGCATAAGGTCGTACCAGCTAACTGATCTAGATGAAAGAATTGTACTACGCCCATGGAATGTAAATAACCTTCGAAGGTATTATTATTAATAAAATATGCTTTTGTTTGCTCTCTTCAAAGTTATAAATACCTCTGGGGTCTTGCAGTTACTACTCTTAAGAATCAAACAGAAACTTGGTTAAGTGTAGTTCTCGACCACAAACCTGGTGGAAATTGATATCTTGTCATTTGTTAAACAGAGCCTTAGTTATGCCGGGTCCTCGGACCTCCTACTTTGGGGAAATTAACATTTGAAGTTACTACTCTCTTAAGAATCAAACAGAAACTTGGTTAAGTGTAGTCCTCGGACCACAAACCTGGTGGAAATTGATATCTTGTCATTTGTTAAACAGAACCTTAGTTATGCCGGATCCTCGAACCTCCCACTTTGGGGAAATTAACATTTGAAGTTACTACTCTTAAAAATCAAACAGAAACTTGGTTAAGTGTAGTCCTCGGACCACAAACCTGGTGAAATTGATATCTTGTCATTTATTAAATAGAACCTTAGTTATGCCGGGTCCTCGGACCTCCTACTTTGGGAAAATTAACATTTGAAGTTACTACTCTTAAGAATCAAACAAAACTTGGTTAAGTGTAGTCCTCGACCACAAACCTGGTGGAAATTGGTATCTTGTCATTTGTTGAACAGAACCCTAGTTATGCCGGGTCCTCGGACCTCCTACTGTGGGAAATTTACGTTTGAAATTACTATTCTTAATATCTTGTCACTATCCTTATTCTTATCACCTGTTTTGTGGAAATCAGTATCTTACCATTCATTAATTTAGATCTCAATTTCCACATCTTTAAGTGTTAAATAAATTCTTGTAAGGAATGATCTTCAGACCTTGTATCCTACTGAGAGCAATACGTCAGATTACAAAGGTTTAACCATAATGTGAGTTGCCTAACTACGGCATTGTTTAATATCTAAACTAAGTTGTGTGGCTGTTTTGAAGTCATAGTTGTTTGATTGCTGGAGTTAGACTTATTTATGATGTTCTTCCTTTAACTATTTGTTAGTGGAAAACTTTCTTGGCAAGTACAAAAAGAATAAAGTAAAACAAATACAACATAAATGAAAGTTGAATAAAACTGTTCTTCATTAATTATATACAAAAAAAGGGGGTACAGAAAGTCCTATACTAGGCCTTAAGCTAGAGAAAGAGGGTCTGGGAGGGAGCTGCTGCCAGCCTCAGTGCTCTTCAGTTCCAGCTCAAAGGTAGACAAGACTTGCTTCCCTTTGTCTGTTGAAGGAATGAGGGGCTCCACATTTTGAATTTGCTCCTCCTCGGCACCTCCACACTCGCCCTTCTCTTTATGGGAACCTTCAGGTTCTGTAGGATCAGGAACAAGTTCTGGCGCCACAGGAGGAAGGACTGGAGAGGCAGCAACATGAGGGTCTTCAATTTCCTGTATGTCTAGGGGAAGCCAAATGTTCTCGGGCTTCCTCAGCTCGGAAGCTTGAGGAATCCCTACTGCATTCATGGCCTCTCCCCAGACCTGCTGACATACTCTCGGCACAAGGCCGCAAAAGCCTTTGTCAACAGTTCTTGCGTTCTGGACACCCCTTCCTGATAGCTGGCCTTCTTCGTAGCCTCTAGTGCTTGCTTGTGGGTGCGAGCCTCCTCCTTCACTCGCGTAAGCTCCTTCTCCAAGTCAGAGCGTGCTCGTTGGCTAGAAGAGCTCGTCGTCTTTTTGGTGAGAAGCTTACGTTGTCCCTCCACTTGGGTCTCCATTGTCTTCAAGCTGGCCTCAGCACCATCTCTCTCTCTCTTCAGGTTGGCCAGCTGCGATGTGAGTTTCCCGTTTTTTTGCTAAGGCCTGGCCGAGGGATCTTTCTGCCTCCTGCCTTAGCTCTTGCTCCACTCCAGCTCGCTTCCGATAGTCCTCCACAAACTTCTCGGTAGCGAAGACTTCTTGGATGGACTGCGAAAAATGTCAGGAGGTTAAAAATGGTAAAGTATCTACAAATGAATCTAGTGTACAAGTGTCAGGTGGAACTTACCAGAGCTAGACCCCTTTTCAGTGAAAGGAATAACTGAGGCTGACCCTTTTTTCCAAGTTTTCCATGTCCTTGGGCAGCAGAAGAGGACGCTCCAACACCTCGGCCAAGTGATGGGCGTGGCCTTGCTGGACTGCCCTAATGCTGGAGTGGCAGGGTATTGGCGCGCCGTCCAGTCTCAGGTCAGGAGACCAGGTGGCCGGTGCTCAGCGCACTTCGGCCATGTCCCTGATTTCCCCACTTTCGACTGAACGGGCACGCCCTTTGCCCTTGTCCAGCTTCTGCTGCTGGGCCGGCGCTGGCAGCTGTTTTTGTTTCTTCGGCTTCTCACCACCAGCCCCCTCAGCCTCCCCTTCCTTTTCTTCTTTGGATCGTTGGCTGGAGGCTTGGGGTCGGCTGAAGGAGGAGGGGTGGGTGGTAAAGCCGGGGAACATGGGACCCCCTCGTTCCCTTCTTTGCCACTCGTGCGCCTCTCGCGGTCATAAGGTCCTCCAGCTCGTCCATCTCTTCTTCAATGGAGCTATCGTCTGGACGCGCTATCACTAGACCTTCGATCCCAGAGGCCTCGGCTTCTTCTTCTTCCTCGTCGGAAAGAACAACGAACGGGTTTCCGTGAGGTCGTGGGGAGTCCTCAAGCTGAAACTGTTCTATCTCCTCGTCCAACGTGTTCGAAGAAGACACTTGCTCCTCTGGGACAGCAATGGCCTGAGAGTGCACGACGATGGGGATTGTCGCTATAGGCTGTGTGTACAATACGGTGTGAGGGGCGTCAGGGATGTCGTAGTCGGCCAAAAAGTGGGTTTTGGCTACGTGAATCCTCCTACGCCTTCGGTCACCGCGATTATTGCGTTCTCGATCTCCTGGAAGTCCGAGAAGATAGGATCGTATCCCAGAATCAAGTGAGCCGCCCTAAGCTGTAAGTCTCCGCTGACGAACACCTCGGAGCGTAGTACTCGATTTAAATCTGCAACATTGCAGTGGCTTAAGCGTGGGCGCACATGTTGCTTATCTGCAAAGAAAGACATCAAAGTGAACATTCATGGTTAGATTCGTAGAACATGCAATAAATTAACGTTAGACGTTCAAGTAAATGCAAATACACATTTTCTAGATGTTAGAGGAAGTTATGTGGTGGGAAGATTAATCCTAGGTGTCGCACCTGGATCCCCCCACTCAACTAGGCAGTAGGGGCCGTCGTGCCAGTTCCCAGAGACGATGAGGTAGTCATCCTTCATGCCTTTGTTGGATTTGGGCAGACAGGAGATTAGCCTACGACGCTAGAACGGGATTTGATGTAGTAACCTATCTTGGTAATTTTATGGCACTCGTACATGAAAACAACGTCATGCCAAGTAAGGCTGAGACCCATTTGCTCGTTTAGAGCGTCGACGCTACCTAAAACTCTAAAAATGTTTGGGGCGCACTGATCGGGACACACCCAGTGGTTGCGGAGGTACTCCCTGGTTACGGGTCTCATTGGGAGGGTCATCCCACCTTCTACGAAGGCTACCATGGGATGATAACCTCTCCAGTTTTCCTAGAACCGGCCATTGCTTCCGCCGAGTAGTATTCTAAACCTACGTCGCTGGGAATACGATACTTGGCTCTAAAGCCTTCCATCCCAGCGACAGTATCAACTAGACACTTAAACTTTCCCATCAAAAAGGACGAAAGACTAAGTTCTAAGAGGGAGAACGGTTGTAAGGGGAGCCGAGGACAGGGTCCGAGGAGAAAGGGTTAAGAAAGAAAGGAATAAGAACTTACAAATTTCAAGTTGTGCGAATTTCCACGGATTTCTGCAGACAAAAGGTGATTACTGATGTTTTGATGGATTAGCCTCTGAAGAAATAAATGAAGGCGCGAGTTCCCGAAGCGTCACGACGTGCAGGAAGCGGCCTCGAAATTATATTTGTCCCGCCCAAATTTTCATGGAGTAACAAGGACCGTTAGATGCTCATCTCACCGTTGAATGTGGGGGACAAGGTGTAACTTACGGTAATAAATGCGCGCTTTTTGAAAATAAAACTGCCAAGTGGCATCCTCAGGAACGCGAAACGTCTTCACACATGCAATCATTCACAAAATATGCGGAGTAAGTTCTCGTTGGACCAAAACCCTATTTTTCTCCTTAGATGTTGAAAAAATAGAGTTTTGAGGGGCTATTGTGGGGAGTAAAGGGACCCAAGTGGGTATATGGGCCTTCGGCTATAGCAAGGAAGGCCGACCTGCTCTTGAGCTAAGAGTTTGTTAGTACTATGGATCGACCCAAACGCCGAGTGTCCGAGGACACATCCGAGGGTGATTTTCTCCTCGGACAGACTTAGGAGAACTTGGGATTTCATTATAAAAGTCAAGGCACAACTCCGTGAAGACGAATGGTTAAAAAGAGGGAACCCTTGAATGTCCTTGATGCACCTATTTGAGAAACACCAAAAGCAAAGGCTGCCACCTCCACATTAAGGACTCTGTACCTACCACCCTGGTCCGCATTAATGGGGAAGTGACCCCTGAACAGTGGAACGGAAACTTCTGGTCACTATTCAAAGGCACTAAAAAAAAGAATATCTAGGAGGGAGGGGTTGGAGCAACACGTGGACAAAGTATCAGAAAAAGAAGTATTTAAAGGGGACCTAGAACAAAGAAAGGGATCTTCTGTAATCTTTAAAAAAGAAAGAAATAATAGAAAGAGGGCCTCGGCTTACATTCGAGGAGGTTTACTTGCAATATTTGTTGTTGTTTAAGAGTATTTGTAGCTCTTAGCTTGTTATCAAGTCTTCAATACCTTCTAACCTGGATTTCAAGCTCATACTCTACAAATTTTATTGTTTAAGGCTCATTGGGCCTGAGCCCGTAGCTGTCTTTGGGTCCAGGTGCAATTGTGCACTTACATCATATACAATGAAAAGAGATAGCAAAGCAAAAAACCAATTCTAGAGAACCAAACAACATTGATCATTAAGCATATAACATGAGAAAAAATAATTATGGTAAAATATTTAAAATCCTTTAATTATAGGTGTGGGGTACTAGAATTCTAAGTAAGGCAATTCGCCACGTGTCATAACATGGCCGAGAAGGGCAGTTGCTGCATTGAGGAGTCCACGTCCTCGGATTCTATGATCACGTCATCAGAGGAGGCCTTACTGTACAGAAAGAGCTTTAGGAAGGGGACTAGCCCTGACATGATTGAAGAGCTGGAGGCTGCCACGACATTTAATACATCCTACCAAACCTCCTGGCCATATTTATGTGGACAGTGCTGCTTGGTTACCGCATCTCACAAGGGTACAAGAAAGATGGTTGATGGGACTAGCACTTAAGTGGTGGCCTGCATGGTCAACAAATGGAAGGCCAGGATCATCTAAAAGGGCCTATATAAGGTAGAAGGTCCCCCAGAGACAGCGGATCGGGAAAATAACAGAGAAAAACAATGTAGCACAAATAAAGGAAATTGTAAATAAGTCTGATAGTGATATGTTAAAGAACTAAACCTCCTCAGATAAGTGAGAATTATCCTTCTTAATACGGTGATTGCCTTCTATTTTTCCTTGTGTCTTTGTTATTCTGGGCCCACTCTTTAACAAATTCATTGTGTTGGACTATTTGGGCTTGGGTTCTTCATTCGTTTGGGGCTGGAGAGCCAAAGCCAGTCCTTACAATAAGCATAGAATTTATGAATTATAATGAATTTCTATTAGTATGGTATTACAATTTTCACTTATTGCTAAAACCCACTACTATCATAATTTAATAACTTTATAAAACAGCTAAATAAAATTGTGATATCATAAAATTTTTAGTAATAAGTTAGTCTTGTTCCTCTTCAAAGATTTTTCTTATTCGATGTTAGGTTTAGGTCTAATTGGGTTTTTAGTTAAAACCCAATTATTACTTGAGTTTACAAGGTCTAATTGGATCGGTGTCCATTTGACCCAAGTAATACTTAGGTAGGTTTGAATTCAATTAGAGTGAGTGGGTTTGAGTGGGCAAATGAGTTTGGGCTTATTTTGCCGGCCTTGCTAATAGATAATGAATCTCAATGAAATACACTTCAACTAATCCATCTTCTCGACAAATGACTATACTACTCTCATATTTTATTAATCCCCACACAAAAAAAGAGAAGAAATCCTCTCATCCTTTATACCTATACTTTTATTAAAGACACAACAAATGAGACATCCTCTCATCCCTTATACGACTATTCTATCTAAAGACACAACAGATGAGTATGCTAGCTAGTCCCCTCCCATAAGAAGAAGAAATCTTCTCATCCTTTATACGTACACTTTTATTAAAGACGCAACGAATGACTATGCTTGCTAGTTCAAAGTCTAAATCTTTTGTCCCATTTTTCTTGTCTTACTCTATACTCCACCAATAGAAACTTTCCACATGTCCACCTATTTAAATTAAATCTAATTTTTCAACTTTATTCATTTCAATTTTTTAAAATAAATAAAATATAAACTCAAATAACCCCAGCCACCCTAGTAGCATATCCCCACGTACCACCACCACCACCAGCCTTTGTCGGTGGGGAATTAGAGGAGGTAGACCCACACATTCATGATAAACTTCTCTCCTATACGTATCAACAATACTTTAGATTGATGAAGTCCCAAATGAGTGATGGGTAGTTGTTGACTTTGGCCTCGAAGCCAAGGAGTGCATAAAGATCAATGCACGCAAGGCGGTGCAATATCTAAGAACACCACCAAAATATGGGTCAAGTTTCCAAGCCAAAACTGCATGGTTGTTTGCCTTTTTGTAATTCCTCAGAACCCATTCCTCCTCTAGCAATGTCAATAGCACCTTTGTCGGTGGTTACTTTAGATTTGTTGGCCGACGGTGGGGATCGGGCTTCAATGGTTTCCATGATCGACAATGACGAGGGCGCTGTCTGCCAGCAGCCAAGTTTTGGTGATGGTGGTAAGGAGGTTTTTAGGGTTATTATTATTATTATTATTATTATTATAGGTGTTTGGGTTTTCTTTGGGTCACTGGTCGAAAGTGGTGGATGGCTGGCTAAAGGTGGTGGTTGGATATTGACGTCGACGAAGGCAGGTGGTGGTTGACAGTGAGAATGGGATGATGGGGGTGGTTGGGGTTATTTGAGTTTATTTTTTATTTATTTTTAAAAAATGAAATGAGTAAGGTTGGAAAATTAGATTTAATTTAAATAGGTGGATAGGAAAAATGAGACAACTAATTTGGACTCACTAATTCACTCCTATACTTTATTAATGCTATGTTTGGAAGTTTGAAGAGAGAGGAGAGTAGAGGAGAGTAGCGAGGAGGGGAGTAGAGGAGAATGGTTACCCTATATTTTATTTGAATGTTTTTAAAATTAAGTAAGGGGAAGGGAATAATTAGTGTTTTATTTTATTGGGATGTTTTCAAAATTAGGATGAGAATGAGAGGAAATGATTAAATATATTTAAATAGGCAAATTTAACCCTATTTGAAAATTGACTTGCAACATTGGTCTATGATTAAAATGATTAATTTGTTAGATTAAATAATTATGATTATAACGTGTAATATTTTTATGAATTAATTATATAATACAACTTCTCAAACATGGATCACTAGCTTTGTTGTTCAAGTAATTGTCTCAAGTGGTTTTAACTCTCTATTAAAAGCACACTGTAAAATTTAAAAAACCTTTTTTTTTTTTAATTCTAAAAAAATCCATCCTTAATTGATAATAATTAAAGGAAAAATGTTTCGTTTGTTTGTTTACTCAAAAAATCAACAAAATATTTTATTTTGAGTGTTTCTTTCATTTATAATTATTTTTTATTTTGTTCATATCATGAATTTAATTTTTCTTAATGTAGGAAAGAAAATATTTTCCTAAGTCCATTCTAATTAACAACCTACAATATAGATATTTGAGGGTGTGAGAAAGAAGAGTGAAAGAGCATAGGAGAGAGGGGCAAAGAGCATAGCATGAGAGAGAAGAAAGAGGCAAAGAATAGTGTGAGAGAGAAGAGAGAGCGGGAAAGAGAGTGATTTGTGCATGTGTATATTTTGTAATTGTTATAAATGATGAAGGGTAAAATAAGTAATTCAAAATGTTTAATTAGGTCCAAAATTACTCTCCTCTACTTTCACTCCAAATATCTACAATTTGGGAAATTAAAAATATGGGATTAGAAACCTTCCAAATCCCTCCCCTCCTCCCTTAAAAAAAATCCAAACATGATAAGTTAAATTATTTTCCCTCCCTTTAATCTACTGCCCCTCAATTCAAACAGAGCATAAAACATAACAAATGACTATGCTTAGTAGTCCTTTCCGCACAAAAAAAGGTCATCCTCTCATCCTTTATGCCTATACTTTTATTAAAAACCCAACAAATAAATATGCTAACTAGTCTCCTCCCATATTTTATAAAAGACACAACAAATGACAATGCGAGGTGGTTTCCTCCCTCCACCAAAAAAAGAAAAAAAGAAATCCTCTCATCCTTTATACCTATAATTTTATTAAAGACACAACAAATGACTATGCTAGCTAGTACCCTTCCATATTTTATCAAAGACACAACAAATAACAATGCTAGCTAGTCCCCTTCCCCACCCAAAAAAAAAAAAAAAAACCCTTCCTTTATACCTATACTAAAAATTGGACAAAGTTTTTGGTATTTCTACAAAATATGAGGGAATAAAAAAAAATGTTAATGGATGCCCTAGCGCATTAGTTTAGAAACTATTTTTAGAAACAAATTATACGAAAATGATAAAATAATGAAGTTTTTCTAATTACTTTTTATATTTCTTATGAAAGTGGTATAAAATTTTCTTGATATGGTTAATTAACAATTGTCATAAGGGCACCCATTAACATGATCCAAAAAAGAAATGAACAACAAAGGAGAAAGAAGTATGCAGAAGAGGAAGTACATTGTGGAATATAGAGATCTTTGATTATTTCCTTTCAATCAAATGACTTAGTAAGATCTTCTCAAAAAAAATAATTATAAAAGACTAGGTAAAAACAAAAAATAATATTTTTCTATAGACTATATTCTTTTGTATACTAACACAACAAGCTCAAATCGCTTTAACGTAGCAAAAATGCTCCATATTCCAACTCAAATTACATCTGTGAATAATATTTGTTTAGAATTTTGCTTATTCAGCCAAGGCCAAGGGCCTATCTCTAGGAGACTCACCTTCTTGGGCTCCCTTCTTTTTTGAAAAAAGCCATCCTATAAGTGGCATTAATGGCCTCTTCTTCTTTGTCTTCTTAACCGAAGGAGATCTCTCTGGTAATTCATCTTTATTGATAATAACTTGAGCCAATGAAGGAGGGCTGGCAAACTTCACATATCTTTTTTTTTGGAACTCCTTGCTTCTTCATTTTGTAACTTGATGTCCACTTTTGTTGCATTTTCAATGAATTTGAGGTCTTCGAAGTTAGGATCAACGGGCTCTTTCTGGAATTCTAATGTCTTCAACTCTCGTAGCTCTACGGGCTCTTTCTGGAATTCTAATGTCTTCAACTCTCGTAGCTCTTTCTTTGATTGCTCAAGCTCTTCTCTAAGAGAATTTATGCAAGATGCCATTAAGCTACCTTCTTCTTGGCTTTTTGAAGGCTTTGCTTTGTTTCTTCAAGCTCAGCTGTTAAGGCCCCAATTCTGGATTGAGCATGCCCAGTTTCACGTGCTCCAGCTTGCATCTAAAAGAGAAATGTACATTAAAGTGCGAAGTACATATATTCATTTTGAAGAATGATACTTCAAATTTCAGTCCCCCCTCTTCACTCTAAACTTTCATTCCATTCATAACGTTCACAACTATCAATTTGCTCTAATTGACACATCAATTTGAAAGAATCATATCAATGTGTCACATGCTGTCTAAATTGAATGCTTAATGAGATAAAACTTAAGTATAATTATGAAATCACATTAATCACTCATCAGTTGCAATAAAAAATAACAATTCCCATCTAACTTAACTGTCAATTTAGACTGTCTAGGATATATCGATACAATTATTTCAAATTTAGGTATCAATCAAGTAAATTAATATTTTAAAGGGATATTGTAAATTATATAAAAGTTTAAAGTAGAAAAGTGTAATTTCACCAATGTATTATTATAAATTTAACACTGTTTCCTTATTTCAATTTAAAAAAGAGTTAAAAAGGCACAGCACAAGTAATCCAATTCTCATCTATGATCTCAAAAATTTGTGATATATCTTTATGTTAGAACCTTTTTTCCCCTCCTTTGAATGTGTGTATGTTTGTTTCTTAAGAAAAAAAGTTTTTTCAAAGGAACCGCAGATAATGATAAGTATAGCAACAAATAGCATCATAATTTATAGCAACTAATATAAATACAAATAACAATAATTTCTGTTTATATTTTGGATTCCAAACTCTTTATGTTTATCTAAAACGCTTCATATGTTCAAATGAGTTCAGTATAAATAAATTCTTTTTGAGAGATAAATAGTATAAATAAATTCAAGGAGCCTTCACTGTATATTTTGGTAAGGCAGTACAAAATCAATACACTTTATTATCTGACTTTACATTTGGAGGTCAATTTATAGTTTTTGAAGGGTCAAGCTCCTAATTAAAAGTTTAAATTTCAATAAATAATTCATTCATATAGATTACTAAAACAAATATTAGAGGAGGAGATGAGTAGGGAGGACCTCTTTGAGCTTGCTGGCGTAGATTTCCCCAGCTAAAACTCTTTCCCCGAACAACATTACTGCTTCTTTAACTGACTTGAAAGGCGCTCGCGTGTCAATCTCTGCTCGTCCCATGACCACTACTCCACTCTCTTCTCTATGATCCATTTTTAGCACTTCACACCAGTATTGCACTCTACAAAAATAGGAAGAGAAGTATATGGTAATGAATGAATGAAGTAGCAGTGTGATAAGGTTCTCCTTTTAATACAGTGTACAAAGTTACTGAAAGTTAAGATCATGAGCTAACTTGACATGGAGGTCGTTGCTAATGGGGGCTGGTGTGGTTTTTCTTAATTTGCTTGCTTAATCAAATCATGGGGCTTCGTTTTCTTCGCGTCCACTTCACTAGAATGTTGTTAATTGAAGTTGACATGAGTGGTTGGAACTATCCTGATTCCGTTAGTTCTATGTGAAAGCACCCCCTGGCTACGGCTTGATTAAGACTTGCCTACTTTGTAGTGGACACTCACCCCTTGCCCATGGGCTCCATCACAGCTCAAGTGGAGCTCAGCTTCGGGATTATCATGTCAAGAACTGTGAACATAGGTCCGACCTCATTTGTTTTGGGTTATATCGAATTAGTAGGCCCAAATCAATGAAGGCTCAAAAAGGTCTCTACGGCAACAAGGTTTGTCATTACAACAGCCCAATCAACAGACCCAACCTCCTTTTGGAAGGCTCAATCGGCAGCCCAACCTTGCAAAGGAGTATATATCACAATTTGAGAGATTGAGATCGGGCACAACAGTCCTCAATGGCTGATATTGTGAGTTTTTTTTTTTTTTAAACAACTTTCAATCTTAATCATTGAATAGATTAAGTGAGAAAAAAGTTTTAAAAAAATAGAAATAAATTTGTGAGTAAGGATGGGGTAATTGCATCAGGTGCAATACCTAGCAATTACACCAAATCAAAATCCCAATATGAATCCACATAGGTAAGGTTTGGAAGGAAATATGGAAGAGTTTGAGCATGTGATGTTTCTACCACACTTTTTAGGTGAGATGCATTTGCAATGAAATGCATATACCCCAAAAGGGTGAAAGCAAGTCCTTTGTAAGCAAATCACCCACCAAGTTAGCTCCATCATCATTTATTGCCCCCAACCACTTTTTTCGTTCCCATCAAAATCAACCTATTTAAGCATTCTGCAACAAGCTATCTTCCATTTTGTTAAGAGAATAATCTTTCATTTGCAACTAAAACAATAAAGTTGTTTTTCTCCCCTAATGATCCATTCTAGTGATAGAGCTTGAGCCTGTAAGGACTAATTAAGAGCTCGTTAGTTAAGGATTGTTGGTCTAATCTTAAGCGGGTTGGGCATTACGAGGAGAGTAACACATTGTGTAACTTTAAGTAGTGTTAAATCACTTAATAACTTTTCATTTGATTAATGTTTTGTAAATTCAATTGCTGGATTAGATGTTCTTTTATATTTTTAGCATGTATGCCTGACTTGCTCTTATGGTACCTTAATAGTGTGGTATTTAAGTTAACTCAATGACATTGATGTGGATTATGGCATCTCTAGTTCAATTAGGGCCTAATAATGACATTTTCCTTTCAAATCGATAAGAAAATTGAATAATGGATTTCTCTTATAAAGTTGCAATACTAGTGACTTTATTGGAAAGTGGAATCATTTATGTTAAAGGTAGCTTTCTTACCAAGCCGCCTACTTGAAAAGCCTAGTCACTATAAAAAAGTGATGAGCAAGGACGGAACTAGAATTTGAACCTAGGGGAGGCCAAAGCATGAACCAAAAAAATTTCATATGACATGGTTTATTAAAAAAAAAAAATCATGGTAGACAAAAAATTGCACTTTATTACCTAAATATTTAAGTCAAGAAGGATATAATATGAAGAAAAAAAAATTGAAACTTACAACATGATATTCTAACATTTTTCGAAGAAGAAGAAAAAAAGAAGAGGACCTCAGATCTCCAGATTTTGGGTAATTGGAATTAATATGTTGATTTTATCATGTTGACTAACTCATCAATTTGATAATCTCGTACTTTTGAATGCAATTGAAAATCACACAAATAAAGTTTTTCAAAATTTTGTTTGAGGATTTAAAAAAATCAGGATATCAATATTAAGACTTGGCAATCCTACGTCATTAATATTGGCTTCTAAAAGAATTTTGGCATTTTATCTTTTTAAAAAAATATAAATATTGTAATTTACTTTTCCATAGTTTATAAATCAATTTAAAGAGTCATATAAATTATTGTAACCCCCCTAAGGGAATTTTTTTTTTCTACGAGATTTTTTGGTTATGAATTATTGGTGAATTGGGGATTTTTTGTTCATCCTATATACTATTTAAATTTTTTATAAAAATTTGGGGGTGGGGGGCATGACGAGGAAGTGCTGTTGTCTAAGAAACCTTTGGAGATGAAAGGTTGATGGAATTAAAGAAGTTTAATGAAAATCATATATTTTTAGAAAGGTAAGAGCATCAATAGCAGAGATGAGATATCCCAAAATCCAGCTCATTTTATAATTCTAAGCGCAAAAGACCACTCCATTAGAAGATGTAAAATACAACTATTGCAAAAAAAAAAAAAAAAAATTGAGCTACAGTGTTATTCTAAATGTAGAATCGCATTGTAGCTCAATGGTAAAAACAATTTTTTTTAATGGTTTTGGTATTCTCTCTCCTCTCTCTGCATAACATAATTTTCACTTTCTTTCTCTCTTCCTTTCTACTCTCTTTTCTTCCTGCTTTCTCTTCTTCAACGACATGGAGGCAACAGCGTGGAGGTTCGATCAGTTTCTGTGGTAGAGGTCGTGGGTTTGTTCATGGGTTTCCGGCGGCCCTCTCTTTCTCACCATCGTTGCTGGTGAGAACAGATGAGTTTGGGTTTGGTGAGAACAGATGGGGTTTGATTTTGGATTTTGATATGGCTGGATTTTGCTCAGCGAAGGTGGGTGGTGTGACTAAGAACGATGGAGATCGGCATGGTGGAGATCGATGGGTGGTGAGATTGGCGTGGCGGAGATCGGTGGGTGGCGAGATCGGTGGAGCTGTGGTGGCTGTGGTGTTGTGATCGGCGTGGGTGTTAATGGTTTGTTTTTTCTCTGGGTTTACTAATATATGTGATCGGCGTTGTGGTGGTTGTGGCATTGTGATCAGCGTGATGGTTTTTTTTTTTTTTTTTTTTTTTTTCCAGCTTCGCTGATCTAAGTTGTGTGGATGAGTTGGGTTGATATGAATGGAGTTTGGAAAAAAGTGAAAAGTGAAGTAATGGAGGATTTTGGAAGGTAGTGTGGAGGATAAAATTGGGAAAAAACAAAAAATGAAAAAATATATTTTATTGTGAAGATATATTATTTTAATGAGTAGAATAGAAAAATAAAAGTTGGAATGTTGGTTGTATTAAAAAATGATATTGTATAATTGATAAAGTGATTTTTTAGATAGTAAAATAAGATAAATTGAGATAAATCAATGCTGATCCTCTATAGAGAATGTATTGTTACATGCTATGCTACCGCATATCTCCTCTTTGCTTCTCACCACTCAGATCGTTGATAATTAATGCATCAACGACCGAATATAACACCTAACTAGTACTTTCTTTTATAGTAATAATCTAATGGGTATGTAATTGCCTTATTTGCTATTTTTTTTTGCTTAACTTTAATATTCTTATCGGACCAAAAACCAAAAAACCTCTTCTAACAAACTTCCCCACTATTCAATTGGCCCAATGGGTGCAGATCGGAGCCTGTAACCTTTGGGCTCAACCAGGTGAGCAAAAACCGAGAAATAAAGACCCTCTAAATAAATTTTGCTTCTAATAACACAAGAGAACTCATTTCCCCTCCCAAATCCTCGATTCTTCGGGGACATGAGACACAAAAAGAGAGGGAAGTACGCAAGTAAAAGTTAGTGTGAGAGAGAAATTTCTGCTGAAGATCATCACGAAAAATCCTAGGGTTTATTCTCAGTTCTAAATTTAAATTCACCGCAACTTATTTATTCTCCTTAGTTATACTATTATTGTATAAAAGATTCCCCTCTCTGAAATCTCAAACAGCGAACGAGCTCAACGAACAAGCACTGGGTTTCTGAAAGCTGAAGTATTTTGCTCTGAAACCCTAGAAGTTCGAAGAATTTGAAATTGATTCCGGGTCGTTCATTTCTTGCTCGAGCGGAGTTAGGGTTTTTTTGTATAGTTCGCCTTCTACTTCGTCACCATGAGTCCTATTCAGAATTTCGAGCAGCACTCTCGGAATCTCGTCGAGCCTGACATACGTACTCTCTCTCTCTCTCAAATACGTTAATTTAAACTACGTTTTTGCAACTCTTTACAAAAAAAAAAAAAGAGTAAAATTTCTTACTAATTTGAGGGCAAAATTTGTGTAGTGTGATTTATTTTCGTTTTCAACATCTTTGATTTTTTTTGTTTTGTTTTTGAAACAGCAACTCAGCAAAGGCTTCAGATGGCAATGGAAGTTCGAGACAGTCTTGAAATTGCCCACACAGCTGAGTACTTGAATTTTCTAAAATGCTATTTTCGGGCATTCTCGGTTGTGCTTTTACAGATTACAAAGCCACAGTTCGCGGACAATCCCGAGCACAAGCTCCGGAACATTGTGGTGGAGATCCTCAATCGTCTTCCTCACAGCGAAGTTCTCCGCCCATTCGTGCAGGACCTCTTGAAAGTGGCTATGCAAGTACTCACTACCGATAACGAAGAGAATGGCTTAATTTGCATCCGAATAATCTTTGATCTCCTCAGGAATTTCAGGCCAACTCTGGAGAATGAAGTTCAGCCTTTTTTGGACTTTGTTTGCAAGATTTACCATAACTTTAAATTGACTGTTAGCCATTTCTTTGAAAGTGGGGCGGTGGGCGGGGAAGATTTTAAGCCTATGGATACATTGTCTTCTTCTTCTTCAGATCAAGCTTTGACTATAGGCTCTACTACTGCTGGGTCGGGGCAGCTTAACCCGAGTACACGCTCCTTTAAAATTGTTACAGAGAGTCCATTGGTGGTCATGTTTCTGTTTCAATTGTACAGTCGGCTTGTTCAGACTAATATTCCTCACTTGTTGCCATTGATGGTTGCTGCTATATCTGTTCCCGGTCCGGAAAAGGTTCCTCCACATCTGAAGACGCACTTCATTGAGCTAAAGGGTGCGCAGGTTAAGGTATATGCTTCTTTTTACTAATATTATACCATTAAAACTGTTCACTTGGTGAATATTGAAATGTTAGGTAGAGATTTTCTGAATGGTTGCTTGGTTTTACACTTTTACGTATAAAAAAAATGTACTGAATGGTTAAGGAGTAGAGCTGAGTTGCATGAACTTGAGCTGATTGTGGTCTGAATATGGTACTATGCCTGCCAGGACTCTTGTATTGCTTTTAAGCCTGTAAATTATCTGCATGTGAATTTGACATGATTAAACCATATTCTAATTGTCTATGAACCTCTTCTATGCCCTATTTTGATAATTCGATAGTTACAATTGGGGAGGGGGGGGGGGGGGGGGTTGAACCCTAGATGGCTCTGTTGGTGATGCAGGACCGTTAAGAAAGTTCAGCGCTATACTAGCTTTGTTGATGAAATCTTGAATAAGGAGTGATGTTTAAGAGTTTAGGTTAGAAGAGAATGAATGTTGACAGCTATTTGGGGCTGAAACAGGGGATAAACAAAAAATAACATAAATAAAACACTAGGCAATCACATTTTTTTTTTTTTGATAAGTAGGAAGAAAATATTATTAATAAAGGCAATCACACCTAGGACTTCCTAAGCATCACACCTAGGTTCCTTGGCATCACACCTTGGAGAAGTTTGCATCGCACAAACAAAGCTTAAAATAAGCTGCTGAATTTTATTAATCAAAATATTTTGCCATAACATGACCACAAAAGAGACTTTATATAGAGGTTATATTTATCCTTTTCTTAGTAGGACTTGGACTCTAAATAACCTATTCCTAGAATGAATAAGAATACTAATAATAATTAAACAAAAGACTTTTTTTTTTTGGAGAAGTAAGAAGAGAATATTATAAATAAGAGAAAAGCGAGAAAAATACAAAGAGTTCACAGTAGTGAACACATGAAAAATGAAACAAAAAGACATAAGTAGCCCCTAATCTATTCTAATAGACGAAAAAAAATTCATAAGGGTGGAACAATCCGAGACACCCAACATTGAGACCAATCAAGGAGGGTCCGCTGGCAAGACGCTAATAACTGAACCATAGTTTTCCCCTCATCCTCAAAAGACTGCCGATTCCGTTCAGTCCAAATAGTCCACATTAAACAACCTGGGACCAAATTCCAAATATCAGAACTATGCTTCCCAAGCCAATGATACTAACTAAATAATAAGTCCACAACTAAACCTTGCATGACCCAATTGATCCCAAACAACCGAAGCATATACATCTACAAAGAATGAGCTATCGGACAAAAAAGTAGCAGGTGATCTACAGATTCCAAATTACAACAGCACATACAACAATGATTCGCCAAAGGACGATCACGAAGTATAAGGTTATCCAAGGTTAGAATTTGACCATGAACTGCTGTCCACATGAAAAAAGCCACCCTTTTAGGAACTTTAACTTTCCAAATGCCCTTCCAAGGAAAAGTGGAAGGAGCTGCATTTCGAATCTTATGATAAAAAGACCGAATATCAAACTTTCCACTTCTATTAAGATCCCAGCTAAGCCTGTCACACCCTCCACCCCTAGGAGTTTGGGTTTGGATGAAATGAAGAAGGGAGTAGGAAGCTGCTAACTCCCAATCATTGAATTCCATGTAAAATCTTTAACTCTACACTCTGTTATTCTCACCCATAGGAGGGCTTTAACACATCCGAAATATAGGCCTCTTTATTGGCTGAACACAGAAATAGCTGAGGATAAAGCAATTTAAGAGGAACATCTCCAGTCCACTTATCATGCCACAAAAGGATACAAGAACTATCCCCCACCACAAAAGAGACATGCTTTGCGAAAGTATCCCACCCTTCACTAATACTCCACCATAACCCACAACCATGAGCCCTACAACAAGCTCTATTGCATCAACCCCCTTTTCCTCCCCATATTTCAAGGCAATGACCCTTCGCCACAGATGAGTGGTTTTATGGCCATACCTCCAAAGCCATTTCCCTAATAGGGCCAGATTAAAAGATGCCAAATTCCGAATTGCCAAACCACCCAACTCACGCGGTAAACAAACCTTTTCCCAAACCACCAAAGGATTTTTGAAACACTCTACTGATGAACCCCACAAGAAGTTCTTCTGAATACGTTCCAATCTAGTCTCCACAGCTTTAGGGATAGTAAAAAGGGAAAGGTAATAAGTTGGAAGGCTTGAAAGGGTACTTTTCAGCAAGGTAAGTCTACCGCCCTTTGACAAATAAAGCCGCTTCTAGCTTGAAAGCTTCTTTTCCATCCTCTCAAGGATCGGATTCCAAATAGATGTTTTATACGAAGTTCCCAATGACATACCCAAGTAAGTCATAGGCAAATTGCCCACCCTACATTGAAGAATATTAGCCAAAGATTGAATGTTATGCACCTCTCCAATTGGGACGATTTCACTTTTCCCCACATTCACCTTCAAACCAGTAAAAGCTTGAAAACAAGTTAAAACCAACCTAATAGTAAGAATATGCTCTCTAGAGGCGTCACAAAAAAGAATGGTATCATCAGCAAATAAAAGGTGAGAAACACGGATATTGGTAGCAATAATAGGACCCGCTTGAAAACCCTGAATGAAATCACCTTCCTCAGTTTTCTTCAGGATACGACTTAGAACCTCCATGATGAAAAGAAAGAGAAGGGGAGACAAAGAATCACCTTGTCTGAGACCTCTAGAGCCATCAAAGAACCAACAGAAGATCCATTAACCAGAATTGAGAAGTGAACAGTAGAGACACAAGTCTTTAGCCATCTCCTCCATCTATCCCCAAAGCCCATCCTCTCCAACAAATAAAATAAAGTGTCCCAATTCACATGATCATATGCTTTTTCAATATCTAACTTACACACCACCCCCGGAGTATGACGCCTCAGTCTACTGTCTAAGCATTCATTAGCAATAAGCACTGAATCCAAAATCTGTTTGCCACCAACAAAAGCATTCTGTGACTTCGAGATAAGATTATCTAGCACCCACCTCAATCTATTTGCCAAAACCTTAGACAAAAGCTTATACACACTGCCCACTAAGCTGATAAGTCTAAAATCTTTGATATTCAAAGCATTATTATTCTTGGGAATCAAGGATAGAAAAGAAGCATTCAAAGACTGTATACATAAAATAAGACTCATGGGCCTTTGGTACGGCCAAGGACAGCCCATTCCAGATTTCTAGAAATTACCAATTCTCCTTATTCCAATAGACCTTAACTAAAACTGATCCAACGGCTTCTCAACCTAAAAGGCTCAATACTAATAACTAAAATGACCTATCAAAGGTGCAAAGAAGGTCCGACATCAAAACTAGACCACAATTCTTAAATCTTTGTATATTTAATCTTCTTTTTCCTTGAGCTCATCCTTGTCCTCATCAGCTGGAAACATCATGAGGTGCCAACCAATTGAGCTGCAAGACTCTTAGATCATCTATGCCCTATTGATGGGTAAATAAATCTTTTTAAAAAAACTCTTATCACCTATAAAAAAAAAACTCAAGGATGGAATGTTCATCCCCCCAGAATAGCCCCCTAAATAACTGCTGTTCGATGCTTGCCAACACCCCTGTCCCAACAATCTAGGAACTTCACCACTTGTTTAGGCATACCCAAGAAACACCAAACATGCTAAACACAAGCGTCCCATAGACTATAGGCTTAAGAACAGTGAAGGAGGTGATCCACCGATTCCCAACTATTCTTACACAAGCACCATTGGTTAATGACACAAATATTCCTCTTCCTCAAGTTATGCAATGTAAGGATCTTCCCCTTAGTGGCTGTCCAAGTGAAAAAAAGCTACTTTAGAAGGAGCTCCTTCTAAAAAAAAAGGAGAATAACCCTTCCTCTGGTGGTTAGAACTTCTTAATACGATTTAACTTTGAAAGAACCATTCCTGTCAGGCAACCACACCATTCTATCTTCCCCATTCTGGCCAATATTAGTGGAGTATAGAATATCAAAGAAAGATAGTAAGCTCTCCAATTCCCAATTCCCAATCTTGAATCATTCTAATAAAAAGCACATCCCAGTGAAGATCCCCATTTTTCCTACACAAATGTGTCCTTTTACCGTGCAATGCGATACAACAGTGGAAAAGCCTCCTTAAGAGGTATCTCACCACACCACACCACACCACACCTCTTCCCAGAAATGAATCTGAAAGCCCCTCCCCACCTCAAAAAAGAACATATTGAGAAAGCCTCCCCTAACCTCCTCTAATGTGCTTCCACTAGGAAACCCCATGTGGCTCGTTGGACACCTCAGAACTTCAATCACTCTCACAACAACCATATGTGGTAGCCATTACTACTCTCCATAAAGTATCTGTTTCCATAGCAAACTGCCATAACCACTTCCCCAATAAGTCATTGTTGAACTGAATAAGACTTCAATAACCAAATTACCTGTTGTAATGGCTGACAAACAGTCTTCCAATTAGGCAGGTGAAACTTGCCTTCTCCTAATCGACCATCTCAAAAAAATCCCGTTGTAATTCCTCAAAGCAATGACCCACACTGGCTGGGATTGTGAGTAAAGACAAAATTAAGAAGGCAGACTGGGGAGGGTACTCTTAATGAGGTTAATTCTACCTCCCTTAGATGAATACAGTTTCTTCCAGCTAGCTTGTCGTTTCTCCATCCTTCCTAAAACTGAATTTCAGATTGCCTTGGATTTAAACTGGGTCCCCAATGGCAATCCCAAATGCTTCATTGGCAACAATGAAACTTTACACCCCAAAATTGCTGCCAAAGGAGCTATATTAGATACCGCTCCGATAGGTACCATCTCAGACTTGCTTAAACTCTTCCATGCCCTTTTTGAGAAGAAACTCTAAATGATTTAGAAGTACTTGCTTGCTTATTGCTATCAACTTTAAATGATTTTGAGAAGAAACTTTAAATGGTTCCTTTGTGTTTGATGTGGGCTATATGGAGGGAACAATTGGCACACCTATGGGGATGCGGAGTGCACAGGAAATCATTGTTGCCATTTTCTTTGGTTCCTTATTTGATTGGTCCCAGGCTTGGGTTTTCTCAAATAGGGATATTGCTGCATTTTTAGATATGCTTTTTGTATATAATATTTACAGTTTTGTAGTTCTTTATGCTCTTTGTGTTCATTTAACATGAAGTAGTCTCTTTTTAATAAAATTATTTTTACCTAAAAAAAAAAAAAAAAAAAACCGAAGATAGCCATTAAAAACTGGAGTATTTTGTACAGTTTTATCATCAGCTTTGCTCACAATGTGCAGATAAACCCCCCAAAAGCTTTGACTTCCGCTGTATTTTTATGTAACATTTTTTTCCCAAATGTCTTCTGTTAACCATTCACTGACATTAAATCTCTACTACTGCAGACAGTTTCGTTTTTAACATACCTGTTGAAGAGCTTCGCTGATTATATCAGGCCACATGAAGAAAGCATTTGCAAAAGCATTGTCAATTTACTTGTTACATGTTCAGATTCTGTAACCATTAGAAAGGTCAACATTGATGCCTTTATATTTCTTATCTTTTCTTGGATGTTTTTTCCTTTCATCATTACAAAGTTAAAAGTGTTGGATGTAGGAGTTGTTGGTAGCCTTAAAACATGTTCTTGGAACTGATTTCAAGAGGGGATTATTTCCCTTGATTGACACGCTTTTGGAAGAGAGGTAATATTCTGAACTTTTTGGTGACTAACTGTCCTAAGCTTGATATAAAAGTTGTAATATCTCCCCCCCCCCCCCCAACCTTTTCTAAATTTTTTTTATCAAGTCAAAATTGTGCAAGCAGGAACATGAAATATATATGATCTCTTGGTTTGCCTCAGGGATTCCATATATGTTAGTCATGACCCCAAACATAGTAATAGACAAGTTGAAAAACCTTTATATATTTGTTCATCTGAAAAGAATATATAAGCCATTTTGGTTTGCCATTTCTTAGGGACTCTGCATATTTATGATTTCAAACTCTGACCCCCACTATTGAAGAGGCTCTGACTTAAGACTATTGATTGTGTTTGTGTGCATGCCTGTGTTTGTTTTCCATTTTTTCTTATGCACACTGACTTCTGCTAGTGAATGACCTTATGTGGCTGTTTTGGCTTGCAATCTCTTAGGGACTGTGCATATTTAGGACTACAAACTTTGACCCCATTATTGAAGAGGCTCTTACTTGGGACTTGATTGTGTTTGTGTGCATGGCTGTGGTTTTTTTTTTTTTTTTTTTCCTCCAGTTTTTCTTATGCATACTGACTCCTGCTAGTGCGTGACCATATGTGGCTGTTCCTCGAAGCAAAATTCACTGTTATATTCTTCTATTAATTAGGGCATGTTTGGTACGCAGTAATACATTTAGGAATGGAATAGCTATTCCTTTGGAATCATCATTCAGTTGTTTGGTTGCATTTTCATTATAGGAAATGGCTATTACTTAACCCTAAATTGATGAATAAACGTTTCTTTCTACAGGTCCGCTATAGCTCTTTCTTAAGCCACATAATAGCTAATAAGATGAAAATTCTAAAAAACCATACTTTTATATCACTTCCTAAAACCCTCTCTCTCTCTACGCACGCGCACACACACACACACACACATGTATATATGGTACTGATATATATATATATATATATATATATATATAATTTTTTTTATTTTTAAAAAAAAGGTAACATTTGTAATTATTGATTGAAATTAGTTAATTAATTAATTTTTTTCAAATATAAGCCTAATCAATTTAAATTATGATAGGAAATTTAATAAATAGAAAACAAATGACAAATCTTCTTTTTGGCCCTTATGTATGAATTTAAATTTCAAATACGTATTAACCTTTTATGAAACTTGTATAACTTAAAACAAAAAACTGTTATAGATATCTTCATTTTATTTAAGTGTGTGAATTTGTGAGTTATTAGAATTTAAAATTTGGGGGACATGATGTCACTTTCTTATTTTTCAATATTTATGGAGAGAATAATTTTGAACAAAGGACAATGATATTAATTATACAATTATTTAATTTATACATATTTAAATGTTAAGCAAGACCCGCAGGGAGTGTAAATATGATTCTAATATATTATCATATAATGTACCAAACTAAGTAGTACAGATTTAGGGTTCTAATCCTTTTTTATCACTAAGCAGATGCGTAGGAATAATGATTCGGCTACTGATCCTATTCCTAAGGAAAGTTTAGTACACTGTCATGGACCCGGTAATGGAATAGCTATTCCTAATGAATGACTATTTAGGTGAACTTATCAAAAAAAGAAAAAAAAAGAATGACTATTCAGTTCTTTGTTTTTGTTTTTATTAAGTGGAATAATTATTCCTTAGGAATAACTATTCTCTAAAAATAGGAGTAACTATTTTTCAAAAAGAAAAATAACTATTCCTTACCAAAAGGAGTGTAATTGCTATTCCTTAACCCATGTAATAGCTTTAAAAATAAAGATCCCAAAAAGCCCCAAGCCACTGCTGCTCAGCTCTTCCCCACCAAGTGTTCTCTCTCCTCTCTCTGAAGCAAACAAGAATATGTTGTTTTTACCTTCATTTATCCTCTCCTATAGTGTTTCTTGGCTTCATTCTTGACATATGAAGTTGCTTTTCTTTAATTTTCCTCTTGTTTTACCAGCACCTTCGTTATAATCTCTTCGGTGTGAACATGGGCATGGATGCTATGTTCTTGTTTTATTAGAAACTGTTACTCGTTTATTTCTGTTTTGCTGCGAGTACATACTGCAAATTTTAGAAAATAATCTAATATTCTACAAGAATCAAACAAGGATTAAAAAAAAAAAAAACAGAGGAAAGAAAAGGAGAAAGCTTTAGACTAACAGGCTGTTTGGGTAGATAATTTTAGAGAGTCCTATCATCTTGGTTCTGCTGTGGGTGGAAACTGGTATCATAATGATTTAGTGATTTGTTGCATGTGTAATCATCTGATGAAACAGATAGTCATCTGTTATTGCACTGTCCAATTGCCTATGATCTGTGGTTTTTTCTTCTTCTGAGCCATTGGGATTACTTGGGTCATGCCGAATTTAGTCAATGCTATGATGGAGTCTTGGATTGGAATGATGTGGCATTGTAGGTACGGAACTCTATGGAGGTAGGGCCAACCTGCATTCTATGGTGCCTTTTGGAGAGAGAAATTAGCGGACACTTGAGGGGAAGGAGCTGTCTATACCTGTTAGAAGTACGTGGTTAAATGATGAAATTTACTATATTCTAATAACTTAAGCTCTTGAGAGAATTAGTAATTTAACATGGTATTAGAGCAGGAGTTCCTGAGTTTGATTTATGTCTCTTCCACTTTACCTTCAATTTAAAATCCCACGTGTTGGGTCTTGCCTATTAAAAGAGAGTTTGAGCTTACATGTGAGGGGGAGTGATAGAAGTATGTGGTTAAATGATTAGATTTACCATATCCAAATAGTTTAAACTTTTGGGAGAATTGGTAATTTAACCATACTGAATCTCAAGTTTCTTTTCTTGAAAACTCTCTTCGAATGGGAGACACACTCTTTTATTCTCAACCTTTTCTCTGATGGAGTTTTTAGACTCATTGCACTTGTATTGTTAATCTTATAGCTTGCCTTTCTTTCTTTTGTTTCTTTCTGTTTTCAAAATCTCTGTATGCTTCTTGCATACGCTTTTTTTCTTTCTTTTGTTTCTTTCTGTTTTCAAAATCTCTGTATACTTCTTGCATATGCTATTTCAAATTTAATAAATCACAATTACTTACCCATCCAATAAAAAAGAAAGATTCTGTGATTTGTTGGTTTAATATGGATTCCATAATTGTGCTTGAAAATAGATTGCGATAAAAGATGTCCAAGATTGATCAAAGAGATTTTGAAATGTTAGTTTACGAAATTTAACTTAAATTTGATGTCATTCGACCACCTTATCATACTGTACCAAACTATGGATACATATTTAGGATTCTATTCACATGTTATCTCCAAACGGATGAATAGGAATAATTATTCCATTCCAATTTCTTGTAATACTTATTCCTATTACATTGTAATCACCATAACATTATACCAAACATGCCCTAAGTAATTTTTTTTGTTAAAAAGCTCCTATTCTAAGTAATTGTCATTACAATGTACCAAATGTGCCCTTGATTTTTTTTCAATAAACATTAAAATGCTGTTGAAACTTTAGTAATGGTTCTACTTTCTCCTGTCAAATTTTAACTTTAAGTTGTTGTTTTGATCTGATGTTCTGCATATTGTAAACACCTATGTTGCTGTTCTGTAAATTTCTTTTGAGTGATTCTGAATTATGTGTGCTTCTTTATATATGTAGTAATAGGATTGCCAATTCATTTGTTAAGTTGAACAATCTTTTTAGGGTTCTAGTTGGAACTGGTCGGGCATGCTTTGAGACATTGAGACCATTGGCTTATAGTCTACTGGCAGAGATTGTTCATCATGTTCGAGGGGACCTTTCCTTGTCACAGGTGCTGCTTTTTTTTTTTTTTGTGAGATATCTGATTCAAAATTTTTCTGCTATCCTCATCCTACATATATGTGGTTTTATATATTATTGTTCTGCTACTTCTCGGTTAATACAATTGTAAAACTTTCAAGGTGGTGATTTTTGGTAAATTCTTTTATTTTAATCTTTTGTGATTTTATTCTATTAGAAAGTTGCTGGTTTAGTTTTAATTAAGTTTAATTACAATAAGGGCAATTTGGTTAATTCTAGATTTTCTGGAATGAACTTCATGATATTAATTTTGCGGTTTGAGTCCTCTTCCTATTTGGCTTAGAAGTTCCTAAGTGCTTTTTTCTTTGTTATTAGCAATCCTATTTAAGAGAAAGAGAAAGTTCTTCAGTTCTAAAGTACTTTTTCTTTATTATTAGCCCATATCCCAAAAAAACCTAGTGCAATTGACGTGAAGGATTTTTGTCCCATTAGTGGTGGAGTCTACAAAAAATTTGCTAAAGTTTTGGACAATAGATTGAGACTAGTGTTACATAAGGAACTTTAGATTCTCAAAATGCTTGTATGAAGGGTAGATAGATATTAGATTCTTTTGTCTTATCTAATGAACGCTTAGATTATACCTACGTATTTTGATTAATGAATTTTTGTTATTTATCAAAAAAAAAAAAAAATCTAATGAATGCGTAGATAATAGATTGAAGTCAGGAGTTTCGGGAGTGCTATGCAAATTGCAGAGAAAGTATATGACCATGTGAATTGGGATTTTCTTATTTATATGCTAGTAGATGCGGGTTTTTGGCAATATGGAGGAGTTAGATGTATTGTATTTTGACATATTGTTTACAATCTTGATTTCCTAGTGGATTTTTGGAGAGTTAGGGGGCTATGCCAATGTGATCCGTTATCCTTGACGCTTTTTGTTATTGTCATGGAGGCATTGAGCATAGTGATGGATAAAGCAGTAAGATGCATATATTTATCGGGTTTTACAGTTGGTAATTTAGAGAATAATTTATTGATGATTTCTCATTATCTTTTTGTGGGCAATACTTTGATTTTTAGCGAAGTTGACCCTAATCTGATTTTGCTCAAAGAACTTCCATTCCAAGTAGGAAGTAATAAATTAGAGAACCTTTCCTGATATTACAGTTTGTTGCTTTCTTGGTGTTTTTTTTTGACCTTTTACTTTCTTCCCTATCTGTAATGCTCTCTAGTTGGCAAGTCTTGGTAATCAATAGCCATAAGTTGCTATTCATGTTGGTGTCATGATTTTTTTGACTGAATTGCTATCATACCCTGTCATAGTATCTGCTGACAAATTTTTATGATTATGCAGCTATCACGGATTATTTATTTGTTCTCAAGTAACATGCATGATGCGTCATTGTCACTCAGCATTCATACTACTTGTGCTCGGTTGATGTTGAATCTGGTGCATATGCTATCTCTGTCCTTTCAAGAGAGTTTTAACTGATATGTTTTATGATATGAATGAGTCAGTATCATGTAATGATTTTTTTTGGGAATTAGGTGGAGCCAATATTCGAGAAAGGTGTTGACCAACCATCTATGGATGAAGCACGGATTTTATTGGTATGGGTTAGAATCTAATGTTTATACTAGTTTGCCTGGAACTGGCAAACATTGTGGATATGTCTAGCTTTTGGGGAATGACTGTTCTTGTGTTTCTTCTACAGGGGCGTATTTTAGATGCTTTTGTTGGAAAATTTAGTACTTTCAAGCGTACCATTCCGCAGGTAATCTGTGATTGCTGTACAATTTTCCATTATATAATATTAGATGTAAGGCTACTGAAGCTATGTTGACAATGTTGTAGTGGCAAACGAATTTCTGTTTTATCTATTTACTTGTTTTTTAGAATAATGGTGGTAAATAATAGTTTTCTGGATGTCGTATTAAGATTTCCTTATTAGACATTGGAATCAAATTGTTTTCCTACTTCATTATCTATTGTTTCCCAAGTAAAGCTTGTCTTATAGCAATGCAATGAAACTTCATTTTGCTAAAAGAAAGCTCATACATGGAATTAGATTTATTTTTGGTGGGGAGGGGCTTGTCATATTTGTCAGATTGTTGTGGGCTAGCTTCCCTTCAAATTTTTCAATCATTCTTATGTTTTGATGTAGGTAGGCTACTTTAATTTTGTACTCCCTGAGCAATCTTATTTCTTTTCATTTTTTATGATCTTGTCCTGGTCAAATGTTAATTCTCGTCTTTTTGGTATGTCTCTTACTTGTTAATATAAATTTATGTTTCCTTGTTTCTTGATAGCTATTGGAGGAGGGTGAGGAGGGAAAGGATCGTGCCACGTTGAGGTCCAAGCTTGAACTCCCTGTGCAGGTTGTTTTGATTACTTGAATGTGTGCTATTTCTGTGTAATTTGTTTTATGATTTGGAGGTCCTTGAGTTTCCTCACTAGTTTTCTCTCTTTAGCTTCATGCTCCATATTAGAGTGAATACTTGAATATATTTTATTCTTATGTGCTTAATTTTGCATATATTCTGTACATTATTGCATAAGGTAAGAGTTTCAAGAATGTTAAACTTAATCTTTGTCAAAATTATCATGAAATATTGGTTAGTACGTGGTTTTATTGGTTATGGACTCTTGGAAATTTTTATGTATGTTATTATGTAGCATTACATACCAGTATCTAGGTGCTCAGTGTTTACCCTGGTTTGGTGGGGCTAGCACTGGGTATTGACTTCTTTTAGATTCTTTAATGCCAGAATTACAGCTGTTGTGATTCGTAATGGGTTTTGCTGAAGAAGGGCTGGAATCAACAGTGTTTGTTTGGAGTGATTGATTGAGGGATGGAGAGGGGTAGGAGGGAGAGATGGGGGAGGGGAGCTAAACCCTTCCAGGCTTCTCAAAAGTGGGCAGATTGGAGGAGAGAGAGCTGATTCCTTAATAACAGTGTGTGAAATCTAAAGGAAAAATTGTGAAATGTCAGTTCTGTCCTCACTTTGAGCCATTTAAACTGGGAGTATTTTGGTAAAATTATACCTTCGTTCTCTCCTTCCTTCCTACCAAACAATATGGGCAGTGTGGAGGTGGGGGATGGACTTCCCTCACTCTCCCCCCCCCCCCCCCCCTCTCTTGCTTCTCTCCTCTCACCTCCAGTTCTCCTTCCAAACATGGTGTGAGGTTATATGTCTGGGTTTCTTGGGTTCAGAAGCATGTATTGGCATTTTTGATAACAAATTGCTAGTTACTGTTGTGTTCAGGACATTTTGGGTCTTTAAGATATGCTGAGCATCTGTTATGCGAAAATTTTGGAATTTTCTACTTGACAAATTCTTACGATTTGAAAGAACCAAAAAAGGAAAATATATATAGAAAGAAAAGAAAGGAGTGGAGAGTGAGGTTATAGGTTCAAGACCCAATGGGTGTATGAATGACCTTACCTCTATTATTTGAAGAAAAAAATAAAGGGAAATGAATAATATTTATCAATAGAAATAATATATATATACATATATATATATATATATATTATCTCTCTTTTGTTTTATTTTATTTCTGTTAATCTTTATCATAGAAAAAAAAAGTAAAAGCAGAAAAATAACTATTTCTGTTTAATATTTTAAGATTACAGCTGACTAATATATATAGTAAAAAATAATCAGTGTTTAGTTTGCCAGTGAGAACTAAGGAAGGAATAATCTGATGTTTGATGATGTGGAGCATTGTATGAATGAACTTAAGTCAATCCTTTGATATCTTTGTCCAAAAGGATGGCTGCGTGCAGTGGAATCCATTTCTCTTTTTAGACTTTATTGCGGAGTGGAGAATGAGGTTTTGGGTTCAAGGCCCAATGTGTTTATGAATGACCTTAAGTACATCTTTTGAAGGAAATCAAAAAAAGGGGGGAAGGAATAATTTATATAAATAGGAATTAAAGAGAGAGAGAAAAAAAAAAAAACAGAAAAATAACTATTTCTGTTTACTATTTAAGATTGCAGTTGACCATTAAATATAAAATAATCATTGTTTTAGTTTACTAGTGAGAACAAAGGAAAGGAATAATCAGATTGTCAATGGTGTGGAGCACCGTATGAATGACCTTAAGTCCATCATTTGATATCTTTGTGCAAAAGAATGGCTGCATGAGGTGGGATCCATTTCTCTTCTTAGACTATTGATCTTATGAACTATAGGTTGTAATTCTTTGGGGAACCTTTTTTGTACACCCTGCATATGTGAGGGCCTTCATTTTGGCTTTAATCTTCTGCAATTCTTAAAAGTTCTAGTAAACTTTACTTTCTTGAAGATTATGTTTAAAAGTACTTGAACATTTACAAGTTTCATCGGCTATCATGTAGTGTCAAAACTACTTGCACATGTACTTATTTATTGTCTAACTGGAAGTAATTTGAAAATTAATGAATTAAGATCTGCCATTCTCTCTTTCTATATTGTTTAATCATGCATATTGTTGATTGGTTTTATACTTGTAGTTGATTCTCCCTTCTTATCTTAAACAACCACATTTTCCCCTCATTTATCCCTTTTCTAGTGACAAATAATTTGGTTGCAGGCAGTTTTGAATTTGCAGGTTCCTGTGGAACATTCAAAGGAAGTCAATGATTGTAAGCATTTGATAAAGACGTTGGTCATGGGTAATTGATCCTCTTCCACTAATTTCCTTCTTCGTTTTGTATTATATTTAATAATAAAAAGTGTTAAGAGATGAGGAACCTCAATTCTTGATTTTCTCTATGCTGATTCTTGGTTGCCTATCCTATTCTTTATTTTCTTACTTTATTGGAAAAATTCCCTTGGATGAATATATTGTGCATGGCTGCATACATTGTCAGGAATGAAGACTATCATATGGAGTATTACTCATGCACATTTACCCCGATCACAGGTTTTTCTATTCTCTAATTTTATAATTCCTTATGTAATACGACTTATCAAAGAAAAAAAAAAAAAATCCTAGTGTAATATGGTTGGCATTTTTTTTCTTCTCATATGATGTTTCTGATGGTTAAGGTTTCTCCTTCCACACATGGAAATCACCCACAGGTGCTTGTTTCACCATCATCTAATATGCCTGCAACTCAAGCATTTAAAGGTTGAGAGAAGATGAGGTCCTATACATAAGATGCTGAATTCTGTAATAGTTCTGTTGGCATTATTGACTTGGTCTGACTTAAGTTTTTTGTGTTAGGTATGGAAAGCTTCTGGTGTATTAAAAAGTGGTGTCCATTGCTTAGCGCTCTTCAAAGAGAAGGATGAGGAGAGGAAATGCTTCATCTCTTTTCTCAGATATTGGCTATCATGGAACCTCGAGATCTTATGGACATGTTCTCGTTGTGTATGCCAGAGCTTTTTGAGTGCATGATTAGCAACACTCAACTTGTCCATATTTTTTCTACCCTTCTTCAAGCTGCTAAAGTATACCGGCCCTTTGCCGATGTTTTGGTTAATTTCCTTGTAAGCGGCAAACTTGATGTTTTGAAGCATCCAGATTCGCCTGCAGCAAAATTGGTTTTGCATCTGTTTCGATTTATATTTGGTGCTGTTGCTAAAGCACCTTCGGATTTTGAACGAATTTTGCAGCCTCATGTGCCTGTTATGATGGAAGTTTGCATGAAAAATGCTACTGAAGTTGAAAGGCCTCTTGGTTATACGCAACTTCTTCGCACAATGTTTCGGGCACTTGCAGGGTGCAAATTTGAACTTCTACTGAGAGAATTGATTCCTATGTTACAACCCTGCCTAAATATGCTGTTGACTATGCTTGAGGGTCCAACTGGAGAAGATATGAGGGATCTTTTGTTGGAGCTGTGCTTAACCTTGCCTGCACGCTTAAGCTCGTTGTTACCATACCTTCCCCGTCTTATGAAGCCTCTTGTTTTATGTCTTAAAGGAAGTGATGACCTCGTGAGTTTGGGTTTAAGAACACTTGAGTTTTGGGTAGATAGTTTAAATCCTGACTTCCTAGAACCTAGTATGGCCAATGTTATGTCGGAGGTGATTTTAGCCTTATGGTCTCACTTGAGGCCCACACCCTATCCTTGGGGTGCAAAAGCGTTGCAACTTCTTGGCAAGTTAGGTGGTCGTAACAGACGTTTTCTCAAAGAACCCCTTGCACTTGAGTGCAAGGAGAATCCAGAGCACGGGCTTCGCTTAATTCTTACATTTGAGCCTTCAACACCATTTTTGGTGCCATTGGATCGATGCATAATCTTGCTGTAGCAGCTGTTGTGCATAAAAATTGTGCCATGGATTCTTTCTACCGAAAGCAGGCTCTAAAGTTCCTTCGTGTTTGCTTATCATCCCAGCTTAATTTGCCTGGAAATGTTACTGCTGAAGAATATACACCCAAGCAGTTGTCAACTTTGTTAGTTTCTGCAGTTGATTCATCTTGGCGGAGGTCTGAGGCATCAGATATGAAGGTCAGTTTTTTTTTTTTGATGAGTAAAGGTCTGTTTGCTATTATTCTGATGCTCCTTAAATTGCTGAAAGTGTGTTCTAGTTAATCACTATATTGTGACCCTTTGGTATCAATTTTTTTTTGCTGTTTAATGTTTGTGTTTGGTTTGTTCATATTCCATTGATTTGTTGTTGTTGTTGTTGTTATTTATTTATTTATTTTTTTAATTGTTGGAGTTTTCTTTGGTGAACAATGGTGTTAGGTTGAATCATCCAATTGGTCGATAATTTTTTCCTATCGTTTGCCATCCTGTTATGGGTGTCATCTGCTTCAATGAGGTCTTAAAAATTTCAAGTGGTTACATTGTAATAAGTTGATTGTGGACTTGTTAACTTTTTGGGATTTTAATACAATTTCCCATAAAGCTTCGTATATAGAATTATAATTATGGCTGAATTAAAAAAAAAAAACCTTTTGGAACTGAAGGGTTACTCATCTGTGAGTGATGCAAGGAAGTATGATGGGCTGTGATATGATTTAGAAGTAGATGGAAAGTGATTTTCTTAGAGCAATTGATAGGTGCACAGATCTCAAAGAAAAGCTCTCAAGGCTTATTTCAATCAATGTCTAAAAACTGATTCGAAAGTAACTACAATCTAGTACTTAGATTAGCTGTCTGGCATTGGTAGCCTTCTAGATGGTTGACAAGTGTCTAAATCCTATTAGCCAATGCTTAAGCAATCATCTAACTAACCAACTAATTAGTTACAAGAGGATTAGGATATAGCTGCATGAAATGCTCTGTGTCAAGACTCTCCCTCTTAAGAAGCACTTGACCTCAAGTGCTCTTGGTTGCTATACGATTTGTATGAAGTTCTAGGATGATACAGTTGCCTTGTATAATGAGTTTGCTTCTGTTGCAGCACACCAAAGGCAGCTGCTTCTGCACAGCCAAATCCCACACAAATGAACCAACCTTCAACTTGACCATTGGGTTGGGGTTTATTTTCCCCTTCTTTGGTTGCGAATAGGGCTGCACCATCTTGTACATACTGTGTGTTACATCTACCTGAAATGGCTTGCCTAACATATCCATATGATTTTTCATGTCTAAGTAGAAGATGGAATCCATTCATGGCTATCTCCCCACAATCCTGGCTGGTTCTTAATAGTTCTTGGTGACAGAACTGAAAGAACGTTGCAGGAACTTGAATCCTATGGTTCTCAAGCTCTGATACCAAGTTTGATGTAGGGAAGTATGCTGGGCTGTGATATGATTTTGAAGTGGATGGAAAGTGAGTTGCTTGGAACAATTGATAGGTGGTTAGGCACCTCTGACAAAGAACACAGTTCTCAAAGAAAAGCTCACAAGCTTATTTCATTTACTACACAAAAACTGATTACAAAATAACAAAAATCTGGGACATGCATATACTAGCTGTTTGGCATTGGCTGCCTACAAAATGGTTGACAAGTGTCTAAATCCTATTGGCCAATGCTTAAGCAATCATCTAACTAACTAACTTGTTTCAAGAGGATTAGGATGTAGCTACTTGAAATACCCTGCATCAGTGAGTCTTACATTCCTGCTCAAAAGCAGTGTACTACTCAATTAATTGATTTTCTAAATAGCAAGGGCCAATGAGCAACAAAGTTAATGAGGGTTTTGTCATTTAGTTGCTTATGTTGCACTTATTGTATAGTCAATCATCTGTTGTCTACAAAGTTCAAATTTTCATGCTATAAAGCACTTTCTCAATATTCAATAGATTATGATGCCTACATGATTGGTTTGGTCTTTGGTGGTGGTTTCTCAGTTGTAGAAGCAATTATCAGCAGTGTCCTTGTTCTGCTTTAGTATTGGGTGCATTCTTATTATTATTATTTTTCCTTTTTGTGTTTGAAATTACTCTTTATGCTTGCTCTCTCTCTCTCTCTCAGGGTGTGAGTTATTTTACTGTCTTGTTTATTCTGATTTGCTGTCTTTAAATATATGATCCCTAACTTTCTTTTTCTTCTCTGCAATATTAATGATGCATTTATGCAGGCTGACTTAGGTGTAAAGACAAAGACCCAACTTTTGGCTGAGAAATCTGTATTCAAGATTCTGTTAATGACCATCATTGCTGCTGATGTGGAACCAGATCTTCATGATCACCGAGATGATTTTATTCTCAATGTTTGTCGCCATTTTGCAATGATATTTCATATTGATTCTTCCTCTGGAAATTCATCTACTTCGACTGCTGCACTTGGGGGTCCTGTGGTTTCATCAAATGTTAATGTTAGTTCCAGGTCAAAGAATGGTACTTGTTTGAACCTGAAAGAGTTGGACCCTCTAATTTTTTTAGATGCTTTAGTTGATGTACTAGCAGATGAAAACAGGCTTCATGCCAAAGCTGCTCTTAATGCTTTGAATATGTTTGCTGAAACACTTCTGTTACTTGCTCGCACAAAGCATGCTGATCTGCTGATGTCAAGGGGCCCTGGTACTCCAATGATTGTCTCTAGCCCCTCTATAAATCCTGTATCACCACCCCCAAGTGTTCGAATCGCTGTCTTTGAGCAACTTCTACCTCGTCTTTTGCATTGTTGCTATGGAAGTACATGGCAATCACAGATGGGAGGTGTTATGGGACTTGGTGCTTTGGTTGGAAAGGTCACTGTAGAGATTTTGTGCCTTTTCCAAGTGAGAATTGTGCGTGGTCTGGTATATGTTCTTAAAAGGCTTCCCACTTATGCTAGCAAAGAGCAGGAAGAGACAAGCCAAGTGCTTACACAGGTTCTTCGTGTGGTTAATAATGTTGATGAAGCAAACAGTGAACCACGAAAGCAAAGTTTTCAGGGAGTAGTTGAATTTCTTGCTTCAGAGTTGTTCAACTCCAATGCATCTGTTACTGTGCGAAAGAATGTGCAGTCATGTTTGGCACTTTTGGCTAGTAGGACTGGTAGCGAGGTATCTGAATTGCTTGAGCACTTATATCAACCTTTGCTTCAGCCTCTTATAATGCGGCCTCTACGGTCAAGAACTGTTGATCAGCAGGTAAAATTTGTTTCTACTGGCAAATTTTTAGAATATTTATCAACTTGCGCCTCTCATTTGAATGGATGGCATTTAGGTTGGGACAGTTACGGCTTTGAATTTCTGCCTGGCCTTGAGGCCACCTCTTCTCAAGTTGACTCCAGAATTAGTTAATTTTCTGCAAGAAGCATTGCAAATAGCCGAGGCTGATGAAACTGTGTGGGCTGTGAAGTTTATGAATCCGAAGGTGGCCACATCATTAAATAAACTCCGTACAGCTTGCATTGAACTACTGTGTACAACGATGGCATGGGCAGATTTCAAAACTCCAAATCATTCTGAATTGCGTTCAAAGATTATTTCCATGTTTTTCAAGTCATTGACATGTCGGACACCGGAAATTGTTGCTGTTGCAAAGGAGGGCTTGCGACAGGTTTTGTTGAGCTTCTATCATATTTAATTGATATATTTAATCCTTAGAACTTGATGTTGATGTATGCATAGCTTTAGATAATGGCCAGCATATGCATTTTCCTGTTGAGGCATGATGTTTGTTGATTGTGTGTAAATTAACCACATGATGTGTCATCTTAATTTTTTTTTTCATTCCTTTTCTTTTATATATATTTTGGGAACATTTGGAATTTACTCACTCTATTGGTCATTGTCATTTAGGTTATCAATCAACAAAGAATGCCCAAAGAACTTCTGCAGAGCAGCCTCAGGCCTATTTTAGTCAACTTGGCACATACCAAGAACCTCAGCATGCCTCTTCTACAAGGTCTGGCTCGCTTGCTTGAACTTTTGTCCAATTGGTTTAATGTTACCTTGGGTGGCAAGTTGTTAGAGCACCTTAAGAAATGGTTGGAGCCAGAAAAGCTTGCACAGAGTCAGAAGTCATGGAAGGCTGGTGAAGAACCAAAAATTGCAGCAGGTAATGCATCTAGGTTTTATCTGCTTATGGAAAAGAGTTATAGACTATACAAACTCTCACTTGATTGTACTGATGACATCATGTTGGTTTTTATGCTTTATGCAGCTATTATTGAGCTTTTCCACTTGCTTCCCTTAGCTGCTTCAAAGTTTCTTGATGAACTTGTGACCTTGACAATTGAATTGGAAGGAGCACTTCCCCCAGGACAAGTATACAGTGAGATTAACAGTCCATACCGTGTTCCCCTCACTAAATTTTTAAATCGATATGCATCGCTTGCCGTTGACTATTTTCTAGCTCGATTAAGTCAACCAAAATACTTCAGGAGGTAAGGTTTACTGGTATATCTAAGTCAATTTTCTGATATGGAACATATATTGACTTCTTCCTTCTCTCTTCTTTTTTTTTTTTTTTTTTTTTTTTTTTTTTTTTTTTTTTTCAGGTTTATGTATATAATCCGATCAGATGCAGGTCAGCCCTTGAGAGATGAACTTGCAAAGTCACCACAGAAGATACTGGCAAGTGCCTTCCCTGAATATTCACCAAAATCTGATGTGGTTATGACTCCGGGATCTTCAAGTACATCTGCTGCTATATTAGGTGATGATGGCCTTGTTACTCCGTTACCTGATAGTTCTAATCCAGCATCTGCCCCCTCTAGTGCAACTTCAGATGCTTATTTTCAGGGACTTGGACTTGTCAAAACTTTGGTAAAATTGATACCTGGCTGGTTGCAGACTAATCGTTTGGTCTTTGATACCTTGGTACTTGTTTGGAAGTCACCTGCAAGAATATCTCGTTTGCATAAAGAACAGGAACTGAACTTAGTGCAAGTAAGTATAGTTCATTTTACACAATTGTGAAACTTCTGCTCTTTTGTTGTCTTTCTAGTGGATGATTTCAGATAATCTTTTACCTCTCAATTTCAAAATCATAGTTGATTCTTGTTCATTGTTTTCTAATAAAACCTTGTTCTTTTGTCACTGAAATAGCTATCCGATTTGCTTTTAACTTATCACATTATTGAGTATCTACCATTTTTCATTTTTATATGTGGACTTTTTATGTAATGTTTGTCAATTGATTGGTGACTCTGAGACTTGTCGTGATTACTGAGATACAGGTAAAAGAAAGCAAGTGGCTTGTCAAATGCTTCCTGAATTATTTGAGACACGACAAAACCGAAGTCAATGTTCTTTTCGATATACTCTCCATCTTCCTTTTTCATACTCGCATTGATTATACTTTTCTGAAGGAGTTTTATATCATTGAGGTACTTTGATTCTTGGATCCGATTTTTTTAAATCCTGGGAGAGTTTTCCCTTGTATTCTAGTAATTTTTGTGATCTTACTAGTGAAAACAATCATTTTCAGGTTGCGGAAGGTTATCCACCTAACATGAAAAAAGCACTTCTCTTGCACTTTTTGAACCTTTTCCAATCAAAACAACTTGGTCATGATCATTTGGTTGTTGTCATGCAAATGCTCATTCTTCCAATGCTCGCTCATGCTTTCCAAAATGGCCAAAGTTGGGAGGTTGTTGACCCTACTATTATAAAAACAATTGTTGACAAACTTCTTGATCCTCCAGAAGAGGTGCTTTCTTGACTTCATCCACAACTTTTATGTGTTCCATGAAATTTTCTTGTGAGCCTGTTTATAATTAATTGAATAAAAATTATTTGTCAATTTGATTTCTACGATGTGATTCTTTTAAAATGTATCTCAAATATTTTGCACCCCTTTTGTAGGTTTCTGCTGAATATGATGAACCTTTGAGAATAGAACTTTTGCAGCTCGCCACTTTGCTTCTTAAGTATCTTCAGAATGACCTTGTCCATCATAGGAAAGAGCTGATCAAGTTTGGCTGGAATCATCTCAAACGTGAAGATAGTGCCAGTAAGCAGTGGGCATTTGTGAATGTTTGCCACTTCTTGGAGGCCTATCAGGCCCCAGAAAAAATATTCTTCAGGTATGGCTGTGATTATATCATAATGGAATATATTAGTGCAAGTTATTTATCTCATTGTCTAATTTACCCAAAGTTTGCATCATTTAAGAAATTTTCTGGACTATTTTTCTGCTCTGTAATCACCTATAAAAAAAAAAAAAAAAAAAAAAATTTCTGCTCTGTAATTAAGTTTGCTGATACGCACACTAATAATGTCAGTATTGGGAGTATTCAGAATGTACCCTTTTTTGGTGTGCAACTTATTTATCTCATTGTTTAATTTGCTCAAAGTTCACATCATTTAAAAATTTTAATGGACTATTTTTCTGCCCTGGAATTAGCTTTCTGATGCTGTAAACTAATAATGTCAGTATGGGGAGTGTTCAGAATGTACCCTTGGCCCTTGTCCCATCCTCATGTGGAATAGTAGAATCTTTTAAAACACACACACACACACACACACACACACACACACACGTACATATATATGTACATATATTTTGTGTGTGTGTTTTTTTTTTGGAGGGGGTGAGGGGTGGGGGGGGGGAGGAGGGGAGGAGGGGATGTTGATGTTAGGTGTGTTCAAACCGCTTATGAGTTGACATGTATAATTGTAATCTTTTCATCTTCCTGTAAAATCTGGAATAATTGGGGTTTTTCTAGAATGTTATTTTCTATTGCAATATGAAACATGTTAGCTACTACGCAAATGTTTCTAAAATTTATAGCTATGCAATGAAATGGTAACCTGCCCAATATTTGAAACTGCAGGTTTTTGTAGCACTTCTTAGAACTTGCCAACCTGAAAATAAAATGCTAGTCAAGCAGGCCCTTGATATACTTATGCCAGCATTACCTCGAAGGTTGCCTCTTGGGGATTCTCGTATGCCAATTTGGATACGGTACACAAAAAAAATTCTGGTTGAGGAAGGTCACTCTATTCCTAATTTGATTCACATTTTCCAGCTCATTGTCCGCCATTCAGATCTCTTCTACAGCTGCAGAGCACAATTTGTACCGCAGATGGTGAATTCACTCAGTCGCCTTGGGTTGCCATATAACACCACAGCAGAAAACAGGCGTCTTGCCATTGAACTTGCTGGATTGGTGGTTGGTTGGGAAAGGCAAAGGCAAAATGAAATGAAAGTAGTTACTGATAGTGATGTACCCAGCCAGAACAATGATGGATTTAATTCTGGTTCTGCTGGTGCTGATCCTAAGCGTTCAGTGGATGGGTCTACTTTCCCTGAGGATTCAACAAAGCGAGTAAAACTTGAGCCTGGTCTCCAATCCCTCTGTGTCATGTCACCTGGTGGTGCATCGTCAATCCCTAACATAGAAACCCCTGGATCTGCTAGCCAACCTGATGAAGAATTCAAGCCAAATGCTGCTATGGAAGAAATGATTATCAATTTTCTTATTAGGGTGAGGCTTTTGTTAGCTTGTGCTTTCATCTATGACTAAGATATATTGATGACGCGCTTATTAAAAAAAAAAGATCTGTCTTTTACAGTTTGATTGTAGTTTTGCTTTCGGTTAAAACGCCTCATGGATTTAAATTTTTTAACCTATTGATCTGCTGCTTGTTTGCACCTTTTGCACCAAAAATAATATATTTATGTAGTACTTGCTTTACACTCTTGTATAATATGTAATTTCTGTAGTGTAATCTATTATTTAATGAAAACCATACTAGAATTGGAGTGAACTGAGTAATCCAATTGATGATGAACTGTAGGTTTTTTTTTGAAGAATTAGGATATCCAAGTTAAAAGATGTATGGGGGAGGATGAAAATGGGAAAAGTCATGGGACCTGGTAAATTCCCATTGAAGTTTTGGAAGTGCTTAGGTGATGTGAGTCTGAGATGGTTGACAGACCCTTTCAATAAGATTTTAAGGATTAGAAAAATACTTAGTGAATGGAAGAAATTCTCTTTAGTACATATATACAAGAACAGAAGACATTCAAAACTGTACAAATTATTGTGGAATTAAGCTTGAGTCACATCATGAAATTTCAGGAGTAGTTGGACGTAGGTTAAGACACAAAACTAAATCAGATAATAAGTTGGTTTAAGTGTTAGGGAGGTCTACCGTGGAAGCAATTTTCTTACTTAGAGAACCTTGTAAAGATCTCCATGTAGTTTCTATTGATACGGAGAAAGAATATAGTTTTTGTTTATACAGAGAGCATATGATAGAATACCTAGAGAGGTTATGTGGTAAGTTTAATGGATAAAATTGGAGATGGAATCACGCCAAGTTGGACATCTAGAGGGATGTTTTAAAATCTAAAGGCTGTAGGTTATTTAGGTGTAAGACTTGTACAAGAGGAATCAAAGATGAAGGGGTTATAAAACTTGATGGTCAATAGATGCCAAAAAGTGGGTGCTTTTGATATTTTGGATCAATAATTCACAAGAATGGAGAGATTTAAAATCATAAAACACTGGGTGGATGAAGTGGAGATGTGTAACTTAGAATACCTATTAAGAAGCAACATGTTTTTAAAAGGAGTGTATTTGAAATAATAATGTTAAAATGGATACGTGGAAGAATAAAGAGAGATAGGATACAAATTCAAGAAATTCATTTAAATATAGGGAAGTCGCCTATGAATGAAAAGACAAGGGAGAGTTGCTTGAAATGGTTGTGATATGCAAATGAGAGAAATTAAAGGAAGAGTGATTTGATTCAAGTCGAGGGAATGGAACGACTTAGAGAGAGACCTAAAAACTTGAAATAGTAGAAAATGACATGTTTATTTTGGGGGTAACACAGAGTCTGATTTTGTACAGAATACAATGACGGATAAAATACATGTGGCCGGCCGCAAATATTCTGCTGAGAATTCATAGCTGACCCCAAATTTTTGGGGAATCTATTATTTATTGACTTTGTTTTAGTGCCAGTTTATTACTTTACATGTAACTACCATGAATTTATTTATTTTTTTAATGTTATGCCTACAGTTGTTGGGTTGAATCCATTAAACAAATACAGATTAAACATGGTACATGTCTAACATGTATATGAGGTATCTCACGTGGCATTTATCTAAAAGAAGTATCCAACATGGAAGTTTCCTGAAAAAAATTAGTCAAAGCAGAGAATGCGCTTACGAAGAAGAGTTACCATCGCAGGCACATGCTGTCTTTCTTTTGGTGCCCCAGTGCTGGGTGTCTCACATTGAATTTTTTTTTTTGAACTTAATAGAACAATATGAATGTGATAAAAGTTTGTTTCCGATTTTTTTTTAAAGGACTAAAAAGTGGGCTAAGTTCTTAACATGATTTATTACAGTTCTTCATTGATTTGTCTGAAGCATTGTTATATTTCAATCATTCCGATGATTATTTATAACTTTTTACCTGTCTTTTTGGGATCAGGTTGCCTTGGTCATTGAGCCTAAGGACAAGGAAGCAAGTATAATGTACAAACAAGCTTTAGAGCTACTTTCACAAGCCTTAGAAGTGTGGCCTAATGCTAATGTTAAATTCAATTATTTAGAAAAGCTGCTGAGCAGTATTCAACCATCTCAGTCAAAGGACCCTTCCACAGCTCTCGCACAAGCTTAGATGTAATGAACAAGGTTTTGGAGAAGCAGCCACATTTGTTCATTAGAAATAATATTAATCAGATTTCTCAAGTATGACACTGCTCCCAATAGTTCTACTGATAGGTCTAGTGACTAAATTTTCATATTTCAACATTGATACTATTTTTGTATTTGTTTTGTCAGATTCTTGAACCCTGCTTCAAGTATAAAATGTTAGATGCTGGAAGTCCTTGTGCTCACTGTTGAAGATGGTCTTTGTTGCTTTTCCCCTAGAAGCAGCCACTACACCACAAGATGTTAAACTATTGTATCAGAAGGTTGACGAACTGATTCAGAAGCATATTCATATTGTCACAGCTCCTCAAGCATCAAATGAGGATAATACTGCTAATTCAATTAGCTTTGTTCTGCTTGTCATTAAAACCTTGACAGAGGTACAGAAGAACTTCGTTGATCCTAACTTCTTGGTTCGTATACTGCAACGCCTGGCACGAGATATGGGATCATCAGCAGGCTCTCATCCAAGACCAGTATGCCCCTATTTTCTCATTATATCCCTATTTTTCTCATTTGTAAACCCTGTTTTCAATTGGGAGGTCAAATTTTTTACGAATGTTAGTGGGATGGGTTTAGTGGGGTTGCAGACCTGTCCCAATCCTATAATAGGATGGCTCTATGTTTTTAAAAGGGGTTTTGAGATTGGTTTGAGTTTTTAGGAAATGGGATCCTGAACCTGAGCTGATTAGTGTGATTATACAACTTAATTGCTAAAATATTTCTAATATTAGTAATATTACAAAAGTCCTAGGCATTCTATTAGCTTTACCCACCGTTTCTTTCTCTTTCTCATTCTTACTTATTATTACAAAAATCTATGTGACTTAAAATAGTTTGGATAATTTTTTTTTTCCCATTTTGGTATTAGCACGTGGTTTAGATATTATTAATGATGATAGTAATTGAATGTTTGATAATTTTCCATTTATGCTAGGATTAAATATGTGGCCAAGAGCCTTGTAACTCAATTAACACCTTTTGGCTTTTGGTGTTTACAACAGAGACATCTAAGGTTCAAATCCCCCCACCCCCAACTATTAATCTATAAAAAAAAGAAAGAATTAAATATAGTGGCCTTTCAGTGTTCATCAATACTTGAATGTGGTGAACTAGATTTTATGTTTACCCCTTCTAAGCACAATGAAATAAACACTCTGGTTGTAATGGGTTTGGGTTTCTCGAATAAAAGTGGAAGGAGTTTTGGATAAGATTCATAAAAGGTGAAGGGTCACAACATTAATTTGACAAAAGTGGAATCTTCATTGTATTAATTTCATTCACTTGAATCACTTTTGGTAATGCAAACTATTTCAGATATCTTTTGACTGTTAAAAATTGAGTGGATAAAAGAGATTCCAGTGATCTGCTGACCTTTTGCGAATTATTAGATATTTGTTATATCTGTTAATTGTGAAGATTGTAATATGTGAACGGATGAGGATACGTTTCGATCAATGGTCAATATTCGTGCTAGTCTGAGGCTAATGGCCTGATGTGCGGAGTAGGTTCATTTTGATGTGTATGACCCAAGTATGATTTGATTTGGCATGGTGGTTATATTTACCAAATTTGGCATAATATTCATCCCAGTTGATGTCCTGTCATAGTTGTCCATCTGGCTCATGGGGTCTTGGGAGAAGTTCTTATTTGCAAGTTCAAGGTTAAATGCCTTATAATTCTTGTTCACTAGAATGATTTTACTTGGCATGATTAACTTTACACATTAGTGTTTTTACTTGGCATGATTTTTTTTTTCATTTGTTGAATTACATTAATTAAATTTGGGATTATGGCTTCTTCTTGTTGTTATTGAATTACATTAAGTAAACTGTCATTTATATCCAGGGTCAGAGAACTGATCCTGATTCTGCTGTCACTTCTTCTCGTCAAGGTGCTGATGTGGTGTAGTCATCTCTAATCTAAACTCAGTTTGAAGCTTATAAGTGAGAGGGTCATGCTTGTTCCAGATTGCAAGAAATCCATAACTCAAATCTTGAATACCTTGCTCTCAGAGAAGGGTACTGATTCTAGCGTGCTTCTTTGCATACTTGACGTAGTAAAAGGGTGGATTGAAGATGACTTTGGCAAACCAGGCACATCAGTCACATCGAGTTCTTTTCTTACTCCGAAGGAAATAGTTTCTTTTCTTCAGAAGCTTTCACAAGTCGATAAACAAAATTTTTCTCCAAGTGCTCTGGAAGAGTGGGATAAGAAATACCTACAGCTTGTTTATGGAACTTGTGCTGATTCGAATAAGTAAGCAATATAGTTTAAATCAGCCTGTATATTTTTTGCACCATGTTTTTTATATAATGTTTTGATTGACTTCCAGATTGCCCCTGCCCGTTCGTCAAGATGTGTTTATGAAAGTGGAAAGGCAATTCATGCTTGGTTTACGGGCAAGAGATCCTGAAATTAGGATGAAATTTTTCTCACTTTATCATGAATCTCTTGGGAAATCATTGTTCACAAGGCTGCAGTTTATTATCCAACTCCAGGACTGGGAAGCTTTGAGTGATGTCTTTTGGCTCAAGCAAGGCCTTGACCTTCTTCTGGCAATCTTAGTTGAGGATAAACCTATTACACTAGCTCCAAACTCAGCTAGGGTGCCATCACTTATGGTTTCCGGTCCTCTTCCAGATAGTTCTGGGATGCAGCATCAGGTTCCTGATGTTTCAGAGGGCCCTGGGGATGCGCCTCTAACGTTTGATGCCCTTGTTTCTAAGCATGCACAGTTTCTAAATGAGATGAGCAAACTCAAGGTAATACCAATTACAATTGGACCGTTTAGGTTCACAGTGTATTGTGCTTATGGATTAGATAATAGATTTCCCATTTTAGTTTGTAGAAGTGAGCCATGGTTGTTTTGTAGTCTCCAAGCATGTTGTATCTTTTTTATGTCTGTATGGTGCACTTGCATTCTCTGTTAAGATAGCAACATTTGACTGAAAAGGTACGATATTGTTTTCTGAGCTTGTTTTTTCTATCTTGCTGTTGGTAGGCTGTCTAGATTCTTATCTACTTAATGCATTTCACCCATCATATTAGAAGTTGACCTTTTAATTCCTTCTTTCAGGTTGCTGATCTTGTTATTCCATTGAGAGAGCTGGCTCATACCGATGCTAATGTTGCATACCATTTATGGGTGTTGGTATTTCCCATTGTCTGGGTGACCTTGAATAAGGACGAGCAGGTAGCACTAGCTAAACCAATGATTACTCTCCTTTCAAAAGATTATCACAAGAAGCAACAAGCCAGCAGGCCAAATGTTGTGCAAGCACTCCTAGAAGGGCTTCAGTTGAGCCACCCTCAACCCAGGATGCCTAGTGAGCTCATTAAATATATTGGAAAGACATACAATGCATGGCACATAGCATTGGCTTTGCTAGAAAGTCATGTCATGTTGTTCATGAATGACACAAAGTGCTCCGAGTCTCTGGCTGAACTTTATCGTTTGCTTAATGAAGAAGATATGAGGTGTGGGTTATGGAAGAAAAGATCAATCACAGCAGAAACTAGGGCTGGGATTTCTCTAGTCCAGCATGGTTACTGGCAGCGTGCCCAAAGCCTCTTTTACCAAGCCATGGTTAAGGCAACTCAAGGCACATATAACAACACGGTACCAAAGGCTGAGATGTGTCTTTGGGAAGAGCAATGGCTGTCCTGTGCCAGTCAACTTAGTCAGTGGGATGCATTGGTGGACTTTGGCAAGAGTGTTGAGAATTATGAAATACTACTTGACAGTCTTTGGAAGTTGCCTGATTGGGCATATATGAAGGATCATGTAATTCCGAAGGCTCAAGTAGAAGAAACTCCAAAACTTCGATTGATTCAAGCCTTCTTTGCTCTTCACGACAGAAGCACAAATGGTGTGGGGGATGCTGAAAACATACTGGGGAAAGGTGTCGATCTTGCTTTGGAGCAATGGTGGCAGTTGCCGGAAATGTCTGTTCATGCTAGGATTCCTCTTTTACAGCAATTCCAGCAGCTAGTTGAAGTTCAAGAATCAGCTAGAATCCTTGTGGACCTTGCGAATGGTAACAAACTCTCTGGAAATTCTGTTGGTGGTGGTGTACATGGAAACCTTTATGCTGATCTCAAAGACATCCTTGAGACTTGGAGGCTGAGAACTCCAAATGAATGGGATAATATGTCTGTTTGGTGCGATTTGATTCAATGGAGAAATGAAATGTATAATGCAGTCATAGATGCATTCAAGGATCTTGCCGCCACAAATCCACAACTTCATCACCTTGGTTATCGTGACAAAGCATGGAATGTTAACAGGCTTGCTCACATTGCTCGTAAGCAAGGCCTTTATGATGTTTGTGTGACAATACTTGAAAAGATGTATGGTCATGCAACCATGGAAGTGCAGGTAATAGAAACTATTAACAATTTTTTTTTTGGATTAGCTCAGGAGAGGTAAAAAGAACTGTCCTCTCTGCCCCATTCTTGGTATCTTTTTGATTAGTTCAAGCATTCTTCATTAAATTGGTCCACTGCGCAGAATTTGTGGCCAATGAAGATAACTTTGAAGTAAAGTTATCTGTGCAATCGACTTTAGTCCAGGAATAATGAAATTTTACTTTTTCAAACCAGGTATAATTTTTAGGTCCAATGGTTTGCTTTTATGCTTAGACATGTCTAGTGGTCATTTTGAATCTCCTTGGTGGGCATAGAAATGTAGAGTTTTCTGCCTTTCTGAGCTTACATCTCTATCAACTATTACCAAACTTTTTCCTTACCCTCTTCTTCTTTGCTTCAAATCTCTCTGGTGATTGGAAGCTAGGTCAGATAGTTGTTTTTTTTCATTCTTGGGTGGATTTTATGGTAATTTGCAACCATATCCAGACATGCCCTGTAGTGATCTTGAACCTCATGGATGGGCATGGAGCATGGAGTTTTCCTTCCTCTTTATCTTACATCTTTGTTTGTCAACTATTAAGCAGTTTGTTAATAGTTTTCTAACTTACATTTCCTTGTGTTCTGGACTTCAAATCTCTCTAGTCTTGGGGAGTGATGGCAGAAATAGGTGTCTCACAATTTTCTGTTGCATGCTTGCAGGAGGCATTCGTTAAGATAAGAGAACATGCAAAGGCTCTTCTGGAAATGAAGGGGGAGCTTACCAATGGTCTCAATCTGATAAACAGCACTAATTTAGAATATTTTCCTGTGAAACACAAAGCAGAAATTTTTCGCCTAAAGGGGGATTTCCTGTTAAAGCTAAATGACTCTGAAAATGCCAATAGTTCGTATTCTACTGCCATCAACCTTTTCAAAAATTTGCCTAAAGGATGGATAAGCTGGGGCAATTATTGTGACATGGTATACTTTTTCATCTACTTGTTATGTCATTGGTGTTATTGATGACTTGTTTTAAATACTGAATTGCTATATAATGCTTATAGGCTTATAAAGAAACAAATGAAGAGACTTGGTTAGAATACGCTGTTAGCTGCTTTCTACAAGGTATCAAATTTGGTGTATCTAACTCAAGAAGCCATCTAGCTCGTGTTCTGTATCTTCTCAGCTTTGATACTCCCAATGAGCCTGTTGGGAAGGCATTTGATAAATACTTGGACCACATACCCCACTGGTTTGGCTTTCTTGGATTCCACAACTCTTACTTTCCCTGCAGAGGACAGAGGCTCCTCATTGCAAACTTGTTCTACTTAAAATTGCCACTGTATTTCCACAGGTGAAAACTTTTTATAGTGTATTATATATAGATTCAGTATGGTGCTTTATTCTGATAATATTCTTGAGATTCTCTTATCACTAATATGCAGGCTCTGTACTTCTGGCTGCGCACATATTTGCTTGAACGGCGTGATGTTGCAAATAAGTCTGAACTAAGCAGAATCGCAATGGCCCAGCAAAGAATGCAGCAAGGTGTTTCTGGCACTACTGCTGGTTCTCTTGGCTTGGCTGATGGAAGTACAAGAGTACAGGGTCACGGTGTATCTTCAGACAATCAAGTTCATCAAGGCTCTCAATCAAGTGGTGGAATTGGATCTCATGATGGTGGAAACTCTCATGGGCAAGAACCGGAAAGGTCAGGCACGGAGAGCAGTGTGCATGCAGGAAATGACCAATCTATGCAACAAAGTACTTCAACCATCATGAGGGTGGTCAAAATGCATTAAGGCGTAGTGGTGCTTTAGGTTTGGTAGCTTCTGCTGCTGGTGCATTTGATGCTGCAAAAGATATAATGGAGGCTCTTAGAAGCAAGCACACTAATTTGGCCAGTGAACTTGAGGTAATGATTTCCATATTAAATTTCTTGAGTTAATCTATTGATTTCCTTTTTATTATGTGGCTCAAAATTTTTAATACAACTATTCAGATATGTTACTCTCGAAAATTGAACTTTATTTAATGAGCGTTTGGATAGCTGAAAAGCATCCTGTGTTTTGCGTTTTTTTTTCCTGGACAGCGCGCATTTAGGCTTATGAACAGTAACTTCTTTGTGAACAGTAACTTTATTATTATTATTATTATTATTATTATTTTTTTTTATTGTTTTCAGTTTTCAGCAAAATAAGCGGCATCCAAACAGACCCTTTGTGGTACCCTCATTCTAGAGTAGTGGATTTTTTTGGGTTTGTTCCAATAAAGGATATTTTCAAGTCGAACCTCCACAATCGTTGCTGTAGTGAACACCCCACATTCTGGTCAACCAAACAAAATTTGTTTTCATCACTCAATTGACCCCACAAAATCTCTTTGAAGTTATTTTAATCTATTAGCATCATCAATAGATGCTGTGGAGTGAAATAAAATTCATGTGTAGGCTAGATAATGTATTTTTAGTAAGAGCGAACTTCCTCCTTTTGATAAATAAGCTTCTTCCAATCTGTCTTTTTTCCGCTTTTTGATTGCATTTCAAACTGTTCTTGCTTCAAAGGATGAACCCTAATGCAATCCTAGATATACTGTAGGTAGAGTACCCCACCTTTCAACCCACTTCTGAGACTTGCTTTGTTGCCCACATCACCTAGTTCACTTTTATTTAGATTAACACTTGTTTCTGACATTTCTGCAAAATAAAGAAAAACACATCAAAAACAACCAAGCATCACCAAACGAATTGTATCATCAGCTAAAAGCTGACGGGAATTTTCCATAGCCCTTTTGCTATGTCCCCAACCTAAAACCCAGCTAAGTTATTGAACCGTGCAACTTTGTTTAACATCCTTCTGGAATCCTCTTGAACTATGATTAAGAATTGAATTGTTGAAATGCTGAACCAAACATTTCCTCCACTTTCCACCAAATTCAAATCTATCCAAAACTACATTGTCTTCAGGAATGGAGTTGCATGTAATGTCACCCTGTTTTGTCTTTGCCTTTAGAAATACGAACCACCTCACATCAACACCCACTATGTAACTCCAATAATTCCTGGAAGAGGCTTTACGATTACTACAGAGGATCAGATGGAGGGCCTTATACCTGTCATGAAAATGCTTGAAAACAATGGAGTCGAGTGATCTGATCAAATGGAGGGTCTTATACCCATCATAAAAATTCTTTAGAAACAATGGAGTTGATTGATCCAATCAAATGGAGGGCCCTATACCCATCACGAAAATCTTGAAAAGCAATGCAGTTTAATGATCCTTCATGCAGTTCATTTGCTTTCCTTGATGGGGGGTTCCACGTTTTTCTTCATTGAATCCAAAACTTTTGAGCTTTCCGTTGAGGAGGGGGGTTCTTTTTCTCTTTACGGATTTATGAGAGAGGTCATTCTTCAATGCGCTCTGTTTTTCTGGGGAAGGAAAGTGCAAACCGTTTCTTGCTCCACTTGGAGGATTTACTTTCAAAGAAATCACCTGGTCAATATGCAAGAACGTTTAGAGATGGTAACATGGTGTTCATCCTTCAACTGGGGTCAAACGCACATGGTAAGTTTTTAATGGTTTCTGAAATTCTACATGGTCGACGGAAAGGTACTATTGTGATACCTGAAGGAAGGTTGGGATGTGGCTGGCACTATTTTAGCATAAACCTGAGGAAGGTTTTGAAACCAGCCACTCTAATCAGCCAGGGATCGTCGCAGAGAAATCAGGGTGTTATATCGGTGGAGGAGGCGGTGGTGGGTGACTGCCCTCATCTCCGAGGCGGTGCGAAAAACTTAGGGAAACCAATCTCAGGAGGTCCCCTTACAGATGGCTCAGCTTCATTTGCGTCGGTGGTGGTGGGGCACTGGAAAAATACCACTGGCAGAGGGATTGAAGGTAAGAAGAAATCTGCCTTGGGAGGGGTGAAGATTTTGTCAGAGAGCAGTCGCAATTTCAGCAAGAAAAGGGTCCTAGGACAGAGGGAGCAGGTTAGAGAGAAGCTTGTGTCAGATCCAAGTCGTGCTTACCGTGTTTCCTGCAAGGCAAGTACCCTTGGTCAGAAGGAGCTTCTCGGGGCGAAGGAAACTTCAACGGAAAGGAAACTGAAACTGATGGGATGAAGTCAGAACTTTCCTTGGACCTTTTTATGAGATTGGAACGTGGGCTAAATGGGAAATGGGCTGTAGTGTGGTCTGAGGTAAATGAAGTGGGCCCAACTTTAAAACCCACAAAGCCCATTAATAATAACCTCATTCCCTCCAGCCCCAAAGGTCCAGCCAAGCCCAGAAGAGAATGGAGGCCTCGCCAAACCCCAGTATCATTAGAATCAGCCCACTGCCAGAGCTCTTATGTAGCCCACGCTCTGGGAGACAGAGGTCAGGTGCCGATGGAAGTACAAGTTCCGAGAGTGGGACAAGTGGGCTTGAGCTCACGGATGAAGAGATGAGGTCGGAGCCTGCTCGAGATGATGACCCAGTGACCGGAAAGGATGGAGTTGCCTCTTGCAGCGCCGATAAAGGTATTATTAACGCCGGCAAGGCTCCGGCTGGGTTTTTGAGCCCCGACACCGAGATGATTCATCAACTTGGGTTTTGGGACTTGGGTGACACCGGGGACTTGAGGGGTGGCTCGGTTTTGGCAAGGAATGGGCCGGGTATGTATAACAGATTGGTTCCTAGTTTAGACTTGGGTAAAGTGTTGGAGGTTGAGTTTGGGGAAGGGGAAGCACATGCAGAAGAGGTGGATTCAGTTGGGGCTACTCAGTCAGAATCTGGGCTCATTATTCATCCTCGGGAGTCTAGTGGGGGGGTGGACAGTGGTTGTGGCAGTGGAGAAAATGAGAATTGTGTGTTGGAATGTGAACCTCTGTCTCATTGGTTTCCTAACGATCTCAATGTGGGTTCGTTGTCTCTGGATTCTGTCGAGGGAACTCAGTTGACTGAGGCTGGTCCACCCTCGGATTGGGTATCCAAGTTGATGAGAAAATTCTGCAAAATGGTGGGCTTTCCTATTGTGAGACATGAAGCTCAATGTTTGGCCCTTTTTCGCATCCTGGAACAGGAGTGTCTCAAGGTGAAGGACGAAGAGTGTCTAAGAGACCCGCTATGTCAGGACACGAGGTCTCAGGGAGCTTAAGGGGCTGATTTCTTATGTCAATTATGAGGGTGCCTCTGCTAGGAGTAAGTGCAGAGATGCATTGACTAACTCGGGGGATGCTAGTAGTTTTAAATGACACTACGACTACTTTCTTGGAACGTAAGGGGGCTTAATAATCCCCGTAAGAGAGAGGTGTGTAAGAACCTTCTAAAAGAGTGGAAGTGCGATTTTGTGTGTATTCAAGAAACGAAAGTATCGTCTATTGATGGGGCTTTTATTCGGAGTTTATGGGGCAGTCCGTACTCTGACTGGGCTGGTTTGGATGCTGTGCAGTCTTCAGGTGGGGTCTTGCTGATCTGGGATAAGAGGGTTGTTGAGAAGTTGGATGTTATTGTGGGTCAGTTTTCTGTCAGTGTATTATTGAGAGGTGTGGTGGATGATTTTGTTTGGGCTTGTACAGGTGTGCATGGCCCTAATGACAATGGTCAACGGCCTAATTTGTGGGGGGAGTTGTCTCAGGTGCGAGCCAGGTGGCCCGTGGCTTGGTGTCTTGTAGGTGATTTTAATATTATCAGATACCCAAGTGAGAGACTTGGTTGTGAGACTTTCAGCCCTGCTATGCTCGCATTCTCTGATTTCATAGAGAATAATTCTTTAGTTGATTTACCCTTAGAGGGGGCTTCCTTCACTTGGTTTAGAGATTCCGGTCTTCCCTCTATGTCAAGAATTGACAGGACCTTGGTTTCTCTTGATTGGGAGGAGCACTTTGAGAATGTATCCCAACGGGTGCTTCCCCGTGTTCTTTCTGACCACTGCCCCCTTTTGTTAGAAGCTGGTGTTGTTCGGCGTGGTAGAAGTGCCTTTAAATTTGAGAACATGTGGTTAAAGGATGAGGGTTTTGTGGTTAGAGTTAAGCAGTGGTGGGATGGCTACAGTTTTGAGGGCTCTCCAAGTTTCATTTTGGCCCAAAAATTGAAGGCTCTAAAAGCAGACCTAAAAAAGTGGAACAGGGAGGAATTTGGTGACTTGGCTTTTAGAAAGAAGAATAAGCTAACTGAGCTGATGGGGTTAGATGTGAGAGAGGAGCTAGTGGGTCTCTCAAATGAGGATCAAAGTCGGCGCATTCAACTTAAAGGAGACATAGAGCATTTGGCTTCTCTTGAGGAGACATCTTGGAGGCAAAAGTCTAGAGCCTTATTTGTGAAAGAGGGAGATAATAATACTCGGTTTTTTCATAGATTAGCAAACTCCCATAGAAATGCTAATCAGATTAAAAGGATGGAGGTGAATGGTATTCTTTATGAGGATGAAGACGATGTTCGCTCTCAAATAGTCCTTTTTTACCAGAGTTGTATAAGGAAACTGAGGTGGGGCGTCCTTCTATGGATGGGTTAGAGTTTGCTAGTATTGAAGAGGAGGATCGGGTGTTATTAGAGAAGGAGTTTTCAAAGGAGGAAGTCTTCCAAGTTTTGAAGGAGATGGAGGGGGATAAAGCCCCTGGTCCTGATGGCTTCACCATGGCCTTTTTTCAGAAATGTTGGAGTGTCGTGGAAAGGGATGTAATGGACTTTTTTGAAGATTTCTATAGACATTCTTCGTTTGAACGGTCTTTGAATGCTTCGTTTCTCACTTTAATTCCTAAGAAGTGTAGTGCCGTTAACATTAAAGACTTCCGCCCCATTAGTTTGGTGGGTAGTGTTTATAAGCTATTATCCAAGGTGTTGGCTAATAGGATGCGGAAGGTTTTGGATAATCTCATCTCTGAGACTCAAAATTCGTTTGTTGGCGGAAGGCAGATTCTGGATTCAGTGCTTGTTGCAAATGAATGCTTGGATAGTAGGTTGAAGAGCAGAGTTCCGGGTGTGGTTTGCAAGCTGGATATTGAGAAAGCTTACGATCATGTGAACTGGGAGGCCCTGTTTTATTTGTTGGGCCGGATGGGTTTTGGGGTGAAATGGAGGGGGTGGATCAAGGCTTGTGTTTCGTCTGTCCGTTTCTCTGTCCTAGTGAATGGGTCGCCTGAAGGTTTTTTTGGTAGCTCCCGTGGGTTGAGACAAGGGGATCCCTTATCTCCGTTATTGTTTCTATTGATAATGGAGGTTTTAAGTAGACTTTTGAAGAAGACAGAGGAGTGTAATCTTATTCGGGGATTTCAGGTGGGAGCTGTGAACTCTGCTGGGGTGAGTATTTCCCATCTTTTATTTGCGGATGACACCATCATTTTTTGTGAGGCCTCTAGGGAGCAGCTACTGTCGATAAGGATGGTTTTGTCTTGTTTCCAGGCTTTTACGGGTTTGAAGGTTAATGTTGGGAAAAGCGAGATTGTCCCCGTTGGGGAGGTGAATAATCTAGATGCTTTGGCTAATGTGCTTCAGTGTAGAGTAGGCAAATTGCCTATGAAATATCTGGGGATGCCGTTGGGTTCTTCTTTTAAGTCTCCCTTGATCTGGAATCCTATTTTGGAAAAGATGGAGAAGAGGCTCTCTGGTGGAAGCGGCTCTATTTATCTAAGGGTGGTAGGCTCATGTTACTTAAGAGTACTCTCTCAAGTCTCCCGACATACTTTCTATCTCTTTTTACCATTCCTAAAGCAGTGGCGACTAGATTGGAAAGTATTCAGAGGAATTTCCTTTGGGGGTCTTCTGAGGGGGGTTTCAAATATCCTTTGGTGGCTTGGGATAAGGGTGTTTACCCGTTGAGATGGGTGGATTGGGGTTAAGAAAGGTGGTGCCGTTCAATCAAGCTTTATTAGGGAAGTGGCTGTGGAGATATGGCCATGAAGATACCCACCTGTGGCGTCGGGTTATCTCTTCAAAATATGGCGAGGATCAAAGGGGTGGAGGACCAGAGATTGCAGGAGGTCCCATGGGTGCGGACTATGGAGAAGCATTAACGAAGGTTGGGAGGACTTCTCTAAACATCTTTCTTTTGTAGTGGGGCAAGGAACTCGTATCCGTTTTTGGCATGATAGGTGGATTGGTGATGATACCCTAAAAGTTCTCTATCCTGAGCTTTATGCGTGTTCAGCAGTCAAGGATGCCTGTATCTCTGAGGTTCTGTGGATTCCAGAAGGGGGTACTGTTAGAGTCTGGAATTTAACGTTTTATAGAGCGTTTGAAGATTGGGAGATGGCTGCCTCGTATTCTCTTCTCCGGCTTATCCAATCCCGCATTCCACAGGGTAATAGGAGAGATACCCTCTACTGGAGGCCTAAAGGGGATGGTATGTTTGACACTCGGTCTTACTACCTCGCGATCCGTGGTACTCTGACCTCTTGGCTTCCTTGGAAGGGGGTTTGGAAACCGAAGATCCAAGCGTGTGGCTTTCTTTCTGTGGTCTGCTGCTCATGGTCGGATCCTCACCTTGGACAACCTTATGCTTAAGGGTCGGCCTTTGGTTAATAGGTGTTGCTTGTGTTGCAAGGATGGGGAGTCGGTTAACCACCTTCTTCTGCATTGTCCTGTTACCCATTCTCTTTGGTCTTGCATGCTTCAGACCTTTGGGATCCTTTGGGTTATGCCAGGCTCGGTGGCAGAGTTGATTCCTTGTTGGCATCAGTGGCATGGAAAGGATAAGTCGGACATATGGAACTTGGTTCCAGGGTGCTTAATGTGGACTGTGTGGTTGGAACGAAATCGTCGTTCCTTCGAAGACAAGAGAAGACCTTGGTTGAGTTGAATCTATTATGCCAGCGTAGTCTCTTAGAGTGGTCTCGTTGTTGGGGGTTTACTAATTGCTCTTCTCTCGCTGAGTTTTTGCCCTCCCTTATCTTTGATTCCTAGTAGTTTTTTCTTATTGTTCATCATCATGAACTCATTGTATGACTTTCTTTCTTTTATTTATAAAAGTTATCAAAAAAAAAAACTCATATACCTAATCCACTTCAAATCATCTCCCAAATCTCTCAAGAACTTTTAATGAATCCAAATTTCCCATAGAAGTGAATTTGGAACCTTTTTTAGTCAATCTTGAGAAGCTCTTGATTCCCCATGCTTAGCTTAAGCTTTGCATAGTCTTGATCCAAACCATTTGGAATCATTGACCCATAGCCTTATCCTAATGTAGGACCAACTTGGGAATTTGTCTACATGTGGTTGTGGTGGGTATAGGGTGAGGTGAATTTGTGGATCTAAGGTTTAGAATTGCTGAAGAAAGGGTTATGTAGTTGTGATAGGAAATTAAAGGTGGTTTGATGGGTTATTTGATGGCTATTTGGTATATGAAAACATAGTTGTCAGTATTGTACGATACGCAATATGTATTGTACGATACATATTGTATCATGTGTAAAAGTTCCATATCATATCAGCGTATTGTAAGTGCTCATGAATCGTACGATACAGTGTATTGTATCAAATCATGTTGTATCATAAAATCAAACGTATCGTATGATACATAAAAAAATACTTTAAAATGAGAATTTTTTTGTTAAAATTTGTACTTTTGTTTGAATCTAATAGTTGTTAGACTTGTTTTTAACACAATTATTAGGTTACTTAATTTAGCCTAATAAAATAACATATTCATAAGTTTTTTTTCCTTTCTTTCCCCTACAAAATTTGGACAACATAGTACACACTTACACTTCACTTTAATATTTACAAATTTATTTTCTAGACTTTGACTAAGATATTAATTGACAATATAATTATTTTTTATGTTTGTCATTATTGTTACAAGTCCAAGAAGAAATTTTTGTATAAAAAAATTATTAAAATAAAAAGAATAAGAAGAGATAGTAAATGTTAATGACGATGAAGAAAATTTTACTGAAGAAATAAGTTTGCAAAATGATAAGCATGATGATAACGTTGACTTAGATGGGGTTAATTAGGCAATATGATGAAAATAAATTATTATTTTTGGGTCATTTGTAATATATTATCACATTTGAAATTAAGCAATTTGAATAAGTATATTTTAAACACGTGCTAGTTTGATTTATTTAGTTAGCTTGTTAAATATTATTACATTAGTGATGAATAAATTAGTCGTTAGTTGAATATATTCAAAATTTATAATGAATATACCCTTTATATATCTATATCTATAATTTTTTATAAATTTTATTAAGTGTTTGTGTATCTTATGATACGGTTTGATACACGATTTGGAAAAATCAATTTACGATACGATTCACGTTTTGACAACAATACATGAAAGTATGTGGGGATTTATGGTTTTGATGGGTAAATGAAAGTGCTTGATTTGGGGTGTAAGGAAGAAGTAAAGGATAGATTTTTATGGTGTTTAGGACTTTAGGGGCTGTATGAGCAGCACCCGTGAACAATAGCAAAGAGAAATAAAATAAGAAGATAAGAAAGAAAGAAGAGAGGAGGAGGAAGAAAAGAACCCACAAAGGCCAGCGTGTCTCTATGCTCAAAAGACTCAATAATTTTATTAGTCAACTCTAGCTTGTTTGAGTATAATAAAAAACTTACGTAGACATTATTCTTAACTTCTCCTAGTAAGGCCAGGACTTCTACTTTGAATGGTAAACCAACCCTATTTGAATTAAATCAAAGCTACCCATAAACTAAATAACTAAATAAGACTTACTTATTAATGAAAGAAAACCTATGGCCCATACCCAACAATAAAATATATAAAACCTAATTAACTACCATGTACTTCTTACTTATTGTTTCACTAACCATGCTATTGTTGCGCCATCATATCCACTTTGATGGAATGTTATGAACTTATTTATTTATAAGTAATAAAAATATATATAAATCAGAAAAAAGGAGTCACCCAAATATACAAAAAGTTTACTAGGGTAAATAGTTAGTTACAAAAATTGCATAAATCTAATAAATCAACAATAGAAAATAAAGAAAGATTCTTCAACGCTGACAACCACTCCAATAATGTTATGAAAAAGAACAACTTGAAATTGGAGTAGAACTTTCGGCATTTTCAAAACTCCTGCTATTCCTTTCCCTCCAGATGCACCGCATCAAGCAATGGGGGATAACCATCCAAATATGACCATTCTGATGACGACTAAATTGACCTTGCCAGCAAGTTGAAAGCTCTACAGGTTTTGGCATCACCCAATAAACTCCAAACAAACCCAAAATCAAGGACCGCAAGTTTGAAGCAATAGGGCATTGTAGCAAAAGGTGATCGACAGATTCACCATTACATTTGTACATATAACATCAATCTGTAATCCTTACCTTTTTCTTCCGTAAATTGTCAATTGTCAAAATTTTACCCAAAGTTGCAGTCCATACAAAGAATGCTACTCTCAGAGGGACATTTAATCTCCATATGATTTTCCAAGGGAAAGGATCACTAGTAATAGCAGCAACACCTAGAAATCAGTAATAACACCAACCTCACCAACCTTGAAGCCCCTTTTTTTGTCTAGTTTCTAGCACATCTTATCCTCCCCAATCCCCTAATTATTGTACCATAAATGGTACTATGAAGGTCGTCAAGGACTCCAATTCCTAGTCTTGTATGGCCCGTACGAAGTGTAAATCCGAAGAACCCCATTGATGAACTGCATAAAATCTGGCACACTCGCCTTCTTGTTACGGCAGATTCTAAGTAACTCGGGTAGCATACAGCAAGAGAACTCTCCCCCCTTCGTCCGTCTCGCGAAAATTTCACACATGGTCCATCCCCAACTTCATATTGAATGTGACATGACAAAGAAGGCCAAACCATGTGTAATGCTTATCCACAAACTAAATAAAGGCCAAGAACTGGGCTAGTACGCACTCCTGCCCCCCCGCCCCTCCCCATTCACTTCCATACTTTACGTCAATCACTCTTCCCCAGAGAGCATCCCTCTCAAGACCATAATTGCCACAACCATTTCCCTAACAAAGCTTCATAAAACAGTCTCAATCTTATAATACCTAAACCACCTGAAGAAAGTGGAGCACAAACAGTCACCCATTTAAGTAGATATTGAATTTAGTCTCTCCCCCCATAAAATAAAGAGAGGAAGTAGGTAGGCAAGCTCGATAGAGTACTCATAATTAAAATTGACTCTACCTCCCATGGATAAATATAGACGTTTCTATCCCTCAAGTCTCTTTTCCACCTTCTCTAAAATTGGATTTGATATCATCCTCTCTTTGAAGTTAGCATCCAAAGGAAGACCCAAGTATTTCATAGGAAGCGAACCTTGCTTGCATCCTAGCACATCCACCAATAGCATAATGTTTGGAACTGCTCCCACCGGAACCAACTCTGAATTACCCATATTTATTTTAAACTTGAAATTGCCTCAAACCAGATGAGCACCATACGGAGTAGTAAATGCTGATCAAGATCAGTGTCACATAAAATGAGAGTATCGTCAGCAAAGAGGAGATGAGACATTACCAAAGAATGTTCCTTTAAACATGAACTGTGATTTCCTGAAGGCTTAGAGCAAGCCAATAGTTTCCTTGCAGCACCACAGAGCTCCCAAGAGAGAGACTTAGAGTGCTAGATTTTAGAAAAGGGAAAGGGATTATCTTCTTTGTTTGCCACAGTTTTACTTATTCAGTAATGTTGGTAAAGACTTTTGAGTATTCTGAATTGTATACTGCTTTAACTATGGGCAACTAACTGGTATAAACTAAACTTTCCATTTTTTGTAGGTTCTGCTTACTGAAATTGGTTCAAGGTTTGTAACTCTGCCAGAGGAGAGACTTCTAGCAGTGGTTAATGCATTGCTCCACCGCTGTTACAAGTACCCAACTGCTACTACAGCAGAGGTTCCCCAATCTCTCAAGAAGGAGCTTTCTGGTGTTTGTAAGGCTTGCTTCTCAGCAGATGCTGTGGTTAAACACGTTGATTTTGTGAGAGAGTACAAACAGGATTTTGAACGAGATCTTGATCCAGAAAGCACAGCTACTTTCCCAGCCACCCTTTCTGAACTGACCGAGCGATTGAAACATTGGAAAAATGTTCTCCAGAGCAATGTTGAGGATAGGTTTCCAGCTGTCTTGAAACTGGAAGAGGAAAGCAGGGTGCTCCGTGACTTCCATGTGGTTGATGTTGAGGTTCCTGGACAGTATTTTAGTGATCAGGTAAATTAAATCAGTGCGTGCATATTTTGGTTCTGTCAGCAGAATCCCTGACTTATTTGTGTGATTTTAGAATTAATGGTTGGGGGGGGGGGGGGGTGTGGATGGGTGGGGTGAATTTTATATATTTTTCTAGTTGACCAAAATGATTTTCTTACTTCTTATATTTTTACAAAGACAAGTCAAAGCTTAAAGTTGGCTCATACATCATACTGTTCTTTAATTACTTTGCTATTCTTATGAAAACACTGCGTCGTGCAGGAAATTGCACCCGATCATACAGTAAAGTTGGACAGGGTCGGAGCTGATATTCCAATTGTGCGAAGGCATGGAAGTAGTTTTCGGCGTCTGACACTAATTGGCTCAGATGGCTCTCAACGTCATTTTATTGTCCAGACATCTTTGACCCCTAATGCTAGAAGTGACGAACGCATATTGCAGCTTTTCCGGGTGATGAACCAAATGTTTGATAAACACAAGGAATCAAGACGCCGTCACATCTGTATTCACACACCATTATAATTCCCGTTTGGTCTCAGGTTATAGCTTCTTGTATAAAAATCTGATTTCCTTTTCCCACTCTCCCTGTCCTCTGTTAATATGACAAACTTATTTAACGTATTAATAATAAATTAGTAGTAGCGTTACATGTGTTAGGACTGTGGGACCTGCAAATAGTTGGTCCAATAAAAATTTGGGTTCCTTTTCTTGATTCAGTTTTGGATCACTAAAGGAAAGTATGTATCCTAATAATTGATCACTTCATGAATAGGTCCGCATGGTAGAAGATGATTTGATGTACAGCACCTTCCTTGAGGTGTACGAGAACCACTGTGCAAGGAATGACCGAGAGGCAGATCTGCCCATCACCTATTTCAAGGAGCAATTGAACCAAGCTATATCTGGACAAATCTCACCAGAGGCTATTGTAGATCTCCGTCTCCAAGCTTATGGTGAAATAACAAGAAGTTATGTAACTGACAGCATCTTCTCTCAATACATGTACAAGACTCTGCTGAGCGGCAACCATATGTGGGCTTTCAAAAAGCAATTTGCCATTCAGTTGGCTCTTTCAAGTTTCATGTCTTTCATGCTACAAATTGGGGGAAGGTCCCCGAACAAAATATTATTTGCTAAGAACACTGGGAAAATATTTCAAACAGATTTTCATCCTGCATATGATGCAAATGGAATGATTGAGTTCAATGAGCCTGTACCTTTTCGTCTGACAAGGAACATGCAAGCATTCTTCTCCAATTTTGGAGTGGAAGGCCTTATTGTGTCTGCTATGTGTGCTGCGGCACAGGCTGTGGTTTCACCTAAAGTGAGTTTTACTAAAGAAATATGTCTCTTGTGATAGTTAAATTAACATATTAATCACCATGTTTCCATGCTTTCCATATTGCAGCAAAGTCAGCATCTATGGCATCAATTAGCTATGTTTTTCCGTGATGAGCTGCTGTCTTGGTCTTGGAGAAGACCACTTGGCATGCCCCTAGCCCCTATTGCTGGAGGAAGTAGCATGAACCCCATTGAATTTAAACAGAAGGTTACAACCAATGTCGAGCATGTTATTGGCCGGATTAATGGGATAGCCCCACAGTATATTTCTGAAGAGGTAAGCCCCACACTGTTTGGTAGTTTTTAAGAGATACAATGATAGAACGAAGAGTGAATGGGACAGACAAAAAGGATAGGGATGTTAACATATCTTTGTTTAGATGTTCAAGATAAGAGAAGGGTGGAGAGCAAAGAAATCTGGGATATAATTGTTATAACTTTTTTTTTTTTAAGAAAAATTATTATTTGTGCCTTTCTTTCGTTTCTTTTTCCTTTTAAGTTGAGGCGGAGAGTGGTGCAGAATTTAATCAGTTACATGATTGGAAATGTTCTCTCACTTCTCAGCATTAATTTCTCCGGCTACTTGTGCACACATGCATCCACAGAGACACATGTCAGGGTGTTTTTCACTTCGTTGTGCCAACAACAATGATGGACTTGGCATACGCGCTTTATTTGTATCTCATTTCGTGTTGTATTTCTTCTGTAAACCTCTGATTATTGTTGTGTTTCTACCTGCACTCAGGAGGAGAACCCATGGAGCCACCACAGTCAGTGCAGAGGGGTGTCACTGAGTTGGTTGAAGCAGCCTTAACCCCAGGAACTTGTGCATGATGGATCCAACATGGCATCCCTGGTTTTGACTTGAGTTCTGGAGTATGTAGAGCTGGTGATTGGATGGTTGGCTCTGTTGGAATGTCGATAGCAAATTTCCATTGTAAATATGATGTACATATTACTGCCCAGTCTGGAAATTTCTGTATATTGACATTGGTTTTGATGCCGGCAATCATTTTGAACTTGTATTTTTGGAGTCATATGTGCTAAGAAAATTCAACAGCATAAATATAAAAGTATGGGTAACTTACACAACTTACTGATCTTTGGTTTGCCCGAAATTCAACTTACTCACTTGTGGTTTAATTTTTGACACTTTACCTACTTGTGATCCTTTCCATTAGTGATCTGTAACCCACCCCCCACTTGCCATTAGACTAACACATTTTATGCCAAAAACACAACAAAAAACAAATCAAACACCCTCTCCACAGAACCCTCTCACGTGAGCTCACTTATACAAAGCAAAATGCTACCCAACTGAGATCTTAGACACCTGTTTAGCTTGGAATCCTTTGGGTAGTCTCAAGCAAGGAAACTGAGGAGAAGATGGAGGCTAACATCTGGCAGATCATGCAGGGAACAAGGTGATGAAATTTTAAAGTTTCGTTAACCATTTGGTTTTGATCCAAAAGTATTATTGATTCTGTCTTTCGGGTGAGTCAGTGAATCTTTGAGTGTCAAAGCAAAATTTTGAGGCAAAACAGAACAACATTACAAAAATGAAAAATACCCATGACACAACTAGTGACGGCTTGCACAATCCCTGGGGGTGTTTGTTATTGTCGTTTAAACAACAGAAAAATGTTTTAAAAAATATTACACGTATTTCTACATATTTTTTATCTAAACGTATTTTCACAAAACAATAGCGACGTTGTTAGAAATTTCTTACTAAAACAGCCTCATTCTCTCTAACTCTCATAACTTTCTTCCTAGCTTCTACATAAAGTTCATGACTTTATCCCTCTGACTATTGTTTTGACTTAAGTGCTTATCTGTACACAGATATTGCTCAAAAAGTGAGTCCATTGCTAAAAAAGATTACCTCCAAAGTTGCACATTATTTCTCTGTAAAGCACTAAAATCTATTTTGCTTTCTCAAAAAAAAAAAAAAAAAAAAAAAAAAAAAACTTAAAAACTTTGAACCATTACCCAAAATATCACACGTGTGTTACTCAATTCAAAAGCACTCAGATTTTCCACACGGTATTCAACCAAATATTATGGATAGAAATCACCTAAATCATAACATTTCCACCAAAACCAGAATTTCAAGAAAGAAAAGAGAAGAAAAAATCATAACAGTTCAAATAAACCTCTCCCGCTTCCGAGAATTGAAAGAAAAGAAAAAATCCAGAATATGCCCAAATCTAAACTTGAATTGGTCTTTGGTGTGGATCTCACTTCTCACACACTAATTAATCATGGTCCTTTCATGTAAGAGAATGGAGTATTCTTTTCATTAACTTGATGTATCAATCCGTCCATCACACCGTGTCTCAATCTCAAAAATCCTCATCATTCATTCAATCAATGTATTATTTGAACATTCGACCACAGCATTTGTGGCCATATGAGCTTCTGTCATTCCCCTCCCAACCACAAAAAGAATCCAAAACAAAAAGATGATTTTTTTTTTTCTTTGAGATACAACAAAAAGATGAATATACTAATCAAGTGATAAAGCTCCCGAGATGGTGTCAAGAAAGACAACCAACCATTGTCAGAATATGATCAGAACTTCCACTTCAGTTATCTTCCTCCTCCAAAGGAAAACGCACATGCTTCCCTTTTGGGGTGGGCAAGCCCTTCATGCGCATGATACTTGGTGAAACACCACCAGCAACATCCTCACTCTGTTGTGCACACTCCACTTCTTCTCCGACGAGCTCATCATCACTGTTGTAAACATACCTTGTGTGCTTTCCAGCAAACTTGGGAGTTGCTCTCTTCTCATTCACAAAAATATTGCTAATACCCTCACACAGTTCATCAACCAAACCTTCATCTTCCTCCACTCCTTCAATTTCTTCGTCGTCTTCATCATAATAGTCTTCATATTCCTCTTCTTCTTCAATTACTTCTTCCTCATCTTCATCACGGGTACTACTTGCATTAACCTGGATAGACCAGAGAGAGGCATCATCATCGTCTGTGGCTGACTTCTCTTTCAAATCACTTCCTCCTCCAACTCCTTGGTAAGTGACCACGGATGAGCATTCTGATGAATCAGGACTCTCAGACTTCTCAGTGAAATCCAGCAGTAAAGACCTGGTTAGCAGACTCTTTTCAGATTCAAGACTCTCTTGCTTCTTTCCATCGAATATATTTCCGATCACCTGCCAAGATTTTCAAAACAAATAGCCCATATAAGATTTTCATATTTTAAATGAAATCACAAATATCATGAGCCCAGTCATAACTTTTTCATTAAAAATCTTTTGTGAACAAAATTTCAATTTCACAGAACAAACTGAAGTTCAATAGATAATTAAAACTTCCAATTTCCCTGATAAGTTGTTAGATGGACCAGAACCCAAATGAGTTTTCTAAATTTTAAAAGGATCCCAATTAAAAGTCACGATTTTGATTTCGTCAAGATTTGATTCCAGGAAAAGGAACATTAAAATTGACAGATCTGATATAAAATCCTATATTTGTATAGAAAAAAATGCCATAAAGGTATAACAAATATCCGAGAGTAATATTTTCAAATACATAAAATTAAAGGTAAAATTAGAACACAATTGAAATCTGCAATCTTTTAACAAGTCGAACCAACCTGAGAAATAAATTGTTCTTCGACAATCGGAGAAGGCAACGTAGAAACCAAGCCGCTGTTGTTGTCTGCCGACAAATTCAAGATATGGGGTGTGTTGGCAGGGGTTGGGGCAAGAAGTCCTGATGGAGAATTGACAAAGGCTTGAAGAAAAGGACGGCTTTCGAGAGAGAGCTTCGAAAGCTCGGCCTCTTCTTCCACTCTCTGCAAGAGGGTCTTGACTTGACCCCTAAGCAAGGCCTCTCCGGACCCCGGCGTGTTGTTGTTCTTGGCTCTACTGCTCCTCTGTTTGGTTATGTCTGATGATGGGGTCTCCAAGCTCCCCATTGCAAGCCCAACAATCGGAGAATCATTCGTTATGTCGATCAACGCAGACCGATCTTGCTGTTGTTTGACACTTCTTTGCCTTGATTTCGAGAGACCCTTTTCAGAGGAATCGTCCATCTTTCCTATGAAACCATCAAAACAAGAAAACGACTAAAAAAAAAGAAACCCATTTTCCTAAATATCAAATTTCTTGATTTTTTTTTTCTTTTTGTGTGGAGAAAAACCAATTCAAGAAATGGAATAAACCCATTTTCTTTCAGCCTATGATTGTTTAAAAGAAAAAGAAACACTCACTTGAGATGGGAATGTTGTTGTCGTTTTTCGAAACAGCCAAAGCCTGTGACCTTGTGACTCTTCTGATTGATGATGGGGTCTCCATAGGATTTGAATCAAGAATGTTGAAGGGCTAAAACTGAACGGAATGTTTTGGCAGGGACACCGTAAAAGATCAGAGTTTGAGAGAGAGAGAGAGAGACAATGCAAGATTTGAATTCGTAAAGAAAGACAAAATATATGCTTTTAGGGCAGACGTGTGTGGACATGCTTTTATAATGAGGTTCGGTGACGGGGTTTGAAGTTTAAACGTCAATATGACCGTTGGAGCCAGCGGAGGCAACATCGATTCACACGATTGTAAAAAACTAGCCGTTAGGGTTTTATTTTTGAATTGTATTTTTTTTATATGAATTTTTGAATTGTACACTTACCTAAAAAAATTAATAAAAAAATGGACCAATTTTGGGTTTTAATTGTTAGGCAGGGCAATAAATAACTTTTTAGAGATTAGGCCCTTTTTTTTTCTTCTGTTTTTTTCTCCTTTGAGAAAGATAAGACATTAGAGCTATTCAAAAAAGGAAATAAAAAATAAATATTTTTCTCCAATCTGTGCATGATGATCGAAATGAACAGTCATTCACATTTATTATTAAATGTATCTTATTAATATAGTCATGCAACTTATTTAAATGATGCATAAATCATTTTAAAAAAATGTGCAAAATACTCAATGAAGCCGTCACACAATGAATTAGAGAAATCACTTTGAATTAAAAAATAAAAAGTGTTGTTAATGGATCTCTAGAATAAAAAAAATGTTCCAATTTCGGGATTTGGACTAATAAAATTGGATGATAACTTTTGAAAATGGGACAATCATTTGATTCTTCAACTAATCCTCCCTTGAATTCATCGAGTAATAATTGTGTAGTATGAAAAAATTGCTCTCCATGGTGGGTCTCATGTGCTACATCAACATTTTCATAACAAATTATAAGTGCTAATTTGAACCCATTATTGAAATTATTTTTTTGTTCACCACTAATAACCAATAACAACCTGTCATTTATAATTTATTTTGAAAATTTTATATACATAACATTTCTCTTTTATAATATATGTCTAAAAAATTTTGCATTTTTAAAATTATCCTTATCTATAAAATATATAAAATATAAAATATTTTACTTTTATTTGACCTCCTAATATTTTCCTACATAGTTTTGGACGCTTTACAATTTTTCACATTATTATTATTATTAGAGGAAATTACACTTTACCCACCTGTAGTTTAAAAAATGGCACTTTGCCCACCTGTGGTTTGGTTTGTTAGCAAAACGTTATCCACCTCTAACCCTGCCGTTACTCTAACACCAATTCACTAAAAAAAAAAAAAACAATAGCAATTGAATCAAAACTCTTTCCTTTGAGAAACCATAATAGAGCATGGCTTTCAATTTCATAACAGAGCATATCTTGCAATTTCCAAACCAACCTTTACACACACAGACGCTGACCCAAGAAAATGTATAGCATTGATAACATCAATAATTCTTTTTTTGTTCTTGGCAGAAAATGTATAGCACATACCCAATTTCTCAACAACCAAAAAAAAAAAAAAAAAATCATTAACACGCTACACATTGAGATAACAACAATCATTGATCTGCTTTGTTTTTGTACGTGTATGAAAAGTCAGAAAATGTTGTAAATATGAGAAAGCGCCTTAGAAATAGAATTAGATGGTGAAGCACGACAATATGTGGTGGGTGGAGCACAAATATTGGATCAAAACTCCAATGAGAGTCTATGAAAATATATAGCACAGAGCAAAAAAATGTATAGCACAGACCCAATTTCTTAAAAAACTTTTTTTCATTAACACGCTACACATTAAGTAATCTACCAGAATTTAAAAAAAAAAAAAAAAAATCTACGAGCAAATACCAAGACAAATTAACAGCGTAATCTGCCAGCAAGAAAAAAAAAATCTTCAAAAACGTGAACTGCCAGCAATAAGCTACAAATCTTCAAAAATATTCAAAAAAAACTTCAAAATAAATCAAAATTGCGGTAGAAATCTGCCAGCAATTAAAAAAAAAATCTATCAGCAATTTTTGAAAAAGAAATCAAGAACCCTAATTATGAAAAACGTACCTATGGTTTAAATCAAGAGAGAAAATCTTCAAGATCCTTCACATGAGTTATGATCGGGCTGCCAAATTCTCTTGATGTTGAGAGTTTTAAGTTTTTATCTTCATGGAGTGGATCACAATCTGGAATAGGGAGTGTACATGTACAGGGAAGTTTTATTTATTTATTTTTTTTAAAGGAAAGAGTTTTAATTCAATTGTTATTGTTTTTTTTGAGTGAATTTGTGTTAGAGTAACGGCATGTTTAGAGGTGGGTAACGTTTTGCTAATGGATTAAACCACAGGTGGGTAAAGTGCCATTTTTTAAACCTCAAGTGGGTTAAGTGTTTTTTGGACAAACCACAGGTGGGCAAAGTGTAATTTTTCCTTATTATATTATTATTATTATTATTATTCTGGGGTCATGCATTTTGGGATTTGGCCGAGAAGCATGGGTGGTCCGAGTCCGAGGAGTATTATCTCCTCGGATAAAGCCAAACGCAAATCTGGTATAGATCCTAATGATCAAGGATGACCTTCCAGGAAGTTCTAATGATAGTAACGAGTATCATGAACGTACAAGAGGGATAAAGACTCAAAAATATCTAAGGAAAAACTGCTACCACCGCATTAATGAGGAAGTGACCTCTGAACAGTATTATGGCAGCTTTACAGCCACCCTAGAAGACTTTTAGAGGGGGCTGATGGGACAACTATCAACTGTCCACATGTGGTCCACGTGTAGGGTAAGGATGAAGGAAGAGATGTAATATAAATAAGGGTAGAGATCCCAGAGAAGGGGGATGAAAAAAAGAGAAGAGAAAGCACTATAACAATCTCAACAACTTCTATAACTATTGTCATCCAATATATGCTAGAACAGAGCTCCTCGGACTGTGCCGAGAACCAACTTTCTCGCACAAACCAGGTTTAATTCTTATTGGTTCATCATCCAAAACCATATTAACTGTTATCCAAGTACTAAAGCCTAGCTCTTTGACCCACTCTCTACAAATTTATTGTACTGGGTTCACTGGGCCAAGATCCCTTACATTTTGGGCTTGGTCTAAAATTGTGTCCTTACAATTATTATTATTATTATTATTATTATTATTATATTAGATTTAAATATTTGTTATTATTATTATTATTATTATAATATTTTGATGAGAAGATATTTATTTTTAAGATAAAATGAAAACCCTACGCTTTATTTGTTTTAGCAATAATATTTTCTAGAAAATTAATCATTTTTTCAAAAAATATTTTCTATAAAACTATCTCATTTTTCTATATTTGGTAGCAACCTTAAATGAGTTGAAAAGTAATCTCCTAACTTTTTTTTATATATATATATATATATAAGATAGAATTTCTACTTTAGCATAATCTAAAAGTATATGTGTGTGAAGTTCCCTCTTGGAGACTTAAACCCCGGCCTTTGCCCTTGCCCCGGCCCTTGTGGAGTGACTACTGCATCAAGGGTGTGCAGTGGTCCTAACTTCTCTTATTAAGGTTGCTGTGAGATAGAGTTGTTTTTAAAAAATAATTAATGGAAAACAATCTTTAAAAATAAGCCATATTTTTTCTGTTGACCAAAGATAGTTTTCATTTAATTTAGTTTTTATGATGCTACCAAACATTGGATAATATAGAAAACTATTTTAACACAAAGTTTTCCATCTAAACAAACAGAGTGTAAATATAAGCCTAACCTCAAATTGCAACCTTAATGACCCTTTTCCTAAAGAAAACAACACTCTATAGGAGCATTCATGTTAGTCTCAACAAACTAATTTGAATCACATTAGAGTTATCATCAGGAGCGGACGACATAGGTTGAAACTCTCTCTAAAAAAAAAAAAAGAATCACATTAGAGCATTTTGTACCTTTTATTGAGTTACAGGCTAGTTGGTGCAAAAGATAGAGACCAATTTTCTCAATTGTTCTTCTGTTTCTTTTTGTTTAGGTACTTACTTTGTTTTGAGGGCTTTTTTTATTATTTATTTTTGTTTCCAGTAATGATTGCTTTCTTATTATAATAATGACTCATTTGTTTTACTCACCTTGCTTTTCCTCAAATTATGAGATTGTGCTAAGATTTTTCATTTTTTAAAGCTGTTTAAAAAAAATAATGATTAGTATTTGTAAGTACGAGTATGGTAGAGGGGTTTCTCATAGTTGAACAAAAAACATGATGACAAACCTGATATCTTTTCTTTTGTTTCGTGATGAACGAACCAAATTAGTGATTTAGTTACCAAACTAGTGAGTTGCCGCAATGATGAGCTATAGAATTTATTGCGCTTTTATTTCAAATTTAATGTTGTTATTCTTTTTTCTTTTTTTTGGGGGGGTTGAGAAGATGTTGTTATTCTTGTTACTGTCTAATGTTGAACCATTCTCAATAGCTTATTGTATTTTGATTAATCTAACGGCACTAATGGTTTGAGAAAACAAGGGGGGGGGGGGGGGGGGGGGGGGGGGGGGGGGGAAACATGTTAAATTTTTATTTTAAAATTTTAAACTTTAAATAGTGTGTGTTATGTTGGTTTAGCTTTTGCATATACATTTTTCTAAATAAATAAAAATTGCATATACATTTATTGTTTTAAATGTTTTAATTGGACAATTTTTTTTTTCTTTTGAGAAAGAATGGTACAAAACTTAGTTACAATAAGTTTATTGTCATGGCAAACATCTCAAGGAATTTATTATTTTCCAAAATCCATGCCATTAGCACTCTAAACTCTTGAAAAACTTCACGGTGTTGAAAGCCCCAAAGCACTGCATCACTCCACACTGCATCCAGTTTTGTGCAAGTCCAAACTGCATGCAAAATACACTCTGGTGACAATGAGCAACGATCACACTTTGGATCGTTAATAATGGTCCAGCGAACCAAGTTCCTTCAGGCATGCTCTACAAATTAAAATTTTCACTTTATTCAAAGATGCTAGAGCCCAAATACCTTTCCAAAGTTTTTGTTCTTCATTTAGAGGTTCTTCGTGAAAGTTAAGATCCTCATCTTTTAGAAACTTGTATCCAGATTTACATGAGTACTGCTCATCCTTAGACATTGGCTAAAATTAATAATCTGCTGCAGCAACACAAAACAGGATTTTTTTTTTTTTTTTTTTCTACTTCACTTGGAACAAAAATTCCATCCACCATCTTCGAATTCCAGCTTCTGCTACCAATATTCGTCAAGCAATCCAAAGTTGCCCAAATACCTTTAAGAATGATCTTTCACGCATAGGAGCCTGATGCCGAATCTTTTGCTTCCAAAAAAGAGCAATAAGGGAAGAACCTGGCCTTCAAAATTTTATAGAATAGTGTTTCTTTATTTTCCATTAGCCTCCATGCTAGTTTTGCTAAAAGCGAGCCATTGAATATAACTAAATCTCTAAACCCCATACCAGCAACCACCTTTGATTTCATCAATTCTTCCCAACGGAGCCAATGAATTTTTCTCTTATCTCCTCGCTATCCCTGCCAGAATTGTTGATCAAACCTTCAATCTCATGACATAGTCCAATAGGGAGTTTGAAACATTCCATGACATATGTAGGGATAGCCCGAATAACCGCTTTAATAAAGACCTCTCTCCTTACTTGTGATAATAGCTTCCTCTCTCACCTTTGCAATCTCCTCTAGACACTCTTTAATGTAACTGAAGCTAGCTTTTTTACCCTTCCCTACAAGAAAAGGAAGGCCCAAGTACTTCTTATAAAACTTAATTTTTCTCTCTCTCTGGTTCCCTCTCCCCTTTGCTCTCTCACCCATTTTCTCTCCCTTTCCCCTTCCCTTCTCTTCCTCCTATTTTTTTCTAGGCTGCACCCCTCAGATTTAGGTTGTTGCGGTCGCAGAGGTCATTGGTGCTAGGGTGGGTTTGCATTTTTCATGAGGTTGAAGTGGGTTTGCTTTCTTTGAAGTTGTTGACGTGGGTCTGCGTTTTTTGTGAACTTTCGGGGTTTTTTGTTTTTGTTTTTGTTTTTGTTTTTGTTTTTGTTTTTGTTTTTTTTTTTTTTTTTTTTTTTTTTTGTTTTGTTTTGTTTTTTTTTTTTTGTGGTTGAAGCATATGTGTTTGTGTTGTTGTTGAGAAATCTGCATTTTTTATAGTGGTATTGGTGATTTTTTTTTAAAGGAATAGGAGTCTGTGTTTGTGAGGAGAAATATAAAGAGTATTCATAGATTACTCCTTGAGTCTTTGATTTACATACCAACTCCAACTAACAAGAAGAAGGCGCTCAGTTCAAAAGCGAGAACGATTGGCAATGACCCATGTTTTAGCTTCTTAATCGATGTTCTTGTGGCAGCTTCAATTGATTTGGTATTGAAGGAACGTGACCTTAAAAGAACTTCTTGAGAAAGAAGCAAGGGGCGAAGTTAGGGATGAAGATCATTGGCTATGGTGACTAGGCCTGGTGGAAGCTAATCCAACTCTAATTGAAGGAGAAGGTGGGTTTGTGTGGTAGTGCTCTAATTGAAGGAGAAGGTGGGTCTGTGTGGTAGTGTGCGTATGAGAGCATCCACATTCATTTTTTTCAATTCTATCATATTTTACCATAAAAAACCATTTTATCAATTATACAATACCATTTTTTAATACACTCAACATCAAAACTTCTATTTTTCTATTCTACTCATTAAAATAATATATTTTCACAATAAAATATATATATATATATATATTTTTTTCTCAATTTTATCTTCCTTCCCGAATCTTTTGTTAGTTTATTTCTCACCCACCTACGCCGATCACATATACCAGCAAACCCAAAAAAAAAAAAAAAAAAAAACCCACCCATCTATGCCGATCACCACCACGCCGATCTCCACCGTTGTCAACACCCACGCCAATCTCGTCAAAACCCATGCCAATCTCCACCGTTCTTGGTCACACCACCCACCTCCGTTGAGCAGAATCCAGCCAAATCAAAAATCAAAAATCAAAAATCAAAATCCAAAATCAAAATCTATCATCAACCCAGCAAATCCATCAGAACAAATCTCCCAAACGCCAACCTAAATCTGACCCAAACGTCACCCCAACGCCACCCAAATTCGACCCAAACACCGGAAACCCATGAACAAACCCACGACCTCCACGTCTCCACCACAGCAGCTAATCGAGCCTCCACGCCATTGCCTCCATGCCGTTGAAGAAGAGAGACTATGAAGAAGAGAGAGTAGAAAGAAAGAGAAAAAGATAGAAAGAAAGAGAGAAGAGAGAGCAGAAATGATCGAAGAGAGAAGACCACGATCGAATAAAAAATAATTTTTTTTATACCATTGAGCTACAGTGCGATTCTACATTTAGAATCACACTGTAGCTCAATTGCATTTTTTTTTTTACAATTCTAGTATTGTGCAACTTTCAATGGAGAAGAGTTTTGGGCCTCAATGCTATACTACTTTATAATTGGCATAGAAAATGGGTTTAGCCCATTCAATGCTAGTGCTCTGAGAAGAAGGTGATGTTATTTAGGATATAAAATTAATATATAAAAAATTATTTATTTAATTTGGAGAGAGAAAAAATAATATATAAATAAAGTAGAGAAATAAATATTGGAGCTAATGTATGTATGTGTTTGTTAAAGTAGCAAAAGTGGAGTTTTTTGGATTAGATTAGTGAAAATTTTGTTGAGATTACTGTAAATGCTCTAATAAATTTTAAATAATGATGAAAATATGGTTAAAATAATGTAAACTTGAATGAAATAAAAGACTTCTTTTTTCTTATAAGGAAAACAACATGGGTAGATTAATTACTATGATTGTTGACATTTATAGGAAGAAATATATTTTAAGAAATCCAAACAAAAAAAAAAACTAAAAAGTTTAATGTCATTGTCCACATAATTTTACTTTTTTTTTTTTTTGAAAAATTTGTATTATTAGGTCCTATATTTCGGTGATTCATTAACTTTGTATAGTTGCACATTTTTTTTTTTTTTTTTCATTTTAGCATATACCCATGGGATGAAAAATGACAAGAACTAGACATATAGTTATAATATTATTTTTGAGAAAAATTACCATAATTGTAAAGTTCTTTTTAAAGAGAATTTACAATTACAGCAAGATAATCACACTTGTTTGAAAAATACCATAGCTGTCAATTCCCTTTTGCTTTCATATTTTAGCATATTCTTATGTGATGAAAGTAGGGCTGTAAACGAGCCGAGTTTTGCCGAGTTTTGCATGTTCAAGTTTTGCTTGTCGGTAAAATTAAAAAGCTCAAGCCAGACAAGCCTAAAAATTTTTTTTGAGCTTGAGCTTGAGGAAAAGCCAAAAAACTAGAGCTTGGTTTGATTCATTAGTCAAACCAAGCTTGAGCTTCATATCAAGCTCAAACTGAGCTTAGATCAAGATTTTGAGCTTGAGATCCAACAAAATTTTCTTATCAAATGTTTAAGTCTCCCAAAATCAAGTAAAAAAAGAAAAGAAAATAGCATATTCATTTTATCATGCTTCTAGTCCGACCTATGATTAGCCATTGTTCATATTGCAACTTGACAAAATTAAATCATCCATTCATCCTTTATTGTCTATAGCTTCATCAATTATTTAAAATATAATTTTTACATCCACATTAGATGATAAAGAATTAGAAAAAGACTTGTTTATAACTATTGTGAATGCAAATGGATTAACATGTTTTGTAACTTTACATTAGATAATGGATAAGGAAGGATCATATGTGGTCCACTTATAAATTTTTTAAAACGGTAACTAAAGTCTAAAGTGATGCATGATCAATTTAGAGGGAAGTGAAAAATTAAGGTAAATGGTTGTGGTCCAATATATGACATTTTATTATTAAGATATGTGTAATGAGTTAGAAAACACATATCAAGCCTATAAATGAGTTATACTTGACTTGTTTTGTATCGAACCTTATAGCTCTCAAGCTTGTTCATAAATAAATAGTTTTGCTTGAGCTTGGCTTGTTTACTAAACAAGCTTAAAACTAAGGCTTAAGCTTGGATTGTTTATAAACAAACAAACATGAACGAGCTTTTTATCGAGCTGAGCTCGAGTGTTTATGACCAACTTGGTTCATTTACAGCCTTAGATGAAAGAAAAAGCAAACTATCTACAAAAATTAGTCATTCCAATAACTAGATGTATTAGGACCATTTATAGTAAAGTAAAAATATTATATTGGGAATATTTTTCAAAATTGTAAAGTTCATTTTAGAGAAGCTAAAGTCTGACCAAAAAATTTAAATAGACCTGACTTCTTTTCTAAGTTGTCTATTCCATTTTAGTAATTTTTGGGTAAATTATATTTTAAGTCGTATAATTTATAGGATGTAACAAATTAAACTCTAAAATTTTTAAATAATAAATTAAACCCTAAAGTTTTGATAAATAAAATAAATTAAACTTTATGATTTTAAAAGTAACAAAAAGTAACCTCTAAGATTCAAAAAGTAACATTTTAAACATTGAGATTATAAAAAGTGGCAAATTATTCCCCACTCTTATCAGATGCCAAACACAATAATTAAATGGTTGCGGTCTAATTTGTTACTTCTTGAAACTTTAAAGTTTAGTTTATTACCTTTTTTTTACTATAAGATTTATTTATTTTTTTGAAATTTAAGGTTTAATGTAGGATAAATTACAAAATTAGTCTCTATCTTTTGTATTATATGTCAATTTGGTCCCTAACCTTTTAATGCTGTGTCAATTTAGTCTCTGACATTATCTCTTTGATGGGAAAAAGTTTACGTGTCAAACAGTAATAAAAAAATATTTTCCATGCCATGTCAACTACCAATAGAACCACCACGACGGATTTAAAAAAAAAAAAAAAAAAAAACCCACAATTATCAAATAAAATTGCTTATCTCTACAAAGCCTCCATTTTATAGAATAATTCTCAACAATCATCAAATCAAAGCAAGCATCCAGTAGTTGTCATTTTCTTTAAAGCATTCTATCAAACTCTTCCAAGGCATATTCATTTAGTGCTCTTCTTAAATATTTATTCAACAAAAATTACTTGTTTTCATGTTATACTGAATAAATTTCCATCAGTTAATGACTTTTTCAATTGTGACTTGTGAGTGAGAAAGTGACTAGTAAAAAACCCAAGAAATAAGAACGGTAAATAACTAAATAGAAAGTGATTTCTTTTTTTTTTTAAAGGAATTTTGGCCAAGCATGGAGAGCACATGCCAATTTAAGCAATAAATTTCCTTGAAGTAATAGTTGTAATTATTGATTTGAATATGGGGCGTGAGTTCTCGAAGCTTGAGAGGTCTGGAGAAGAAGAAACTAAGCTACAATGCAGTAGGAAGAAAGTCAAGGAAGATAATCCTCCCATCTTATCCCCTAGCAGTCCAACCAATAATGGAAATGAACCCTTCTATTACAAAGCTAAGCTTGTTGGAGGATCCCCGAAGCTTACGCTCAAACCTTCAGCTTCTAGGTAGAGGACCTATTCGAAGGTGTGGTCGCCATCAAGCTATCCATGGAAACAAAGATGTATCAGAGAGAGATGGTTCCATTCTCTCGTTATTAAGGTGCATGGAAGAACAGAGGGTTCCATTCCTACATGCCAGAATCATGCAGCAGTGGAAGCCAGCAAGAAGACTGGATTGTATAGACTTCAGCAAGGATTTCTTCTTAATCAAATTTGGTCTGATTGAGGACTATGATAAAGTGTTAAAAGGTGGGCTTTGGTTCATTGGAGAACATTACTTAAACATCCATGCGTGGGAACCCTACTTCAAGCCCAACTTTACGGCTTGCTCCAAGGTGACCGTCTTGGCTCGCCTACCAGAACTCCTATCAAGTTTTACGACATTAGAGTGTTGAAAGAAATTGAAAATTCTATTGGCCTTGTTCTTCGCATCGACACTAACATTGCTTCAGGAACCCGGGGAAGGAACGCAAGAATATGTATGCAAGTGGACTAAGAGTAGCCCCTCACCAAAAAGTTCCCATTGGAAGGTTTGGCCACGAAATCATCTATGAGGGTATCAGTTTGCTTTGTTTCTCTTGTGGAAGAATTGGTCATTGGAAAGAAGCTTGCCCTTATGTCATTAAGGAAGTATCAGTGGATCACACCCCAGGCAGTGAGCCCATAAGGGAGAATGCGATGGTGACAAAAACTACGATTCCCGGGGCGTTGGAAGTGGACACAGTAAAAGAGGAATATGGGCCTTGGATGCTTGTATGGTGCAGGAAACAAAGTTATAAGCCCAGAACAAATCACCCGTCCCAAGCCAATGCTAGCCCATCCCAGGCATTTGCATTTAATGCGAAAGATATGGGTAGTCTTTTTTACCCAAATATCTCTGTGATTCCTCCATCCAGGCCCCTTCGTGTCTCTCCCAAGGGTAAAAGGAAATTAATGAGATTATACTCCACAAACCACTCCAGCCCTCTTAATACTCACAAAGCTGAATCCTCCATCAGTCATACACCCATCCCTCCTCCCCAGACAAGTTCAAGTTTGACAAAGCACCCAGGGCCGGCTCAATACAATTGATGCGATCAGGTAAGACTCCAAATAAAAGAAGCCCCATTTGTAAAAATAAAATAAAATTATATATAATATATTTATCTATATATTTTAATTAAAAAAATTTTAAGCACTTTTATTAGTTAATAAAATGCATTAAAAAAAAGCTCCAATGGTATCCTAAAATGTAAAATATTAAAAAATAAAAAATAAAATAGTCAAACTTTAGCTAACAAAATTAAATTTTAACAGACAAATTTATTAATTCATCCTTAAAATATGCTAAAATCAAAACTAAGACCAGACAAATTTATTAATAATACAACGTAATTGTAATTGTCTTGAAATATGTTAAAATAGAGATTATAAATTTCAAAAATAAAAAAAAAACCTCTCATCTTTCTATCTCTCTACCTCTCTGCATCTCCATCTATTTTCTTACGGTATTACCTTTCTTTTCTTCATCTTCATCTTGATCTTTTTCCATAAACTCAGTCAATCTAGCTTTGATTCCAGCGTACCAGTCACCAGAGACCAGAGCCAGAGGTATTCTTCAGTTTTTCCCATCTTTCTCTAATTCTCTCTGGCTTTCTGAAACTGAAAAGTCTGAGTCTTCGTTTTATTTAACTTATATATATTTTAGTTTGTTCACACTTTCAGTTTTCACCACACAATGGGATGGGACACTTTTTTTGTTTTTTATAGCTTTTCTGCCTGACCACTGCCAATTTGCCATGATAATTGAAATTTGATGGGACATATTTTTACTTTTAAACTTAGACATAGGATGATTGGTATCAATGGATGATAGGAGCAGTGGAGGGTTTTAGGTTATCACTTTTTTTTTGTTTGGAGGAGTATAGGCTCAGGCTGTAGACTACACGTCTACAGGGTTTCTCACCTTTTTTGTGCTTCCTGTAGTGCTGTACAGCCCATAGTCTTAAGTGTCTGCATGGTTTCTCATTTTTTTTTTAACACTTTATCTATTATTATAAATTATTATACTAATAATAATTTAATGGGTATTATATTCACTTATTTGTATTATAGTGACATTATTTTATTAAATTAATTTTTATTTATGCAGGTTTAAATTTTAAAATGTCACGGTTTTAAAAAAATTGCAATAACCAGATTTTATTGTTCTATATTTTAAATTTTATTTTTAGAGAAACTTAAATACAAAAATTTAATTAATAATTTTGCATATCAAAAAGCAAGAAAAATAAATTTTAAATAAAAAAAATTCAATATATAAATATTATTTGATTAATATATAATTATAAAAGGCCACATTTAAAATTTTCGCTTAAGACCCCAAAAATGGTTGAGCTGGCCCTGCAAGCACCCTTCCTCCTCCCTAGAGCTACTAAAAAATGGAGCTAAAGCGAATAACAAGGGTAAAAGAACTTTGGCCTCTCATGGAAGCAAGAAATTTGAGATAGTGGGCAATCAAAATCAATGGAAAAATCATGCCACTCTCCTCGTCCATGCTAAATAAGATCAATGTAAGTCCCCCAATGGTTTAGGGGTGGTTCGAACAGGAGTAGATGGTAGCTTGAAGTCACATATCCCCGCTAACCCTAAAGAGTTAGAAACAAAGATTCCTCCCTTTGGTAGATCCAGCTTGGTTAGAGTGGGAAAACCCTTGGTGGAGATTCCTGATAGACATTTCATCCAAGGCAAGGGGAAGGATATTGGGCTAGAGGGCACTGTTGCCAATTTCGTTGGAGCGCCTCTTGCCAAAATCATGCCTTTTGGAGGAGATACAAACAAGGAAAATATTAGTAGACTTGCTAACTGCGACAAGCTAGATGGGGTCTTTGGAAGCAATAAAGTTTATTCAAGTTTGTGCCATAAACCCACATATTTCTTTGCTAATCATTTCTAGGGAGCAATTGATGGGAATAATGGAGCACGCGATATGCATATCAAAGAATGATGGGACATCGAAGGTCCATATAAGAGATCTGAGTTGGAAATTGTTGAATCAAGCAAGAAACCAATTCCAAATCTTTAAACCATCCCCCATCCTCCTTAGCATCAATGAATATTATGTAGTGGAATTGTAGAGGGGCTCTCAACCCTCACTTTCAACCTACTTGAACAACTTACTAATCAAGCACAACCCAACTTTGGTTATTGTTACTAAGACTCGCATTAGAGGTAATTGAGCTAAAGACATCATGACAATCTGTTGTTTGATGGAGCTATCCACATCGATACCATTGGCTATGCTGGAGTACTCTAGCTCTTATGGAAATATGATTATTTGGAAGTCACCCAACTCGCCAAAATAGAGTATGAAATCCATGTTAGCATAAAGGTACTTTCCTTGAACCTTTCTTGGGTACTTCCTGTATTTATGCTAGCCTTTTACTTGCTGAACGTAAATTACTATGGAATAACCTGTCCATAGTTGCTCCCCTTCACAACCTGACTTAGGTCATGATGGGGGACTTCAATAAAATCCTAACTAGTGCAGATAAAAGTGGGGGCAATCCCATTAACACAAGCCGAGCTCTAGGATTCAAAGAATGTCTTGAATCCTATGGCATGATTGGTCTGGGGTTCCAAGGGCCCCATTTCACATGGGTAAATAAGCAAGACATTGATCACTTCATTCAGGAATGTCTCGATAGAGCTTTTGCCAACTTTGATTGGAGTAACTTGTACCCCAAAGCTTCTGTCCTTTATCTCACCAGAACCCACTCCTATCACTGCTCCATCCTTTTTAGCTTGGATAAATTCCTAAATATGAATCTTCCTAGACCTTTTAGATTCCAACTAGTTTGGATGTCGCACCTGCTGTTTGGGAAGCTCCTATCTGATAATTGGATTAGCTCTCACAGTCTAGAAGGAAACTTATTGAAATTTATAGAGGAAGTCAAGTTGTGGAACAAGGAAATCTTCAGAAACATCTTCTAAAAGAAAGCCAGAATTAAGGCTAGACTGAATGGTATTCAAAGAGGCCTAGCTAATGAACTAGTGAATTTCTTATCAATCTAGAGAATTAGCTTAGAGTAGAATATTGGGGATTCTTAATTGATAATATGTGTGCCAAAAATTCATGGAACCCCTTCAAAGCCTCCCAATCAGGCCCAACATTCTCTCATTTTTTTCATTGCGGATGACTTAGTCTTATGTGCCAAAGCAGATAGGGAGAACTGCCAAAGTATCAAGGAAGTCTTAGATATCTTATACTCCCTCTAAGGACAAAAGGTAAACTTAAATACCTTGATGCTTTGGGTTTGCAGATAGGCTCTCTGCAAAAGGTAGATAGGCCCTTGATGCTTTGGGTTTGCAGATAGGCCATCTTCTTTGCCATGTCGCCACTAATTCTTGAGCTTCCCTCAACAACTTTCTTGGGTTTTCCAAAACCCAGAACTTTGGGAAATGCTTGGGATTTCCCATCAAGCACCCAGGCTCTATATCCCATGATTTTGTCATCATCCTTAATAAACACCAAATGAAGCTTCAAGGCTAGAAAGCTAATCTCCTTTCTATGGGGGGAAGACTAACCTTAACAAAATCATTGCTTTCAGCCATCCCCTCTTATGTTATGCAGGGTTACATCCTCTTAAAGAATTCAATCAAATCTGGATAAAATTAGTAGAAATTTCTTGTGGGGATCTACAGAAGAAAAGAGAAAGCTTCATATGGTTGGCAGGAACAAAGTTACGAAGCCCAGAATAAAGGGGAGCTTGGGCTTCATGCAACAAAGGAAAGAAATCTTACACTTGCTACTAAACTTTGCTAGAGAATGAAAAGTGAGAGCAATGAGTTATGGGCCAAAGTGCTCAAACACAAATACTCTCTCTTTGTCTCTCCCCTCTACTCTCTCACCATTCTCTCTCCCTCTCCCCTTTGCACCCTCCCTTCTCGTCCTCAATTTTTTTTCCAGGTTGCACCCCTCAGATTTTGGTTGTTATGGTCGCGGAGGTTGTCGGTGCTAAGGTGGGTTTGCGTTTTTTGTGAGGTTGAGGTGGGTTTGCTTTTTCATATGCAGTTGCTAAGGTGGGTCTATGTTTTTTGTGAACTTTTGGTGTTTTTTGTGGTTGAGGCATATGGGTTTGTGTTGTTATTGTTGAGAATTTGTATTTTTTTGGGTGGTATTGGTGAGTTTTTTTTTTTTTTTTTTTTGTGGAATATGAGTCTATGTTTTAAGGAGAAATATAAAGAGTATTCATAGATCACTCCTTGATTCTTTGATTTAAATCCCAAGTTTGATTGATAAGAAGAAAGCGCTTAGTTTGAAAGTAAGAATGATTGTCAAATGACCCATTTTCAGCTTCTTAAACAATGTTCTTGTGGCAACTTCATTGATTTGGTATTAAAGGAACATGGCCTTAAAAAGAACTTCTTGAGAAAGAAACAAGGGGGGAAGTCAGAGATGAAGATCATTAGCCGTGGTGACTAGGCCTGGTTGAAGCTAATCCAACTTAATTGAAGAAGAGGGCGGGTTTTTGTGATAGTGCTCTAATTAAAGGAAAAAGTGGGTTTGTGTGGTAGTGTGCGTCTGAGAAGAAGTGATATTGTTGGGGATAGAGAATTAATATATAAGAAATTATTCATTTAATTCTAGAGAGAGAAAAAATAATATATAAATAAAGTAGAGAAATAAATATTGAGGCTAACGTATGTATGTGTTTATTAAAGTAGCAAAATTGAGTTTTTTTTTTTGGTATTAATTTAGTGAATATTTTGTTGAGATTGGTGTGAATGCTTTAATAAACTTTAAATAATGTAAACTTGAATGAAATAAAAGACTTTTTTTTTCTAAGAGGAAAACAACATGGGTAGATTAATGACTATGAATATTGACTTTTATAGGAAGACAAATGATGAGTCCAAAATTTATGATCGTCATTAAGAGGAGATCATCATTGACCAAGAAAAGACGTTATACATTTATTACCCTCATTGATGACAAAGAGTAACGTACGGAGCAACGGTCACAGAGTGAGCTGTGAACTTCACACAAAAATTTGTAATGCACTAGCCGTTGAACATAAATACAGCAATTCATTGCCCATTAATGAGGCACGCAACTATAAAAAGAGAAGGCAACAGAAGTTAAAGGTATACACAAAAAATACTCTATGAAAATCACTCTCTAGTCAATTCTCTCTAAAATCCTTCTTTCTTATTGACTTAAGCATCGGAGGCGGTTTGGCTAATGCCACACCGGCATGTTACTCTTCCACTCAATTCATTTTGTAGGTTTTCCTCCAACAGAGACAACCCTAATCATAGCTTCGTCCATCCACTATGACGAGGATCTGAACTGCAGATTTTTTGCATCATCAGTTTGACGCCATCTATGGGAATGCTAATCATTCCAGCCATCTTTCCCAGTGACAAAAGAGTTCCTCGAAATACAAGATGGAGCTAGAGGCCACACAATAGCCAGAATGAAGAGTTGCGACACAACAGCCAGAGGCCATACAAGATGCAACATCAACAAAATTCAGGCCCTCTTGGCTAATGTGGAAGAGCTAACTTGCTAAAATGAAGAGTTGCGAAAGACAATGGAATCCCAAAATGCAGAACGTCAACGAACAGTTGAAAACCACAATGAAGAAGAATCAAAACTCCCAAGCTAACAGGTGAGACCGGATCTTAGAAGGAGATTCATTCAAGATGGAGAATGATTTTCGCAACATGAGGAAGAAGATGGATGAATTAAGAAGTGCCATGAAGGACAAAGGTGGGGAGAATTTGGATGGGATGATTCGAAGGACGGACTCACCATTCATCTCCCACCCAAATTCTATCTCCTACAGCTAGAATCATATGATGGTTCCAAGGATCCCTTCGATCACATTGAATCATTCAAGACACTGATGCTATTGCAGATGGACCCAGACGAGGTGATGTGCAGGGCATTCCCAACGATGCTGAAATGAGCAGTTAGAGTATGGTTCAACAAGATACCCCTAGGGACTATTGCAAATTTTGAACAACTCAACAAGGTTTTGTTTGTCATTTCATTAGGGGGCAAAGACACATGAAGCCAGTTGGTCATCTCCTTAACATTCAATAGGCAGAGGGAGAATCACTAAGACAGTACATGCCCCGATTCAATAAGAAGCTACTGCAGGTAGACAAAGTTGAAAATCAAGTCATCCCAACAACTTTCCAAGCAAGGTTGCTACCTGGGGATTTTTTCTTCTCAATGACAATACGTGCCCCGATTCAATAAGAAGCTATACAGGTAAACGAAGTTAAAGATCAAGTCATCCTAACAACTTTCCAAGCAGAGTTGCTACTTGGGGATTTTTTCTTCTCAATCACCAAAAGCCCACCAGAAACGATCGCAGAATTACTTCAAAAAGCTCAGAAGTACATGAATGTAGTACGTGCCCCGATTCAATAAGAAGCTACTGCAGGTAGACGAAGCTAAAGATCAAGTCATCTTAACAACTTTCCAAGCATGGTTGCTACCTGGGGATTTTTTCTTCTCAATCACCAAAAGCCCACCAGAAACGATCGTGAAATTACTACGAAAAGCTCAGAAGTACATGAATGTAGAAGATGCAGTGCTTGCAAAAGAAATGAAAGGAAAAAGGAAGAGAGACAAGGAACAAGTAGAAATTGCGATAAGAAGCAAAAGACAAGATGTGTTAAGTAGACCAAGGAAAAAGAAGGAAATTGTGGATAGGAGACCAAAGTTCACTAACTTTACTCCTATAATAATGCCAATTGAGCAAGTATTGATGCAGATAAGGGACGATCCCTCCTTGCAATGGCTGAATCCAATCAGTGCTCCAGTAGAAAGAAGAGACAAGAATAAGTATTGTAGGTTCCACTAGGACCACGGGTATCGCACCGACGAGTGTAGACATTGAAAAAACCAGGTGGAGACTTTAATTTGGCAAGGGAAGTTATAGAAGTATGTCAGGAAAATAGAGCCCTACAGGTACCAACAGAAGGACGATAAAGACAGAGATCGAGAAGCAGGAGATAGCAAACCTCTTGCAGGAGAGATAAAGACGATCTCAGGAGGATTGACAGCAGGCAGAACGCTGAAGTCCTTGAGAAAAGCCCATGAGAAAGAAAGGCTCCCTCCAGTGAATTTGCCGAGGAGTGACAAACCTAATATCGTCTTCTAAGAGAGAGACGGTTGTAGCATTAAACAACCCCATGATGATCCACTGGTAATCATGTTTAAAGTGGAACAATTCAACATCCACCGAGTACTTATTGACAATAGAAGCTCAACAGATGAAACTGGACAAAAGAAGGATCAAGCCTTTCACCTCTCATATGGTGAGCTTTACCGGGGATAGAATAGTCCCTAGGGGCATCATCACTCTAACCGTGATTGCAGGTACTTGCCCAGCACAGATCACCAAGGAAATTGATTTCCTCATAGTTGATTGCCCTTCAACATACAAGATCATCTTAGGAAGACCTGCACTCATAGGCTAAAAGCAGTGATGTCAACATATTACTTGAAGGTGAAATTTTCAATAGCAAATAGGATAGGAGAAATCAGAAGAGATTAAGTTCTGGCGAAAGAGTGCTACCAAGCTGCCTTAGCATCTAGGGAGAACAACAAATGGGTGATTAATGAACCGGACCCCATCTCTGAACTGTCAGAAGCACTACAAGAAGTTGAGGTCATCCTAGGAGATTCGTCAAAAACATTGAAGATAGGATCAACACTCCCGACTCTAGAAAAAGAGAAGATGGTTTTCCTCTTGAGGGCAAACCAAGATGTTTTCGCCTAGAAACATGAGGATATACTTGGGATTGAGAGGAAGATCATACAACATCCTCTCAACGTCAACCCAGAGTGTAAACCCGTACAACAGAAGCGGAGAATATTTGCACCAGAGCGCAATAGAGTAGTAATTGAAGAAGTAGAGAAGTTGCTAGAAGCTGGTTTCATTAGGGAAGTCTTCTACCCAGATTGGCTAGCAAACATGGTAATGGTAAAAAAGAGCAATGGCAAATGGAGGATGTGCGTTGATTTCATATACTTGAACAAAGCTTACCCAAAGGATAACTTCCCCTTACTAAGGATTGATCAACTGGTAGACTTAACTGCTGGACACAAGCTCTTAAGTTTCATGGACGCATTTTTAGATACAAAAGAAGATCAAGAGAAGACTTCATCCATCACCAACTAAGGGTTGTACTGCTACAAAGTTATGCCCTTTGGATTGAAGAATGCAGGATCCACATACCAAAGATTGGTAAACCCCATGTTCTCTCACCAAATTGGAAGGAAAGTGAAGATACACGTAGATGATATGCTGGTGAAAAGTAAGGACGAAGCCAACCACTTGGACGATCTGAAAGAAACCTTCAATACACTATGTAAGTACAATATGAAATTAAACCATGCAAAATGTGTTTCTGTTGTTTCTTCAGAAAAATTCTTGGGGTTCATGGTGTCCCAATAAGGCATAGAGGCAAATCCAAAAAAAGTAAAGGCAATAATCAAGCTCAAATCACCAAAAATAATGAAGGAGGTTCAGAGCTTAACTAAATTGTCGCAGTTCTAAATAGATTCATCTCCAGGGTAATGGACAAGTGCATGCCATTCTTCAAGGTCTTGAAAAAGGCCTTTTAGTGGATAGACGAATGTGAAGAAGCCCTTGCAAAATTAAAAGAGTACCTAACGAAGCCACCATGTGATGGATTAAGTTAATTATTAGCCAAGTTTATTAATTAATCAAATTAGCATGCAAACAAATGGTAGCATAAACAAATCACCAATAAACTAAAATGCAACGGAAAATAAATTTGACACGGTGTTTGTTTACAAACGAGGAAAACCTTTAGGCAAAAACCCCCGGGTGATTTTAAGGTCACCACTCCCAAGAATTCACTATTATCACAACAAGCGGTTACAAGTAAGGAATTCCAGTACTTTATACCAACCTACAGTTGAACTTTTACCTTAATAGCCAATTGGACTTGTTCTGTAGTGATAATCTCTCATTTTCAATGCACGACTCCAGTACGTGACTAACCAATTACGTGGATCCCAGTATGTGACTTCAATCACCAACTTAAGAAAGATGTTGGCTGCAAAGTTCTTCAGTTCATCCTCACAAAGTTCATCTTTAGTTCATCCTCCAAAAACACAACTAAGCATAAAAAAGTTGTTCAAACACAACTAATATCGTCATTCAAACATGGCTCAATAAAAAAGCTGTTCAAACACAGTTGAATGTAAAAAAGTTGTTCAAACATAACTCAATGAAAGGTTGTCCAAACACAACTGAGCATGAAAAAGTTGTTCAACACAAATCAAGCATGAAGGTATCCAAAAAGACAACCACCATCGTCATCTGAACACAATGAAGATTTACTTATATATATATATATAAGTTATATGTCAGCAGTTCATCAAAGGAGTTGTCATTGTCAGAAAGAAAGTGCATGCCCAAAACACATGGTCCCAAAGAAATTGTTCAGAAGAAGTGCTTGAAACAATGGGCCAATAAAAGACATTGTTTTCGTCTTATAAAAAAAAATAGAAAGAAGAAAATAAATCATTGTTCCTTAGGAGCTGACGAAGCCGAATTTGCAGGAGCTATGGTCGTGGCCTCTTCCATCACATTTTCAACTATAGCCTTGGAAGGATGATCAGCTAGTAGTTTTTTCTCAACCTCACCCATGACAAGACCAGAAAGATCCAAATTTGGGTGATGCTTCACCATCCATTTTCTAAAGAGCTCAAAGCCTTCCAAATAATACTCATACAAGTTGCCTAAGTATAAGTCGAATTCCTTAAACTCTTGCACTGCCTTAGGTCCAGCTTTTTGCATATTAAACTATAGATCACTTATCTGTTTATCCTTTAGCTTGGAAAAATATTTCTCCACCAGAAGGCTCTTTTCTAGAGTCGTCACATGCTCATCATCCCAAAAACTTGGGAGAAAAGGCTTGCTAGCAACCTTCTTCTTTTTGGCTCCCTTCTCTACGGAAGCAATCACCTTCAAAGACGAGGTAGGGGAGGCGGGGCGCTTAGCAGGTGAATGGGCAAAGGGAGGAGTCACCACACAGTCATCCTTAGAAGCATCGCCCACCTTTAAACGCTTTTTCGCTAGGAGGCCACTTATGAGGCCACCTCTTGCCTTCTTTTCCTGAGCTTCAGCCAGTTTTTGTTTACTGAATTTGGTCGTCATTCCTAATAGGAAGGAGAAACTATAACAAAAAAGAAAAAGAAAAAAAGAAAAAGTAGCAATCACTCTTCTTCACAACTTCGAGGTTTTTTAGAAGCTTACAAGACGGTTCTGAACCCAAAAAGTGAAGGAACAATGATTGGGGAGAAATGAGCTTGTCAAAATCTTTGATGGTCTCCAATTATTCTTTCACCTTTTCAACACGGCCGTGATATCTCCTCTTAAGATGAGGGCGTTGAGAATGATGAGGATTGATGATCTGATCTGAGTCCCAAATAGGCAGTAGGCACTTAAGTGAAAGGCATGCATATATTTTGTTGTTGCTTTGTGTGTTTTTTTACGAGCACTTAGTATTCCAAGTGCCCGGCAAAAAAATAATTTTTATTCAATCCTTTAGACTCGTTAATAATTTTCGTCCAACACTTAATTGTATTAACCAAATTGACACGGTATCAAAATAATAGGGGTTAAATTGACCGCAATTGAAAAGTTAAAGACTAAGAGTTCGTTTAGGATCCGTTGATTTTGCTGAAACTGAAATTTTTTTTGCTGAAAGTATTGTAAATAAAGGTAAAAGTTAGCTAAAATAGTACAGTGAGATCCGTGAATAATGACAAAAATGAGTTGAATAGTAAAATAAGTTGGCAAAAATAATCCATGCCAAACGCATAACACTGTGTTTGGCAAAAATAAAAAAGCTAGTTTATTTGACTATTCAATTTATTTTTACTATTATTTATGGGTCCCACTGCACTTTTTGGTATTATTCATGGGTCTTACTGTACTATTTCAACTGACTTTTATTTTTATTTATTGTACTTTTAACAAAAAAATTTCAATAAAATAAAATAAACGAATCTTAAATAAACCCTAAATTAACCATGCAAAAGATAAAAAGATATAGATCAACTTCATAATTTACCTTTAAATGTATTATACACCCTTGCATCCTAACAAATTAAAAAATTAATTATACATCCTAAGGTTTAAAATGTAATTTCCTGAATTTCTTTGTAGCAAAGCAAACGTTTTGATTTAATTAAAAAATAGTTGCACTATAAGGTCAATACCTTTCATAGTTCAACCACACGACTGGTAGACACGTGATTGTCTAGCCGAAGCCAATATTATTTCTTTTTCAGAAAAAAAATTAGGTGCAAAGCACGTGATGCAACTTAACCCCGAACAAGCGAATTATTATATGTTTCCGAGGATTACTTTTTTAATCTAGCTTGGAACCAGGCGATGGCCCTGATTGAATTTGGGTTAATTGGGGGGAAAAAATCTACAACGTTTTAACTTTTAATTATGGACAAAGTAATCAGTGTTTTAAAATCGAATAGGTTTCAAACATTCATTGATGCAGAGGGAAAAAAAAAAAAAGTTGTAACCAAATTAAGAGCAGGTAAATTTCATATTTGGTCTCTCAAATATGGGTTTGTTTTGATTTTTATTACTCAATTTTAAAAAGTTTGATTTTAGTCCTTCAAAATTTTAAATTGCAACAATCTAGTGATTTCGTAAGTGCATTGTTTTATGCTTACTTCCTACGTACAGTTTAATTCCTTAGAATATGAGGTTAATTTTATTTTAGTCCCTTAAATTTGGGTTTGGTTTGATTTTAGTCTTCATGAATATAAAAAATTATTAAGTACTTTCAATGTATAGCTTAGGAACATGATATTTCATACTTTTACATAAATAGTAAATCACACATTTTTCAAAAATTAAAAAAGTAAATCACAATATAAATTTAATTAATAAAATCTACTATTTTATTTTATTAATAATTACTCAATAAATATGGAGTCGATTTGATTTTAGCCCCTTAGATATATTGGTGTGTCTCAAGTTTTAACATTCTATTTGTCACGTGAATGAAAAATAATAAACAGAAGGGTTGCATTGTTACTTTCTAAAAACTTGCAGGCCCCAAATCAAACTTATTAAATTTGAGGGACCAAAATCGAATAAAGGTCATATTTAAAGGACTAAAAGTACAATTTTAAAAAAAATCTATAAGGAAATAGGGGATATTCTCTAGAGAGCCAAATCCTAGATCGATGGTCACTTCCTCCTCTTATTTTTTGAGTCATATCACTATTTTTTTAGATCGGTAAATAGCAGGAGATGATGAGTTTCGAACCATAGGTAGAGAATTACAAAAAAAAAAATTATTACTGTTGAGTTATTGCTTGATTCCCATTGGAGGCATATCACTTGAAATTTGACAAGACTGATATAAGATTATTGTTTGATCCGAGTTGAGCTAACTCTTAAACGTTGAAATGGAAGCTCTTAAATATTAGAATATAAAAAAATTTACACTTTTTTCGTCTTGGGGGAAGCAGAAAAATAAATAAGTTTTTAAGTTATTTTATTTAAAGGCTAAATGCACTTTTCAAAATTTTGGGGCTACGAATTATGAAAGGTGGGGTAGCTCCGTCTCTCTATCCACACGTATTTAAAATATTAAACAGTAAAGGAAAAGTACTTTACTGCTACTAATCTTTTCTTTATCTTTATCTATATATAAAAAAAGCCTATCCTTATCGCTACAGTGTTTGGTTTATTCAACTCATTCTCTACTCCCCTTTTTGTTAACATCGTCAGTTGAACTTAAAAAAAAAAAAAAACTTTTATATACATACGAACTGTTAGATACCCGGTTTATATACAATCAGTTAGCAATACACCAAAATGTGACAATATTTTTATAATTATTGAGATATTAATTATTTATAAATCAAAATAATATATATATAATATATATATATATATATATATATATATATATAAAAAGAGCTAATCCTTATAGCTACAGTGTTTGGTTTATTCAACTCATGTTGCGCTGGCCCTTTTTTTTGGTTAACATTAGTTGAACTTAAAAAAAAAAAAAAAAAAAAAACTTTTATAGACATATGAACGGTTAGTTACCTGGTTTATATACATAAGTTAGTAATACAACAATTGTCACAATATTTTACAATTATTAAGGTATTAATTTTTTATAGATCAAAATAAAATATAATACTAGAACCAACCATAACTAAAAATGAAGGTATTATGAAAAAAAAATTATAAATCTACAACATTTTTCACAGTACTTTCATAATAAATTATAGGTGGTAAATTGTTATTGGTTCTAATTAGAAATTACCAATGAAATTAATTTTTTGCTTATGAATAACAACCTGTAATAACCTACTAATTATGATTTGTTGTGAAAATATTGTGTCATAACATTTCTCCAGTGAAAATGTTAAGACATTTTTTTGTTGTCATATTATTTTCACAACTACTAAACAATCAATTCTTTTCCTATATATATATGTAAGGACACAATTCAAGTTCCCCAAACCACAACGAGGGGCAGATGGGCTTAAAAAGGCCTTTCTTTACAATGAATTTGTAGAGGGTGGGTTTGCAATCTAGATTCTCAGGATGGCTAGGACAATCATAAAAGAGAACGGCTTTGGGCCCAAAAGACTAAAACAAAGGAACGATTTCTTTATAAGAATAAGGCTGAGAATTCCTCCTCGGACCGTTGCCGAGGATAGTTTATGACAGTGTTTCTTAAATTTGGATACAAATATGGACTATCCTTTTCTGTTGACTCTCTTTTCTTCCTCGGTCTCCTTTTTCTTCCCCTTTTCTTCGTCTCCCCTCCCTTCTATTTATCATCTCCCTTCTCCTGGTGGCAATCCCCCCCTCTTTCCACTTGTCCCATCCATTTTCCCTTAAAACCTGCTGGGATTTGGGACCAAGTTTCAAGCTCTATCCTTATGTCCCATCTATTCTTTCTTAAAGCCCGCTGGGACTTGGACCAAGTTTCAAGCTCTGTGCTTATGTCCCATCCTTCCGTCTATACAGTCAGCGTATCAATCACAGAGTCTTTAATGCATGGGCGGTGGAAGCAGCATTTCCACCGCTCTTTCAAGCGTCATCCATGTATACCGCGCATTCCCCTTATTTGTAGGACTCTTCGTAGATTAACTCGGGGTACCAAAACTTCTCTTCCTATGTCCTCGGCTTAACATTCCGAGGACATATCTACCCCTCGGACGTATTTGGATTTTTTGAACACTCCATAACCACTTTGATGTTTCGGATTTCGGGTTGCTAGCCCAAAAGATTTCGTTGGGCCATCCTTATATATTTTTCTGGGCCCAATACCCCTACAATAGCCCCTCGAGATTCCTTATTTCCTTCACCTCGGGAGGAAAATAGGATCTCGACATAAAAAGACCCTTTTACCCTGCATAATGCTTGAATATTGCTGGCGGAAATAAATTCTGAATTACCTGCCGCGTGTTCCCGATGTTTCGGTACTCGAAACGCCCCTGAATTAATTATTGGCGCTTCTATGTCCCCCGTGTTTTAATGATATGACCCATATCCACGGTCGAGCGCGATTCCGGTGTTTGAGGCGGGAATTCGCCTGCTTCAAAATACCTCCTGACATATAATACCATCTCATCTTCAAAAATCTTCACACCACAGAAACCTCAAAGCGTACCTGCCACACTTTTCATCTCCCCTACTCTCTCTCTACTCAAGTACCCTGTCCGAGGAGACCGTGCTTTCTTCCTTTTTTCTTTAAAAGTAAGTTTCTTTAATACTTTTCTCCTCCTTATCAGCTTTTTGTTTCTATTGTTTCCATCCAAGCTTCTCTTTTTCACTGTATCTTCTATCCTCGGCGTAGTTATTTCTTCATCCCCTCCTTCTTTTTCCAACAAAAATGGGTAGATTTGCGTCCCTTGTTGACTCAAATGAGAAAATAGAGCAGTTTAAGGTTAAGTATAAAACCCCTCGGATGTGTTCATTAGGTACAGCAACGAGGAGAATATTATACAAAAAGAGAAATGGGGAAGTGGTAATCCCGATGATTGCATTCATCGAAGGGGGAATGAAAATCCCCATGGGAACGGTGACCAGGGATTATCTTAGGGCTTTAGGTTAGCTCCCACCCAGTGCGCCCCAAATGTCTTTAGGATCCTAGGTTCCATAGATGCCTTAAATGAGAAGATGAACCTAGGACTCACTCACCATGATGTGAACTGGGTTATAACCTCCATTACTTAAGTAAAAAGGACGAATATTACCTAAAGTCTAGATACCCACAGGTTAGGCTAATTCAGTGTCTGCCTGAATCAAATAGGGCCTAAAAGACGACTTCCTGATTGTATCAGGAAATTGGCACGACGGCCTCCCCTGTCCGACGAGGGAAGGGACTCCAGGTGAAGTTTCCTTTATATTTTGCCATCTCTTGTCTTTTTACTTGTTCCTGACCATTTTTGCTTGGATAACTCTGCAGATCCACACGCAGCGGATCGTCATCCTAACCTCGTCGATTTCGGGCGGTTGGATAGGATCCTACAAGCCGAGGTCTTTGTGCATAGTGACGGCCAACTCCGTGCTGCTCATCTGATCCTCGGCTACACTCCCATATCAAAAGCATTTCAGGCGCCGAAGTGCGTGATTAAAGCCCACGACCCTCGTCTTCCTCGGATCAGCGTTGCCGTCGAGGGTTTCTTGCTACCCGAGGATACTACCATTCCTCAAGGTACTCTGATCACCCAACCAATCCAACCACCACAACCTGTTCCAGTTGGGATTCCCATAGTTCCTTTCTCCACCCAATCAATCCCTAGCGAAGCTGCGTCCTCCCGTCCTTCTGTGAAAGAAGAAGAGGAAGAAAATCGTCGAAGTAGCAGATTCTGAGGACGAGTTTGAGGTTTTTAACCAACCTTACTCTCCTGAAGACTTAACTTCTGTCCTCGGCACCTCCACTCAGATTCCAGAGGATACAGCCGAAGAACTAGACGATATGGGCATCCAACGAAAAATTAAACCCAGTTTAAAGGACGTCCTTGAGGGTGCTGACAAGGGCCACAAAGTCCAAGAACCACCCAAAGAGCTGCTCTCTCGGACGCAAGAAAAGGGTGCTGACAAAGGCCCTGAAGCTAGGCTTCCTCCTCCTCCTCCATCCTCCCAACACAACGTACCAACCCCGCTGATCTCAAAAGAAAAGGGATCAGACGAAAGGAAGGAGTGGTGGAAATAGGAAGGGTTCTGTCCCCAAAGAGCCCGAGGTGGAAAGGTGTGGAAAGCAGGCACGCCCTGCACAGATTAGGTCGGAAAAAAGGACCGACCAACAGGTGGCCGTGCGAGCCCCTGTATGGCTCCCCGACATGTCCCTGGTCGACGCGCCCATAAACATAGATGCTTCCATCAGAAGTTCCGATGAAGGGACAGCTGCTGTGGTTGCGGATGCATTGGAGCAGGCACTGTTGCTCCCCGAGGATATGGTCGAGCTTAGGAAGAAGAGGGACCATGCCGTCTTCATGACTCTGAAGAAGGAGCTGGCAATGGTGGGTTTTCCTTTCTCTAAAAACCTTTTGGCTCTGGCTTTTAATTCCTATATGTGTCTTCTTTTAATGACTTCAAATGTTTCGTTTGCAGGCCGTTCAATCTGCCCACAGGGCAGAGGAGATTGCCATCAGCTCCTACAAATCTCTGAAGGCCGAGGAGTCCAGGCGTGAAACCGCCCAAAAGATCTCGGACCTTCACAAGAAAAACTGCAGGAGGTCTCGGTAAAACTGGCCAAGGTGGAGAGTGATAGGCAGGCCTAGAAGCTGATCTAAAGACGACGACTAAACAGGCCGAGGATCAGCGCCTTATGCTCCGTGAAGCCGATGATAACCTCTCAGCGGCGCGAAAGCTTGTAGAAGGTCTTAAGAGAGACCTGCATGAGTCTGAGAAGGCCAGAGAAGAAGCCGTCAAGGGCAAAGAGGAAGCCCTTCAAGCAAAGAAAAAGGCTGAGGAATCAAAGGACCAGGCCGAACAAGATGGTTACGACATTGGTGTGAAGGAGGTCACCGAAACCTTTAAGGCTCAGGTTCCCGAGGTATGTAGGCACTACTGCCTCCAGTGTGGAATGAGGCACTTTCCCAGCTGGGGTTGATGCCTCTTCCATCCTTTGGAAGGCAGAGAGTGTCTACTACCCTCCGGCAATTCGAGCTTCTCCACCCCTGACGGTGTACAAGAAGCTGCCCAAGGATCATCCGAGGATGTAGGAGGTGATTTAGCTGAGGACCCATCTCTTCCAAAGATGCTCCTAAACAAGGCGATTCAGCACCAGAAAAGGCACTTGAAGACGTACAGCCTTCAAGTGGCCTTCAGGAATCTTCGAAGGATGAGTTGGGTGATCAAGCAAATCCCATAACCCTGCTAGATGATCCCAAAGGCAAAGGAATTGCCGTTGAGCCCTCAGCCCAGCTCCCATCTCCTCGAGACCCCAAAGCCCTTTGAAGATCAAGCTGAAGCAATGACTGCCTTTTTTTACTTTCCTTTTATTAGTAATACCTATGTGTCTGTGTAAAGTACTTTTTTGGAATCTTTAATAAAGAATGAATGTTTGTTTTGATATCTCCTCTTGCTTCATTTTGCTATCCCTTTGGCCGAACATAAAAAGGAATAACTTAGGTGTGTAAAGCTTTCGCGTTTTTGACAGAAAAGAAAAGAATGTTTAGTTTTGACCAAGTAAAGAACAACAATGTTTAGACAAGTAATTTGAAAGTTTAATTTCCAAAGCAGATGATCCGAGGACCAAGACATAACTTAGGTCCATTTTAACATAATAAAGAGTATCAATTTAGACGAGTATGTGGTCCGTGGATTCAGGCATGTCAAGTTTCTGTTTGATACTTTAGAAGAACGAACTTGAAATGTTAATTTTCCCAAGTAGATGATCCGAAGACCAAACATAACTTAGGTTCTGTTTAACATTTTAATAAAGGGTATCAATTTAGACGAGGTATGTGGTCCGAGGATCCAGGCATATCAATTTTCTGTTTGATACTTAGAAAACGAACTTGAAATGTTAATTTTCCCAAAGTAGATGATCCGAGGACCAGACATAACTTAGGTTCTGTTTAACATTTTAATAAAGGGTATCAATTTAGACGAGGTATGTGGTCCGAGGATCCAGGCATATCAAGTTTCTGTTTGATACTTAGAAAACGAACTTGAAATGTTAATTTTCCAAAGTAGATGATCCGAGGACCAGACATAACTTAGGTTCTGTTTAACATTTTAATAAAGGGTATCAATTTAGACGAGGTATGTGGTCCGAGGATCCAGGCATATCAAGTTTCTGTTTGATACTTAAAGAAACGAACTTGAAATGTTAATTTTTCCAAAGTAGATGATCCGAAGACCAGACATAACTTAGGTTCTGTTTAACATTTTAATAAAGGGTATGTAACGAACGCAATGCAGTTTCACAGCAAAATACGGCCGAAGTGCCTTTTTATTTAGTAATAGTACCTCCGTAGATTATTTACATTCCAGGGACGTTGCACAATACATTCGTCCAAATCCTCCAGATTGTAGCCCCTATCCCTGCGACCGAAGTAATGCGATAAGGTCCTTCCCAGTTGGGCCCCAATTTTCCCCAAGCAGGATTCTTTGTTGTGCCCAAAACTTTCCTTAATACTAAGTCACCAGGTCCAAGAGGTCAAAGCTTCACGTGAGAATCATACCCCTGCTTGAGCTTGTGCTGATAATAAGCTAGTTGAACCATGGCGTTTTCCCGTCGTTCCTCAACTAAGTCTAAATTCTTTATTAATAGATCATCATTGCTGGCTGGAATGAAGGAGCTTTTCCTCAGGGTTGGGAACCCAGTTTCTAAGGGTATTACTGCCTCGGCCCCATATGTCATAGCAAAGGGTGTTTCACCTGTGGATCTCCGAGGTGTAGTCCGGTATGTCCACAAGACATGTGGCAGCTCTTCCACCCACCTCCCTTTGGCGTCCCCCAACCTCTTTTTGAGTCCGCTTACTATTACCTTGTTGACAGCCTCGGCTTGCCCGTTTCCTTGGGGATAAGCCGGAGTGGAATACCTGTTCGTGATGCCCATATCACCACAGTATTTCCAAAAAGCCTTGCTATCAAATTGCAAACCATTATCTGATATGAGAGTATGAGGGATGCCGAACCTGGTAACGATATTCTTCCACACAAACTTTTTTGCTTCCGTGTCCCTGATGTTGGATAATGGCTCGGCTTCAACCCATTTGGTGAAATAATCTGTCCCTACGAGGAGCCACCGTCTGTTTCCTGCTGCCTTGGGGAAGGGCCGACAATGTCCAAGCCCCATTGAGCAAAGGCCAAGGGCTAGACAGAGGATTCAGGACACCCCCTGGTTGATGTATATTTGGAGCGAATCTTTGACATTGATCACACTTCTTTGCATACTCTTGCGCTTCCCTCTGCATATTTGGCCACCAATATCCCTGAGTAAGGGCCCTGTGAGCTAAAGACCTTCCCCCGGTATGACTTCCGCAAATCCCTTCGTGCAACTCTTCCAAAAGTAGTTCCGTTGCCTCGGGGTGTACACATAACAAATACGGTCCCGAAAAGGAACGTTTGTACAACTTCTGGTCCTCGGATAACCAGAAACGAGTGGCCTTCCTGCGAATCTTATCCGCTTCAGCTTTTTCTCCAGGCAGGATATCACTTCGGAGAAATGTTACTATCTGATCCATCCAACTTGACCCTGTCCTAATTTGAAGGATTTGAGTAGAGGTACCATCCGTCCCAGTGGGTTTCAACAAATCTTCAACAAGGATCACGCGTGGCAGACTCTGTGCCGAGGACGTTGCGAGCGTGGCCAATGAGTCAGCATGGGTATTTCCGCATCTGGATATATGTATTAGTAAGAAAGATTCAATTTAGACTGCATACATCTGACCTGGGTTAGATACTCTCGCATTCTGGAATCCCTTGCTTCTAGCCTTCCTTCTACTTGGCCTACCACCAATAGTGAATCCGAGAACATTTGCACCGTCTTCCCCCCCATCTTGTGAACCATGTCCATCCCTGCGAGGACGGCCTCATACTCTGCTTCGTTGTTGGTGGCCGAGAACCCCAACCTCAAAGATTTCTCAAAAGTAATTCCCTCTGGGATGCCAAGACTAGTCCTACACCAGATCCTCTTTGATTTGCTGCCCCATCGACATGGACTTTCCACAATGAAGGCCCCTCGTGTGAAATCATGCCTACTGACCTTTTACCCATGCTTCCTTGGTAGTCTTCTAATGAAGGCTCAGCAAATTCTGCCACAAGGTCCGCGATGACCTGCCCCTTCATAGCGGTGCGGGGCATATATTTGATATCAAAAGCCCCCAGGACAGTTCCCCATTTGGCAATTCTTCCCATATAATCTGCACTTCGGAGGACTGTTTTAAGAGGGAGTTACGTAAGAACCACCACCGTGTGTGACTGGAAGTAATGGGGAAGTCGTCGCGTAGCGTGCACCACCGCTAAGATAGCTTTTTCCAGTGGCAGATAACTCAGCTCGGCCTCATGCAGAGATTTGCTCACATATAGACGGGTTCTCGGATATTATTGTCATCTCGGACAAGAACCGGCTGACTGCATGGTCAGCCACTGCGATATATGCAACAGAACTTCATCAATTTCTGGTCGAGACATAATTGGTGGTCGCGAGAGATATTCTTTTAGCTGTTGGAACGCCACCGCGCACTCCTCGGTCCATTCAAACCCTTTCCATTTATTCAGTAGTTTAAGAAGGGTCTGCATCTGTCTGCGGAGCGAGATATAACCGGTTGAGGGCAGCAGTCATACCTGTTAGCCTTTGCACTTCTTTAGGATTCCGAGGTGGGTGTAAGCTGTTTATTGCCTTCACTTGAGCAGGATTTACTTCAATTCCCCGGTTGTCACCATATATCCTAGAAACTTGCCCGACCCCACACCGAAGGAGCACTTAGAGGCATTGAGGCGCAACTTATACTCTCTTAGCTTCTGAAAAGTGTTGCTCAGATCTTCCAAATGTGTAGAACTTCTTTGCTTTTTACCACCATATCGTCCACGTATACCTCAATAGTTTTTCCTAGCTGTGCCTCAAACATTCTTGTCATCATCCTCTGGTAGGTAGCCCCTGCATTTTTCAAACCAAAGGGCATTACCTTATAATGATAATTTCCCGTAGGAGTGACAAACGCAGTCTCTCCTGGTCTTTACCGGCTAAGGGTATCTGGTGATAACCTTGGAAGGCATCAAGAAAACTCATCCGAGGATGTCCAACAGTAGCGTCACCAATTGATCAATCCGAGGCATAGGGAACGAGTCTTTCGGGCAAGCTTTGTTTAAATCTGTGAAGTCTACACAAACTCTCCACTTCCCATTCTTCTTTTTCACCACCACTGTATGGGCTAACCATTCAGGATAAAACACTTCTTTGATAGCACCTGCTTTTTTGAGTTTGAGCACTTCCTCTTTTACGGCCTCGGAATGTTCCTTGGAGCATCTCCGAGGTGCTTGCCTCCTCGGAGCTACAGTTGGGTCAATCCTTAAATGATGACATATGAAGCTCGGATCCACCCCGGGGGCCTCATACGCGTTCCAAGCAAAAACGTCCATATTTTTCTTCAAAAATAGAATCAGTTCTGTCTTCTCTTCTTGTGGCTTTGGACTCCGACCTGAAAGAACTTCTCAGGGTCATTGTCTATGAGGATTTTCTCTAATTCCTCACATACCGCTTCGTCCGTCTCGGCCGTGGCAAGGGTCTTTGATTGCTATGCTTCTCCGTTAGCCGAGGCTGAGGAACCCGGTTCTGGTCGTCGCAAATTGCAGCCGTGACGCACTGTCGAGCCATAGATTGACTCCCAAGCAACTCCACCACTTGGTCCCCAGAGTGAAATTTGACCTTGACATGCAAGGTTGAGGAAACAGCCCCCAGCGCATGCAGCCATGGTCTCGCTACTATAGCCGTATAGGGGGAATAAGCATCGACCACGATGAAATTCACGTCTACCACCTCAGGCCTGATTGCACAGGCAGTCTGATTTGTCCCATTGGAACCACAGCTCTCCCTTCGAAGCTTATCAAGGGTGAGTCATATGCCGTGAGATCTTCGGCTCTTAGTTTCAGGCCCCTAAATAGGTCAGGGTACATGATGTTTGCGCCACTGCCCTGGTCAACCATTACCCTCTTCACGTCATAGTTCCTATTCTGAGGTTACAACCAAGGCATCGTCATGAGGCTGGATATCCCCATCTTGTCTTCTTCAGAGAAACTCAGGGCCGGTAGGATGCTTGCCTTAACCCTCTTCGGCTGATCTCGTGATTCCTCGGCTAATGTGCGAGCCACGGACATTACCCTAAAAGGAGATGAGCCAGTCCTTCCAGGTGCCGCGAAAATGACATTGATAGTACCTAGAGGGGCCTCGATGAAGGGCCGTCGTGGTTTGCTACCCCGGATTGGTTTCCTCGTCCACTAGGTTGGTACAGGAATTGTTTCAGCTTGCCCTTTTAACCAACTGTTCCAAATGACTCCACAACGTGCGACAGTCCTCGGTGGTGTGCCCCCTCTCCTGGTGGTAATGGCAATGGAGGTTTTGGTTGCGTCTTAATGGGTCCCCTGCCATTTTACTTGGCCATTTGAAAAAGGGCTCATGCCTTATTTTTTCCAAGAGCTGCTGCGCTGTTTCCCGGAAGACGGTGTTGACCACCTGTGGCGGTATGTGACCAGCCTGCCTGGAAAAAATCCCTCGCCGGCCTATTGTTGTTGTATCTGTCCGACCTGAAATCCCTCTTTCCTGCGGGATCACCTTCGCCTTGCCTTTTCCCTGCTGCTGATCTTCCTCAACCCTTTTGTACTCGTCGATGCGATCCATCAGTCGACGTACGCTTCTGACGGGTTTTTTCTCGTTAAGGATTTTCTCAAGTCATGCTCTGTTGGTAGGCCGACCTTGAAGGTCCTTATTGCCACATCATCAAAGTCTCCGTCAATTTGTTGAACATTTCCCAATATCTGTCCGAATAAGTTTTCAGGGTTTCCCCTTCCCTCATGGCCATGGATAGTAGTGATCCAATGGGCGAGGAACTCTGCTGCACGTGATAAAGCGAGAGCCAAATGCTCTGGTAAGTTCTTTGAAAGAATCAATGGAGCCTTCCCTCAAGCCGTCAAACCATCTCATGGCCACGGTCCCAGGCTGGAAGGAAAAATCTTGCACAACAACGCTTCATTTCTGGAATGCACTGCCATTCTCTGACTGAAATGGCTTACGTGCTCCACAGGATCCGTCCGACCATTGTAAAGAGTGAAAGTCGGTTGTGTGAAGCGCCGAGGTAACCTCCCTTCCTCCACTCTGCGCGTGAAGGGTGATCTGGAGATTTGGTGCAACGCTTTTCCTATTGCATCATTTCCTAAGCCCCTAAAGGGGTAGTCTCTGCCACGTCTCCTACGCGGATTATCTTCCTCGGATGAGGAAAAAACACCTGGGGGAGTTCTGGATCTCTGCCCGTAATTGTCATCGTCGGATCCCTCCAAAGAGGGGTCAGAGTCCGGAGGAATCCCCCTCCGCCTTTCGTGACGCAATCTCCGCTTTAGGCCGTCAATCTCCTTCTGCATGGCCCTGGCGTTTCTTTCATAAGGGACTCTGTTGCCTCCTTGCGAATGACTCGTACTTCTGATGGTGTGAGTAGTGTGTACACTTCCCTCTCGGTTCTCTACGTGATCAGGATGTAAGGAATGGTCCTCACGCTGGGAGCCTACGGACTCCGCCCTGCGCTGCGGTCCTGATCCTACCATAATGCCAAGATGTCCTAAACTTCCTTAAAGACTAAATTCCCACAGACGGCGCCAATTGTAAGGACACAATTCAAGTTCCCTAAACCACAACGAGGGGCAGATGGGCTTAAAAAGGCCTTTCTTTACAATGAATTTGTAGAGGGTGGGTTTGCAATCTAGATTCTCAGGATGGCTAGGACAATCATAAAAGAGAACGGGCTTTGGGCCCAAAAGACTAAAACAAGGAACGATTTCTTTATAAGAATAAGGCTGAGAATTCCTCCTCGGACCGTTGCCGAGGATAGTTTATGACAGTGTTTCTTAAATTTGGATACAAATATGGACTATCCTTTTCTGTTGACTCTCTTTTCTTCCTCGGTCTCCTTTTTCTTTCCCCTTTTCTTCGTCTCCCCTCCCTTCTATTTATATCTCCCTTCTCCTGGTGGCAATCCCCCCCTCTTTCCACTTGTCCCATCCATTTTCCCTTAAAACCTGCTGGGATTTGGGACCAAGTTTCAAGCTCTATCCTTATGTCCCATCTATTCTTTCTTAAAGCCCGCTGGGACTTGGACCAGTTTCAAGCTCTGTGCTTATGTCCCATCCTTCCGTCTATACAGTCAGCGTATCAATCACAGAGTCTTTAATGCATGGGCGGTGGAAGCAGCCTTTCCACCGCTCTTTCAAGCGTCATCCATGTATACCGCGCATTCTCCTTATTTGTAGGACTCTTCGTAGATTAACTCGGGGGTACCAAAACTTCTCTTCCTATGTCCTCGCTTAACATTCCGAGGACATATCTACCCCTCGGACGTATTTGGATTTTTTGAACACTCCATAACCACTTTGATGTTTCGGATTTCGGGTTGCTAGCCCAAAAGATTTCGTTGGGCCATCCTTATATTTTTCTGGGCCCAATACCCCTACAATATATATATAAACTTAGGATAAAAACACATTTCATCCTAAAGTTCACAATTCCTCCTTGACTTTAAAATCAAGCAATTTGTCCTTTAATATTTTGACAAAGCGTAAATATGTTGTATTGTTATTCTCTCAGTTAAATCTTAATTAAAGTTTATAATTCTTAAAATATTCCATTGTATAGGGGTTTTGGTACAATTGTAAACAACAGTTTTTTAATATTTAAACATGAAACACGTATTTCTACAACACTTTTTACCCATACCTATTGCCACAACACTAAACAACAACACTATAAATATCTAATCAAACAGGTCCATAATGTCTAAAATACTCCCACAAATTTTAACACTCCAAAAATTTCTTAACTTGTTTTGAGTTTTAGATAGTAGTAATGCTTAGAAACTTGGAATGCAGATATAAGATGTTTTATTTATTACTAGAGAATATTGATTTTATAAGTTTAAATTTTCAAAACATATAATTTATCTAATGAAAAATTCAATGACACATTACTTTAATTTTTTTTTTCTTTTCTTGCCTAAAATGGGTATTCATTTAAAAACTAAGCAAGCTAAATATTGGACCTAGACACATGTACAATGATAAAGAAGAAAGTATACTCATGTAGAATGATAAAGAAGAAATTATAAATAACAAAATTTTCATTGTGCATGGTTAAAGATATTTGATAAAGAGTTTTAATTGTAGTATATGATATCATTCATTACGAAAATTTAAATATTGTGACAATGTCTTAGCAAAACTTAGTTGCTTATTGTGGAAAGATGATGATATTCATTGTCATTCGTAGAAACTTTTAATGAATGGATATTACTTTTAGCAAATAAATACTAAGAAACTTATAGTAAAATAGATATTTATACGTTAAATAGCTACCCAAATTTTGTGGGTGATCAAAATTTTTATACTAATGAGATTAATTTTGTATAACATACATTTTTTTTTTTATGTATATAGCTTAATACTTCTTTAAATATAATTTTTATCTTAATTTTTTTACTTAGGTAAAAAGCACGTGCTACCAACACTAGTTATATAAAAAGTGTCTTCAGCTATTTCTACAGTTGGTTAGCTTTAGTCAATTTTTATCCTTTAGTAAGCCAAAAAGTGTTTGTTGGTGACAAAAGGCAAAAGTCATTCATTCACTGTAAGACCAAAACGAAACTTGATGCATAGTGTTTAACATGCTGCGCCTTTATTTATTTATTTATTTATTTTTCTTTCTTTTTAACATTTATAAGTAGCTATGTAACACTTGTGTTATAAATCATCCTTTGATCTTATTTCCGTTTTTATTAATAAAGATAAAGTGTTTCTCTTCTAGAGTTGATACACCTAATTTCCTACGCAATAAATTGTCATAATATTTTCATAATTGATAAGGTATCAATTCCTTATTAAACAAAACAAAATAATAAACTATCATACCAAAACCAACTACAATTGAAAATAAACTAACTACCGCACATCCTTGGTGTGATGGTCACTCCATAGATATTAGTGCTTGTGGGGTGTGGGGGGCAACGAGCGAGGTTCAAGTCTCTAAGAGAAAGTTTCACACACATATACACTTAGATTAGGTTAGATAGAATTCTATCTTGTATTAAAAAAAAAAAAAAAAAAACTATTGTGAAAATTTATAACATTTTTGGCATTGTCATAATATTTTTACAATTTCTAAGGTGTCAATTGCATATAGATAAAATGAAATGAAAATAAGATATATCATATAAGAACGTACCACAACTTAAAACAAATGTATTGTTAAAATGTGACATTTTGTTGTTGTATAATATTTTCGCAACTGCTAGGTGTAAGTTTTTTAAAGCATTCACATCAACTTATACAAAATAGCATAAGAGACAAATTTTTCCCAACCAATCCCAAAAGTCACCTACATCAGCTTATGCATTTCTTATTCAAAATTCATTTTAGCTATAGTACTTATGCAAATATACACAAGCATTGTTGTTGTGCATTTCATTTTTTATTATTTTTTTAAGGGTGAAGAAAGAGAGTGAATGTTGGTTTTGTTGTTGTCATAATATTTTCACAATTCTTGATGTGTGAGTAGCTTATAGATCAAAACAAAGAGAATAAAACAATAAAATATCATATCATTATCCACCACAACTTAAAATAAAGGTGTTGTGAAAATGTGGCATTTTGTTGTATCACAATATTTTCACATGTAAGTTCTTTATGAGTCAAAATAAAATAATGTAAAAAATTATTAGATTAGGACCCATCACAACTAAAAATAAACATATTGCAAAATTATTGTGACATATTGTTGTTGTCACAATTTTTTTCACAACTACTCAAGCGTAAGTTTCTTGTTGGTCAAAAATAAAATAATAAACTATCAGATCGATACTCGCAACAACTAAAAATAAAGTTATTGTGAAAATATTGTGACATTTGTGCCCCTAAAAATATTGGTTTAGTCAATTTTGGTGAGCTAAAATTTACTATTTCACGTTGAAGGGGATAAAAATAGGAGATGGATATCTCCATTGAACTTGAAGGGACAGAGAGGAAGAAGACGGATTGACACCGTAGGTGACGCAAATAGGACGGATGATTTTATGTAGTATCCGTCATATATGAATTAGTTATAGATTTTAGGTTGTATGTCACTTGATATGTTTGAGTCGACTTTTACTTTATCTCTACGCAAGCGTGTACACTTGAACTTCTTGCATCACACGCTTGAGAAGACCCCTATATGGAAAAGAACTCAAGAAGGAAGTTGTATCCTAAAAGGAAAGACAATTCTATGCCAATATAAATACCCAGAAACCCTAGATATCGAGGTACGCACAATTGACTCAACTCTGGCACTCTAGGGTTGTAAAGAAATTCTAACTTGACCTTCGAAGGGTTTTTGGCCGGCACCACTCCGGTGCTCTCTTTTAGGTTTCTTTGTTTTCTCTTTGCAGGTGTTGACTCGAGTTGGAGAGTGCTTGCAACTTATTGTGATTTTTTCGGCATCATCAGTTGGCGTCATCTGTGGGAAATTGAGAGCATAGGAAGACTATTTAGCCTTTGCTCTATTCCTAAGACAAAAAGTTGCATGGTACTCACCAGATCGATGGCGACAATCAACAATCAAGGCAAAGAACCGCATGCTACAGCGCTGGAAAGGCAAGTCCAAACGCTTGCTGCGGCTGTTGAACGCCTCACTAAGCAGAATCATGATTTAGAAGAGCAACTACGACAAAGGAATGCACATCAAAGTGCACCAGAGGAAGACCAGGAAGTAGCGAGCCCGGAAGGGAGGAACGCTGTTGGGCTTGAACGTAGCATTGCACCAACTAGACCGGAGCGGCCGAGACAAACCCGCCGTCCGTCTCGGACTCCCTACCACCTCACATCGCAGCTGAGATGCAGCAGATGAGGAAACGTATGGACGTGATGATGAGTGCCTTAAGGGGACGAATATCTAGCGACTTGGACGACCTAGTCCACAGAACAGATTCGCCATTCACAACGCCTGTGACTTCGTGCCCCCTTCCTCTAAAATTTCACATGCCAAACATCGAGAACTATGACGGATCCAAGGACCCTTTGGATCACTTGGAATCTTTCAAGACCCTGATGCATCTTCAGGGCGTGACAGACGAAATCATGTGCAGGGCTTTCCTCACTACGTTGAAAGGACCTACAAGGGACTGGTACAGTAGGCTAGCGCCTAACTCCATCAGCACTTTTAAGGAATTAGGTGCGCAGTTTGTATCCCACTTCATCGGGAGTCATCGGCATAAGAAATCCACTGCGTGTTTATTGAACATCAGGCAGCGAGAAGGCGAGACCTTGAGATCATACCTTGACCGATTCAACAGAGAATCCCTCCAGATAGACGAGGCCAATGACAAGATACTCGTGGCAGCATTCACGAATGGGCTACGGAAGGGTAAGTTCCTGTTCTCTTTATACAAGAATGACCCAAAGACTATGTCCGACGTGTTTTACAGGGCGAAAAAGTATATGAATGCAGAGGACGCCTTGCTCTCTAGAGAAGACAATCCCAAAAAGAGGGAAAGGCCGGAGGATATGCAACCAGACAAGGGGCACAAAAGGGCAAGAACCATGGAACGACGGGAGGATCGGCAACCCAAGCCGCCTATAGGAAGGTTTACAAACTTCACCCCCTCACAGCCCCTATTGACCAGGTGTTGATGCAGATTAAGGATGAAGGAACTTTGACGTTCCCTGGCAAGCTAAAGGGAGATCCTAATAAGAGGCCAAGAGACAGGTACTGCCGCTTTCATGGCGATCATGGTTACGATACTGCGGACTACTATGACTTGAAACAGCAAATTGAAGCCCTCATTAGGCAGGGTAGGTTGCAGAGGTTCGTTAGGAAGGAGAGAACGGATCAAAACCAGGAACAAATTCCCGATGAGAAAACGAACGTCCCAGACCACCGGTAGCAGATATACGGATGATAATAGGGGGCAGTACTTCAGCAGGGTCATCTAAAAAGGCCAGAAAGACCTATTTACGGACAATACAAAGTGTCAAGTCGACAGGCTCCTCACCAGAAGGAACACGACGGAACAGCTCCAGCATCGGTTTTCGGAAGAAGAGGCCCGGCGCCTTCACCACCCCTATGATGACGCACTCGTGGTTAGCATACAGGCAGGGGACTTCAACATCCACCGAGTTTTGGTGGACAACGGGAGCTTAGCAAATATCCTTTACTACCCTGCGTTCCAGCAGATGGGGATTGCTAAAGAGCGCCTGATCCCAGCATGCACGCCCCTCGTTGGCTTTGAAGGAACCCGGTCTATCCTTTAGGATCCGTCACGTTGGCGGTGACGGTAGGAGACTACCCGTAGCAAATAATCAAGGATGTTTCCTTTCTCGTGGTTGATTGCTCCTTAGCATATAATGCCTTACTCGGATGACCCACTCTCAATGCATGGAAGGCCGTCACCTCTACCTACGATCTGATGATCAAGTTTCTCACCGAATACGGAGTTGGAGAACTGCACGAAAATTAGGTGGCTGCGCGGGAATGTTACGTTGCCATGATGGAGATGGATGACCATGTATAGGCAATGAACATCGAGGAATAGAGAACAGTAGCAGAACCTGTGAAGGAATTGGAGGAGGTACGACTGGATGATTCTAGGCCCAACCGGACCACCAGGATTGGAACCTCAGTCGACCAAACAGTTCGACATGCACTCCTGTTATTCCTCAAAGAGAACCAAGACGTGTTTGCATAGAGCCATGACGATATGCCGGGAATAGATCCAACAATCATAGTTCACAAATTGAACGTATCACCTTCTTTCTCTCTAGTTCGACAAAAGAAGCGTGTGTTCACCCCCGAACGGGATCGAGCCGTAGCAGAGGAAGTGCAGAAGCTACGAGAAGCAAACTTCATAAGGGAGGTGTACTACCCTGATTGGCTGGCAAATGTGCTAATGGTCAAGAAATCAAACGGGAAGTGGAGAATGTGTGTTGACTTCACGGATCTGAATAGAGCATTCCCTAAAGACAGTTACCCACTCCCGCGCATTGACACCTTAGTAGACTCCACCGCAAGACATGAACTGTTGAGCTTCATGGACGCCTTCTTAGGGTATAATCAAATTAATTGGACAAAACTGATCAAGAGAAAACATCATTTGTGACAAGCCAGGGGCTTTTTTGCTACAAGGTGATGCCGTTCGGGCTCAAGAACACAGGAACCACGTATCAAGGATTAATGAACAAAATGTTCACGCTCCAAATTGGCAAAAACGTCCAGGTTTACGTAGATGATATGTTGGTGAAAAGCGCAAAGGTGTCTGATCATTTGAGGGACCTCCAGGACAATTTCAACACTCTTTGGACGTATAAAATGAAGCTGAATCCTAGCAAATGCGCATTCGGAGTTACTGCTGGAAAATTTTTAGTATTCATGGTGTCCTAGCGGGGCATTGAAGTCAACCCAGAGAAAGTAAAAGCGATTATGGAGCTATCCCCTCCGAGGACGATGAAGGAAGTGCAAAGCCTGATAGGGAAGATAGCAGCCTTAATAGGTTCGTATCGAGAGCAACGGACAAGTGTCTCCCTTTCTTCAAAACACTAAGGAGATCTTTCGAGTGGACGGACGAATGCCAAGGGCATTTGAGGAGTTGAAGGCATATCTCTCTGCCCCACTATTGCTTAGTCCGTCCACACCAGGGGAGGAATTGTTCATGTACCTTGCCGTCTCATCAGCAGCGGTAAGTGCAGCTCTCATCAGAGAGGAAGGGAAGATACAAAAGCTCGTGTACTTTATCAGCCGGGCGCTAAGAGGCGCAAAGGAAAGATACCCACAGATGGAGAAACTCACTTTCGCTCTAGTGACTGCAGCTCGAAAACTCAAGCCCTATTTTTAAGCATATACCATAAAAGTCCTGATGGATCAGCCCTTGTGGAGAGCAATGAACAATCTTGAAACTGCAGGACGAATGGCTTTGTGGGCTATCGAGCTGAGTGAGTACGATATCCAATACCGCCACGAACGGCTGTGAAAGGACAGATACTGGCAGACTTCATTGCGAAATTCACTACACCTGAGGAGTAGGGGGCAGAAGAGACGCCCACATGGAGAATTCACACAGACAGATCTTCCAATAAGCATGCGGGAGGAATCAGGGTTGTACTCTACACCCCGAAAGGAGATAAGATCAAATGCATGATCCGTCTAGAATTCACCACTACAAATAACGAAGCAGAGTATGAGGCCCTAGTGGCAGGATTGGAGCTTGCGATAGCGGCTGGGGCTAGAAAGGCGGTGGTCTACTCCGATTCTCAAATCGTAGCCAGTCAAGTTAATGGGAGCTATGATTGTAGGAATGAACGAATGAGAAGGTACCTCGGGGAAGTGAAAGGTCGAACGAATGACCTCCAATTCACGATAGTTCAGATCCCAAGAGAAGAGAACCAAGAGGTGGATCGACTCGCAAAGGCTGCTTCAGCCGAATCTATGGTCGCCCTAGAACATGTATTGTCCTTCATCCAACATTCATCGCTATTAGACAACGTTAGAATGCAGGAAGTAAGCACTAAAGACGATTGGACGGTTCCAATTATGACTTACCTCAAAAGCGGCAAGTTGCCAGATAGCAAGAAGGCACAAGGAAATTGAAGGTTAAGGCTGCCTGATTCATCCTGATTAAAGACATCCTCTACAAAAGAGGATTCTCCAGACCATACCTAAGATGCCTTGGCCATGAGGAAGCAGACTACGTGATGAGGGAGGTTCGTGAAGGAATTTGTGGGAACCACTCTGGGTCAAGGTCTTTGGTGCACAAGCTACTACGAACGGGATATTACTGGCCGACAATGCAAAAGGATGCCCATATGTACATCAGAGCTTGCGACAAGTGTCAACGGTTTGGAAATCTCATTAAACGGCCAACGGAGGAACTCACACCTATGACGGCTCCATGGCCATTCGCACAATGGGGATTGGACATCATGGGTCCATTCCCGATAGCGGTAAGACAACTGAAGTTCTTGGTGGTTGGTATTGACTACTTCACCAAATGAATGGAGGCAGAAGCTCTTGCTACTATCACGGAGAAAAACATTTGCAGCTTTGTATGGAAAAGTATTATTTGCAGATATGGGATTCCAAGAGTGCTCGTTTCAGACAACGGGAAGCAATTCGACAACGATGCATTCGGGGACTTTTGTTCTCAGTTGGGAATCAAAGATCACTACTCGTCACCCGCCCACCCACAGGCCAATGGACAAGTTGAAGTCACGAACCGGTCCTTGTTAAAGATTATCAAGACCCGGCTCGAGGGGGCAAAGGGCATATGGCCGGACGTACTACCAAGTGTTCTGTGGGCCTACCGGACAACAGCAAGAACGCCAACAAGAGAGACACCATTTCGATTGGCGTACGGTACTGAGGCCCTCATACCGGCAGAAGTGGGTCTAACGAGCTACCGCGTGGAAAGCTATGATGAGAGCAAGAATAATGAAGCATTGCGTCTAGAGCTTGACCTTGTAGATGAGGTCAGGGCAGCAACAGCATAGAGACTGGCGCGGTACCAAGATATGATGGCAAAACACTACAACTCCAAGGTCCAGCACCGGGACTTCAAGGTGGGAGATCTAGTATTACGAAAAGTGCTTGGCGCTACGAAGGAAGCATCCCTGGAAAGCTGGGTCCTAATTGGGAAGGCCCGTACAGAATTATCTCATGGCATAGGAAAGGAGCGTACTACTTGGAGACGTTAGACGGAAGGAAATTGGGCCATCTCTGGAACACGGAGCACCTAAAGAAGTACTACCAATAGTGCAGCAGTCATAAGACAATGTCTACCGCCTTATTTTCAGTTTAATTTTAAACATTCATAGTTTTTACTTATTAGAACCCAAGTTTTCTTTTCCATAAACAATTTGGTTTGTTGAACTGATATAATGAGAGGAATTTTTATATGAAATGCATGGACGGATCATCCAAAGGATGAAAATTCTACAAGTCCACATAGTGGACGGATCATCCAAAGGATGAAAATTCTACGAGCCCACAAAGTGGACGGATCATTCAAAGGATGAAAATTCTATGAGCCCACAAGTGGACGGATTATCCAAAGTATGAAAACTTACAAGTCCACAAAGTGGACGGATCATCCCAAAGGATGAAAAACCTAGTTCACAAAGTGGACGGATCATCCCAAAGGATGAAAATTAACGTCCACAAAGTGGACGGATCATCCTAAGAGATGAAAATCGACGTCCACAAAGGGAACGAATTATCCAAAATCCACAAAGTGGACAGGTCTCAAAAAATACATCTGAAAGTCCAGCCCAAATAAAGGATGGACATCTAAAGTTCTTCACAGTAGACGGGTTATAAACGTGCATATAATGTACGACGGATAATAAACAAGCAAATAGGCAATAAAAGATTCGATAAGTTAAATTGTATAATTACAAATGACGGTTCAACAAGTTCGCTTACAACGATAAGAATTTTTACAGAAAAAAAAAAAAAAAAACTACTCATTCTTTGGCAAAGAGTTCTCAATCATCTGACTATCATTTGGTTGACTTGGAGGAAGAGCTTGACCTTCGTCAACTGGAGCAGTGACGGCAAACACCTCATCTGTGCTTTCTGAATGGACGGACTGTGCAAGTGTTTGCCCTTGAGCTTCAATTGAAATGTGGGATACGTCTAGATCAGGATACGACGACTTCACCTGACGGATGGTGTCGTTGAATCCGTCAGCAAAGGAGCTCCCAAGCTCTGTCAGAAGGAGGTCGGAGTCGCGATATTCCTGGACGGCTATCTCTTTTGCATTTTGGAGTTTAGTCTTTGTGTCCGTCAATTCCTTCTCCTTGTCCTTCAAAATTTCGCGCAAGTGCTCATTTTCCTTCTCCACCTCACCTCTGACCTGCTCCGAGCATTTGAGCTTTCTGTCCATGTTGATCTTGTAAGTCTTCAGCTCGTGAAGCTCATCCTCCATCGTCTTGTTCTTCTTCCTTAGACGGTCCATTGTTGTCTCGTGATTGACGCAACGGCCCATTAATCCTTTCATCATTAGCATGGCCTGAAAGCAAAGTGCAACACCGTGTAAATGATGGATAAGCATGAGCATAACAAAGTTAGACGGATTTAAAAATACCTGCGCAATATTAAAAAGACTCGTCTCTCCCATCGCCTCCGTCGCGTGATTGCCGAGGTCTTTATAGTCGTCAGCCGTCAGGATGGATGAGAGCTTTCCCAGGGCGTAGCTTGAGTCTTCCCTAAAAGGACGGGTGGTTTCTCTCCTGTGGGAGTTAGGCCCTTCATCAAGCCCTTGCCCTTTCCATGCCTGACGGGTGCCTTCTCAGGCTCCAACGCCACGACAGGCTCTGGTGTGGTCCTCTGCTTCTTAGGAGGATGGTCCACCTTCTCTTGTTGGTTACGTTTTGACGGAAGAGATGGAACCGTCCCCTTAGCTTGGCCACCCTCTTGTTTTTTCTTCATTGTCTGTTATTTGATGAAGGCTCTTCTCTTGGCAACGTCCATCTCTGCAAATCAAAGATGGGTGTGAATAGAAGCAAAAATGACGACGCTAAAATAAGACGGAGAGAATTACAGCTAACTTACGTTTTCTAACTCTGGTATCGTAACGACGGGCGGTGGATAAAGGATCAGGACCATCACAGTACCAGTGGAGAGTGTCGAGGGTGACGAGTTGTGCCCACGTCCTTTCCTGGAGCTTTGTCTTGTTAAAAGTCCTCTCTAGGAAAAAGACAGTTACACTTTAAAAAATAAAATGACTTTCAAACATCAATTAGACGGAAACTAAAGTGATGGCATACCCGACGGAGGCATAATGCCCCATGTAGTGTCGACGAGCATGTATGTGCTATCCCCTAGACGACACATCCATTCATCCCCTTCCAAAAAGAAGTACCTACTCTTCCAGTCTCTATTTGAGTCTGGTGTATCACTGACGAGCCTTAACAACAGGCTCTTGGCTACAAAATTGTACATCTCCTTTTGATTTGACGATCTCCGTCGGACGATAACAGTGGAAGAATTCTTCCACCGTCAACCTTCTAGAGCCGTCAGACATGGCCCATACAAAACTTCTACGCCTATGAATACTCTCCAGGCATTTAGGGAGATCTGAGTGACAGATAGGCCAAGGTATTGAAGTAGTTGACGGTGGAGAAAGCTCAAAGGGAACCTAAGCCCTGCCTTTAGGGCTTGCTCATAAATCCCTACACCGTCGATCCCCCTGTAGTAACATTTCTCAAACTTATGGGGGAGACGCAAACGGACGTTGTCGGGTATTTGATACTTGATCCTAAGTGTGTTGAGATGGGATTTAGTCATTGACGACCTAAAATCGTTTACCGTCCAAAGGGGTAGCATGACGAACTCCCTTAGACCGTCCGGGCCAATCACTGATTGAACGGGGGGATCCACACCATCTAAGCTACTACTGGACGACTCTGAACTCTTCGCCTCCAACCAATCCCAAAAGTCACCTACATCAGCTTATGCATTTATTATACAAAATTCATTTTAGCTATAGTACTTATGCAAATATACACAAGCATTGTTGTTGTGCATTTCATTTTTTATTATTTTTTTAAGGGTGAAGAAAGAGAGTGAATGTTGGTTTTGTTGTTATCACAATATTTTCACAATTCTTGATGTGTGAGTAGCTTATAGATCAAAACAAAGAGAATAAAACAATAAAATATCATATCATTATCCACCACAACTTAAAATAAAGGTATTGTGAAAATGTGGCATTTTGTTGTATTACAATATTTTCACATGTAAGTTCTTTATGGGTCAAAATAAAATAATATAAAAAATTATTAGATTAGGACCCATCACAACTAAAAATAAACATATTGCGAAATTATTGTGACATATTGTTGTTGTCACAATTTTTTTCACAACTACTCAAGCGTAAGTTTCTTGTTGGTCAAAAATAAAATAATAAACTATTAGATCGATACTCGCAACAACTAAAAATAAAGTTATTGTGAAAATATTGTGACATTTATGCCCCTAAAAATTTTGGTTTAGTCAATTTTGGTGAGCTAAAATTTACTATTTCACGCTGAAGGGGATAAAAATAGGAGACAGATATCTCCATTGAACTTGAAGGGACGGAGAGGAAGAAGACGGATTGACACTGTAGGTGACGCAAATAGGACGGATGAATTTTATGTAGTATCCGTCATATATGAATTAGTTATAGATTTTAGGTTGTATGTCACTTGATATGTTTGAGTCGACTTTTACTTTATCTCCATGCAAGCGTGTACACTTGAACTTCTTGCATCACACGCTTGAGAAGAGCCCTATATGGAAAAGAACTCAAGAAGGAAGTTGTATCCTAAAAGGAAAGACAATTCTACGCCAATATAAATACCCCAGAAACCCTAGATATCGAGGTACGCACAATTGACTCAACTAAGACACTCTAGGGTTGTAACGAAATTCTAACTTGACCTTCGGAGGGTTTTTGGCTGGCACCACACAGGTGCTCTCTTTTAGGTCTCTTTGTTTTCTCTTTGCAGGTGTTGACTCGAGTTGGAGAGTGCTTGCAACTTATTGGTGATTTTTTAGGCATCATCACACGCATAGTTTTCTTAGACTCTCTCTCTCTCTCTCTCTCTCATGCACTGACATATAGTTTTACTAAAAAAATTCACTTTCTTCCTTTATGTTTGGGTTAGTTCACAATTTCTCCCCTAAACTTTAACCAAGCAAATCCTCCATATATATTTTGGAAATAAGTCAATACCCCACTATTTTTACTCTCTCAGTTAAACCCTAATGGAATCTTAGGATACTTATTGCGCAATTTCTAAACTACCCCCACTAAATTATAATATCCCAAAGATTTTCTTCTTTTTTTTTTTTTTTTTGGTATTATGTGGTAGTCATGCTTGGAAAGTTGGAATGGTAATATAGGGTGTTCTAGTTGTTAACTAAAGAACAAAAATTTAGTAGGTTTTAATCTTCTAAACTTATAATTTTATATAATTGGATGACACATATGCCTTTTCTTATCTTTTTCTTTTAAAATAAAATTATTTTCTTGGTTAAAGGATGTTGATTAAAAACTAAATAAGCTAAACATTATATCTAGACGCATAAAATGTAATATGATAAAGAATGAAGTATGAATAAAAATATTCGATGTTGATGGTTGTAGGTATGGGACAAAGAGCTTAATTCAATTGCATATGGTATTTTTCATTGCGAAAATTCAAATATTGTGACAATGTCTTACCAAAATCTTAGATTTTGAGTTTATAATGCTAGCAAATCATGACAAAAACTAAAATATGTCAAATGAACTTGTAATTTATTTTTTTATTCTATTAATAGTATGTACTATAGACAAATTGTAATAAGAAAATCGTATAAACCGTAAGATTCATATTTTACCCTTACTGGCCCCATAGAAAAAAAAATCTTGGAACCGCCACTGATTGCACCAAATCTCAATCCAAACAAGAGGAGTGATAGGGCTCCTAATATTAAAGGGTAGGTTTCTAGAAACAAATCAGCGTGGGGCGTAATGTTAAAAAACAGGAGAAAATAAAGTCATAATTTGTTCACAATTTTTTTATGCACAATGGGAAGTGTAAATAGAAAACAATAAAATGGTGTTAACAGATGAGTTCTAGTTAGCTCAACTGATATTTGAATAAGAGATCCGAGATTTAATTCTTGCCTACACCAAAAAACTTTTGGCGTCTTGGTCCGATCAATTTTTTAAAACCTCAATTTTTCTTACTTTTATAAAGTACTGGTATATTATAGTACACTTTTAGGAAAAAACTAAATAAGCTGATCCTAAAAGCAGGCATCAAATTGAATAATACTATGGATACTATAATTGTATTTTAATAATCAATGTTATATCAATTTGTAAGTTTTGTTTAGTAAAATCTATAGTATATTTAACATCACTCATATTATATAATGTTAGGAGCCTAGGAGTATTACAACTTTTACAATTCTACTGCATGGGTTTTGCGTACTATCATTACATACACTAAAAATATATTGTACATTTACACTGCAAAAATACACTAAAAATTTTAGTGTATTTTTGGGCATTGCGTGCAATTTGTGCAATAAACACTGCCCATACATAAAAAAAAAATTAAAAAAAAAAAAAAAAAAAAAAGAAGAAGAGAGGAAAATGATAGTAGGGTGACCTATTAATACCGATGGGTAGGTTTCTAGATACAAAATAGTGTGAGGAAGGTAAGTGGCCACGAGCATTAAGTGGTAGTTGAAGCTGCCACTTCCCCGAGACCTTCGCTTAGCTTTAAATATCACATCACCTTGCAAGCACAAAAACAAACCCACCTATTTCGCATCATATTGCCACTCATTCCATATGCACCTAGTATTACTTTATTCTATTCATGCCAGAAATTTAATCAAACCACAAAGTTCTGACTTTTGAGGAACCAAAGAAATAAACAAAACAAGATCACATCGATCCGCCTTCTACAATGGCTCCTACTACTCTCACAGCTCTAGCAGGGGAGAAGACCCTTCAGTCTAGCTTCGTTAGGGACGAAGATGAGCGTCCTAAAGTTGCATACAACCAATTCAGCAACGAAATTCCAATCATCTCGCTTGCTGGTATCGATGAAATTCATGGTAGGAGAGCTGAGATTTGTAAGAAAATCGTTGAGGCTTGTGAGGACTGGGGTATTTTTCAGGTTGTTGACCATGGTGTTGATACCAATCTCGTATCAGACATGACAAATCTTGCCCGAGATTTCTTTGCTTTGCCTCCTGAGGAAAAGCTTCGCTTTGACATGTCCGGTGGCAAGAAGGGTGGCTTCATCGTGTCCAGCCACCTCCAAGTAATGCTCCAAACCTCCTCCTCTTTTTTGGCCTTTTAAATTCATGTTCAATCACAAACTTCATGACCCTTCTGATAGTTTTTCACGTTTTTAATGCAACCCTTTTTGGTCACAACCAAGAGTCAATCAGAAACTTTGTAAGTTGGGGATTGATTTACAATTTTTTTTTTGTTACATAGTTTTTGTTATTTACCAATTTAACAAGTTTCTTATTCCTACAACAATTTTATGTTTGTAATGGCTACACGCATAGGTTTAGCCCATTAAACACATGGACCAGTGCCTTTGGTATTTGTGATGGCTGCCCATTACCGACCCATGTAGAATGGGGGTTACCTAATTTTGTTTTTGTTTTTGTTTTTGTTTTTTTTGATAATTTACATAATTTTGTCTTACCGTGAATCAATAGCCAACAGTGACATTTCGTTCATGTTAAAGGTATTTTCCAACCAAAGGGACCTATAAGGTCATCTTAACCATGAAGCTCAATGTCAATTAAGATCATTATTTTTATTGCAGGGAGAAGCAGTGCGAGATTGGCGTGAAATTGTGACATATTTTTCATACCCACTAAGGACCCGAGACTATTCAAGGTGGCCAGACAAGCCAGAGGGGTGGAGAGCAGTGACAGAGCAATACAGTGAGAAATTAATGGGATTAGCATGCAAGCTCTTGGAGGTCTTATCTGAAGCCATGGGTTTGGAGAAGGAGGCTTTGACTAAAGCATGCGTGGACATGGACCAAAAGGTTGTGGTTAATTACTATCCAAAATGTCCGCAACCTGACCTCACACTCGGACTCAAGCGTCACACCGACCCTGGTACCATCACTCTCTTGCTTCAGGATCAGGTTGGTGGTCTCCAAGCTACCAGAGACGGTGGAAAATCATGGATCACCGTTCAACCTGTTGAAGGAGCTTTTGTGGTCAATCTCGGAGATCATGGTCATGTAAGTTCTCTAGTTTTAAATCTCTAATCGTATTTTTCAATATTTGGAACAAGATTTTCTCCATTTTAAAAGTGACCCTTAATATAAACAAACTGTCACATCATTTAATAATCTATACATTTTTAACATAAAATTTGAACCATGAAATTGACGAACGGTGTAATTTTGTGCTAGCCAGCTAGCCAAGTAATTGATTTAATTCACTTGGATTTTTTCTGAAACAGTATCTGAGTAATGGGAGGTTCAAGAATGCTGATCACCAAGCAGTGGTGAACTCAAACAGCAGCCGATTGTCCATAGCCACTTTCCAGAACCCAGCACCAGAGGCAACGGTGTACCCTCTGAAGATCAGAGAGGGAGAGAAGTCAGTGCTAGAGGAGCCCATTACTTTTGCAGAGATGTACAGGAGGAAGATGAGTAAGGACCTTGAGCTTGCCAGGCTAAAGAAACTGGCCAAGGAGCAGCAGTCGCAGGATTTGGAGAAAGCCAAATTGGAGGGCAAGCCCATTGAGGATATCTTTGCTTAGACTACTACTATACCCGTGTCTCTTTGCTTTGCCTTTGGTTTGTTTATTAGTCAAGAATCTTAATTTGCTAGTCACACCCTGTAGTTTGTTAAATTTGATGATCATTGTGTCTGAACCAATGAGGCCTTTGCAGCCTTCGATGTTTTCCTCCATAACAAACCGATAAATATATGAAAATAAGTGGTTCCACACTGCCACTGCCACGTTTGAGTTAACCTGTTTTCCATCCATAATGCAATTGTTTCACTTAAAAGATGTGGTACCAGAAATTTTTACGGCAACCCTATATTTTTACTACCAGAATATTTTATTAATTATATAAAAAGTTTAATTTGAGTCATACTAATAGATATCCTTAAAGTAATATTGTTAAATTATATAACAATAGTTTGAGAATTATAAAAAATTGTCAAAAAATTAATTATTAATTTTAACACTTTCTTGTAACATATTTCTAAAAATAATTGTTAGCAAAATACGTTATGCATCTATTAACATTTTCTTCTTAAGTTTTAAGAGGTCAATAGAGCCAAGTGACTCATTCTTTGAGGTAGGTAAGGCTCTTGGCCCACAAGAAGCCAAGTGTCGCAATCTTATCCATCCTTTTTGTATGAGTTAGGTGGTTTCAATAACTCAGATGCTTCAAAGGGGCGCTATCAATTTCGTCAAAATTTGTGACTACCACCTAACAGTCTTCACCATGTTTATTCTCATAAAATAATTATTTATTTATTTTCTCGTAAAATATTTTTAAAAATAGTTCTTAAACTAATGTCTTAGGAATAAATAATAACATGGGAAATATGCTATGTAATTAGTAATCATTAACTCGAAAAAAAGAACTTTTGTTTTTCTAATCAGTTGCATAAATAAAGAACGAGCTTGCAAGTCAACAACAAATTTGGTTACGACCTAAGTGAAATGACCTAGTGCATTGGACCATGTAGGCACGTAGTGCTTTGGTCTTCCATTCTAGAAAGTCTTGTATATGCCGATCTCATGAAAGGGATTCACATACCTGTAAGACATTGTTCTCGTGAGACCAACGAGGGAGATCAGAATATCACAACCAAAAAAATCAAGCGGCTTAGCACTTAGCAGACTTCTTTTGATGGAGAGTTTAGATTCGTGTTAAAATTCAAGCTCCTCTCCTATGGTCAATGAAGAAAGATCTCACAACAGTCAACACGGTGAAAGAGTAATAATCAAGCCACATAGAAATATTTAGGGTAAATTTCAAAAACTGACAAATTTGGTTCCTAAAACCAACAATTAGTTCCTAAAATAGTTGAGAAAAATGCCTAACTAGCTTAACAATACTAAGAGACTAAGTTGACTTTATGAATTAAATTGGTCAAATTTGAAAAGTCTTGAACGTAGTTGATGACATTAACCCAAATCTCAGAGTAAATTTAATAGGATAAATTTTCTGTGATTTATTTAATAGGATAAATATCATTAACATATCCTGAGATTTTGGCTAATTCCAACTAGGTTCAGAACTTTTCAAAACTTTATCAATTTGGTTCCTAAAGCCAATTTAGTCTTTAAATATTGTTAAGCCAGTTAGTCATTTTTTTTTCAATTGTTTTAGGGACTAAGTTGGCTTCAAACACCAAATTAATCAATTTTGAAAAGTCTCTAACTTGGTTGGTATTAGCCCTTACCTCAAAGTATATTAGTGGAATTTACCCTATCTAGCATTATCTATAATACTATTTAAGGGACTTTCAAACCAATTAAGCTATGGACTTTAAATAAAACTCTTAAATTTTAGGTAAATTTACTATTAAAAAATAGTTTTTTCTCTACCAAGTTTCTCCATATCTCATAACATTAGGCACTACCTCTCCTTAAACTTTCTAACTTTTTTTTTTTTTTGATTATATCAACTTGGGTTATTTTCAATAGAGTTGAATGGTACAAAAAACGAAAAAGGTAAGAGAGAAACAAAAAATGAGAGAGATTTTATAAGTAACCTGAAATTTTAAAATTTCAAAATTAATAATCTTACTTAAAAATATGGGATAAGGATACTTTAAAAAAAATTAATGTCATTTTTTTTGGGTTAGAAAATTGAAATGAACATTATTTCAATTACTGTATATAATAAAAGTGGGCTTAGAAGCTGTTGTTACACTAAGTGACTTTACCAATTACAAAAAAAGAAAAAAAAAAAGGATAAAAATTAATTTTTAGATAGAGATAACAACTTATTTGTTTTTATAAATTTCTTTAAATAAAATAGAAATAAGTGTTTTAATAAAAATGTAACACGTATCTATATCTCAGTTGATAGAGACAACAACTTATTTATTCTAATAATTTTTTAAAAATAAAGTAACTATAAGTGTTTTAACAAAACATGCAAATGCATTTTTTTTTTATAAGAAAAATGTAACATGCATCTAAGTTTCAATTAATAGAGGCAATAACTTATTTGTTCTTATCAATTTTTTAAAAATAAAGTAACATGTGTCCAATGCATTTTACTAGTGAGGAAATTACTATGATGCTTTAAATTCAGCCGTGTTATATCAATTTAATACTATGTCCATGTTATATAAGAATCATTTTCTTTTTTACCACCCCATATCTTTGGTGCAATGATCACTCCAAAAATATAAGTGCTTGTGGGGTGTTGGGAGCAAGGGTCAGGGTTCAAGTCTCTAAAAAGGAGTTTCACACGCATATACACTTAGAGTAAACTAGAATAGAATTTCTATCTTATAGTAGAAAGAAAAAAAAAATCATTTTTTCATTATTTTTCATATTACCTGAAGATTATAACAATAACATGAAAATATAAATAACATATTGCACTATTGCATTAACAAATGAACTTCAATGAGCATATTTCAGATTTTTTATGGCGCTTTGTTGTAAATCTAATTGAATTGATACTATTTTAGGTGATAATACTATTATATTGCACCCAAATAAATAAATAAATATTATATCATATCATATACAATATAATAAGAGATGGGTTTAGAAACTGTAGTTGCGTCAAGTGATTTTACCAAATTACAGCAATATTTTAGATAAAAACAATTTTTTAGATAGAGACAGCAACTTATTTGTTCTTATTAATTTCTTTAGATAAAATAACAATAAGTATTTTATTAAAAATGCAACACGCATCTAAGTTTTGGTTGATAGAAGCAACTTATTTGTTCTTATCAATTTATTTAGATTAAGTAACAATAAGTATTTTAACAAAACATGCAACATGCATTTTAGATAAAATAACAATAAGTGTTTTAACAAAACATGCAATATGTACCTAAACTTTAGTTGATAGAAACAATAGCTTATTTGTCCTTATTAATTCTTTAGATAAAGTAACAATAAGCGTTTAAACAAAACACTAGTTTAAGGGATAAAATTAACAATAATTTAATTTATGTAAAACTCTATCATTTGAATTTTAACAAATTTAAATTCTATTCAAACTAAAATTCTATTATAAATTTTTTAACTTCCTTCCCTAGAAAAAATAAATAAATTCTAAACTGAAATCTGGAATCCTGCACAACAGCCCTCGCTTTTTTCCCCTCAAGTTGCATCTATGTTTTATTATTTATTTGAAAATTTTATTTTATTAATTGTTGGGATATATTTCCTCTATCAAGGGATAAGATTTAATTATAATTTAAAGGGGTAATTACACTGCCCTCCCTTAAAGTTTAGGGGAATGACGATCTACCCCAAAACTAAAGGGAAAAGATACTCTCCTCTCATGAGATTTGAAAAATTAACACTTCCCACCCCCCCCCCTCTCCCCCTTTTTATATTAGTAATGAAATATGCTAATTTTTATAAGAATATCTTTACAAAAGTTTAACAATAGTTAGTAAAAAAATTGATAAATTTAGAATAAAAATGCAACATTTATCAAGCACCAAAACACTTGCAATGTCAAATATTTCCATAACCCATTGAAAAAAGAAAACAAAATAATAAGCAAAATTCACACTTAATATTTTAAAATACACTTCAATAATTAAAATTTTAAAATAATGAATTTTAATTAGGAAATAAAATAATTTTGGAATTCTGCCCATAAAAGAGGACATGTTAATACACAATATTTTAAATATTAATTTAACAAAATTTGGTCAATCAAATGTTAATTGGGGGAAAGTTTTTTTTCCCTTTAAGTTTAGAGTGGAGTGTTATTTCTCTAAACCTCAAGCGAGGGAAGTGTAATTACCCTAATTAAATTAGTTAAAATTTTATCATTAAGTTCTAGAAATTAAATCCTATTCCAACTAACTTACTAAAACTTCAAAACTTATATGTACTATATATTTACCAATGGTTTTTTCATAGAATCCTTCTTCCAACCCACGTTTTTGTTTTTTTTTTTCCAAGTTGCAACTTATATATATATATATATATATATATATATATGATATTTTTTATTAAATAAATTCATCTTAATTATTGTTATTTGTTTCAAAATTTTCATGTATGGATATGATATCAAAGGAAGTCTACTATAAAGAAGCAAAACAAGGGGCACCCATTTAAGTTCTTAGCGTCTCTTAGGTAAGTTATTTATTTATTTATTTTAAATTCACAACTTTTAAACTATTTGTGTGTTTTAGGTTTTTGTTATTCTATGTACTTAGTTTGAAAGTGTTTTGATTTTTTCAATTGACTATCACTACGAAAAATTTAGTTCAAAACATGTCTTTCATGTGCTACAATGAATCTAATTACAAGTTACTTTTACTTATTGATTGTTAAAATTTTATCAATGTTTATCTATTTTTATATTTTAAAATTATATTTGTGCTTTGTGTTAATTTCTTAGTTTTCAGAATTCCTCCCATATTTATTCAAAAGTCTAACTAAATTCAATTTAGAATTCCTCCTACATCCTTTTAGATCATACATAATATTTGGTTAAACTAGATTCATGGGTCCAAAATCCTATGTAATATTTTTTTTTTCATGTGTAATATTAATATATGTGTTCTTAAAAGCTAGATCGCAACATAATTAGAGACATTACTCAAGTTGTATAAATTAGGGTGTTAAAACATATGAATAAAATCAACACTAAAACATATGATTTAAATATCAAAATAAGAGTTTCTTAAAAAAAAAATCAAAATAAGACTTAAAAAATGAAATTTCTTTTAGGTGTACAAATACAATTGATTTTTTGATCTCGAATTAATTATTTTAGGATAACCTTATTTATACAAGCATTAGAAAAGATTTAACTACTTGAGTTTCAATCACCCTCTTCATTAATAAATAAGGAATTAGAAAAAATAATAATTAGAAAAATTTTTATTGATAATTTTAATTAGAGGTATTATATATAAGGAAAAATGTATAAAATTATGCATTTTATATTATAATAATCATTCATTTAGTCAAAAATGAGTTCTAAAATTATGTAACACACACACACTTACATATATATATTCAGTCCACTTATCCATTGTATTTCTTATTTTATGTTTTATTTATAAACTCAAAAAATTGGAAATTTTCATTTTTCCTAATTCGATATTATTTATAATTTGTTCCAATAAAAACACATCAATTCATTAAAATATTGTACAATTATGTTCTCAATCGTCTTTGTAGACATTATTTTAATATAATTTTTTGTCTTGTTATAAGTGTCAAAACAAACATTTAAAAAAATACTAGCCTTTGAGCATGCGCTCACGCGTGTGCTCAAAGGCTCTTCTATTTTTTTTTATAAAAGTTAATCATTTGTATTGATTATAATTTGGAATTACTACATTTTTCAATTACAAAAAACCTAGGGGTGATGAGTATTATGCGTTTGCAAGTGAAATAATTTTTTATTACACCCTAGTTTTTTTTTTTTTTTTTGTAATTGAAAAATGTAATAATTCTAAATTATTAACCTTTACCAAAAAAATAAAAGAGCTTTTGAGTAGGTGCTCAAAGGCTAGTATGATTCAAGGATCTAGTTTCACTAACAATATTCTTAAATTAACTACTCCATAAAAATGTTATGTACCTTTCTCGGTTTTAAAGGTAGTTGCCAAATTTTAAATTCAAGTTTTTTTAGCTTTTGTTATGAATGTGAAGTAAGTGACTAACTTTTAGAATTAAAATCTTTTGATGCAAGAATACTTCTCCAAATAAAGGATGTCATTTTACCAAGCTAAACATGAAATACTTTGCTCTAAAGACCAAGTGAAAAAGGGAGTCAGTATTCTAGAGGGGGCGCCAACCTTGTTTGGCTAGGAGAGCTAAGTTAAAAGCTTTCAAGTCCCTAAAGCCCATACCCCCATCTGCCTTGGGCATACATAGGTTTTCCCATGCTATCTATGACATTTTTTTCTCATCCTTCCTTTGGCCCCACCAAAATTTGCTAATCATTGAGCATAATTCCTTACATAGAGAGTCATAAAGCTTGAAACAACTCATTGTGTAAGTCAAGGTGGCTTAAGCAACCTTTTTAATCAGTGTCTCTTTTCTGCACTTGATAATAGTTTTCCTTTCCATCCTGCTATCTTTTTCCCCACGTGGTCTCTTATCTGGTTGAAAGTCTTTCTTTTTCCCCTATTGATCAATTAGGGAATACCTAAGTACCTTTCATGTTGTTTTATAACCTCTGCGCCAAAAAGATTTTAAATTTCATCTTGTCTCTGTCTTCGTATTCTTGCTAAAGAAGAGAGATTTTTTTTTTCTCTATTCAGCTTTTGCCCCAATGCCATGTCATACTCATGGAGAACTCTAAGGACCTGATTACACTTATAGTATTTTCCCTGCAAAAGATGATGATGTTGTCTACGAAAAATAAGGGGAGACTTATGGAGCCCAATTACACACTGATATGCCTTTGAAGCACCTTGATAGCTCTACTTTCTTTAGCATTTCCGAGAGGCCCTCTGCACACAAGATAAATAAATAAGGAGATAAGGGGTCCTCTTCTCAAATGCCCCGTAAGGGATGGATTTCACCTTTAGGTTTCCCATTAATAAGTACAGAGTATGATATAATGCTAATATATACCATAATAGTTGTTAGTATTATATGATACGCGATATATATCATACGATACATATCATGTTGTGTACAAAAAGTTTCGTGTCATAAGGCCGTATTGTAAGTGCTCATGAATAGTCCGATACATAAATGCATATTGTATAAATCATATCGTACCGGTAAATCATACGTATCATATGATACATAGACATATGGGTTTAAAATGGGTTTTTTGGTTAAAGTTTGTGGTTTTATTTGATTTAAACAAGTTGTTAGACTTTTATAACACAAAATTATTGGGATACTTAATTGAGTCTAATAAAATAGCAAGTCTATAAGTTTTTTTCCTTCCTTCTCTTTCTCCTACAAAATTTAGACTATACTCATAACACTTACTTTCATATGTGCAATTTATTTTCTATGCCATTAATAATGTATTAAATGAAAATATAATTATTTTTTATTTTGTTCTTATTATTATTGTAAGGGACATATTTTTAAGTAATTGGCATATTCTTTCACAAAATGCATTTTACTTGTATTTTGGTAAATCTAAGTAGGCTACATTGAAGATATGAAGATTACTCAAGAACTGCTCAAGAAAAGTACAATCTACAGGTCTCGATACCTCCTCAACAGAAGCTTGATCTGTCGAGGTTCATTAAAGCTCGTGTCTTGATCTATCAAGCTTACAGGATTTAGACTACAGCTAGCAAAGGTTTTATTCTAACAGGTTATTTGTTATGGGTTTGTATAATCCTTATTGGACTATTTTAAAATAGGAGAGCACATTGAGCTCCTATTTAAACAAGGAGGTGGAAAAGAAAAACCTAACTTTAGAGAGTTTCATTAGGTTTTCTTTTTGAAACCCTAGCCTCCTCCTACAAAAGAAAGAGTTCTTACTGCGATTCTTGTACGCCTTTGGGTTTTATAACCAAACAAAATCTCTCACACCATCATTGAATATTTTATTGGTGTTTCTATGTGAAACTATTACAAATCAACTACATCCAACAAAGGGTTGCTATGGAGTTAGTCACATACTGGATTCGTGCAAAGGAGTTAGTCATGTACTGGGATCCGTGCATCATTGGTTAGTCACATTCTGGGATTCGTGCATTAAATGGAAAGATTCTGCTACAATATAAGTCTAATTAGATATTGAGATAAGGGTTCAACTGTAAGTTGGTATTTCGGAATAGGCCAAAGGATTTAGTAAGATTACTTATACTTGTAACCGCTTGTGATTGATAATAATGGATTATTGGGAGTGGTGACTTTAAAATCATTTGGTGAGGTTTTGCCTTGGTGGTTTTTCCCATTCATAAACAAATCACTTGTGTCAAATTTAATTTCCGCTGCATTTAGTATAATTGGTGATTTGTTTCTACTACCACGCTATTGCATGTAATTGAAATTAATTAATTAACTTGGGTAATTACTTAATTTGCAAGGGGTCAATTCATTTTAACCCAACAATTATTATGAGTCTAAAAAGCAAGAAAGCCAAAAAAAAAAATGTTGATAATGACGAAAAAAAAATGCCTGTGAAAAATAATTTTGCAAGATGCTGAACATAATGATAACATTGACTTAGATGGAGTTAATTATCCAAGATGATGAAAAGATTATTATTTTGGTTCATATATCATGTATTATCACTTCTCAATTTAATCAATTTGAATGTGCATGTTATAAACATAAGCTAATTTGATTTATTTAGTTAGCTTTGTTAAATTTTATTACGTAAGTAATGATTAAATTGGTCATTAGTTGAATATATTTCGAATTCATAATGAATATACCTTTTATATATGTATATCTATAATTATTTTTATAATTTTATTAGGTGTTTGTGTATCTTACAATACACGGTTCGATACGATACACGATACAGAAAAATAAAAAATCGGTTCACGATATGATTCACGATATGACAACTATGCACATCATCATTAATGAAATCCACATTTCGTGGAAACGCAGCTGCCTCATCATAGCTTCTAAGCAAGACCACTCAACCTTATCAAAAGCCTTACTCATGTCAAGTTTTATGGTTACAAGTCCTTCTGTTCCTTTTCTCGTTTGATTTATATAATACATTTTTTCAAACGCCACAAGCACATTATCTGCTATAAGTCTATCGGCAACAAAGACACTTTGAACTTCCTAATGATAGATGGTACAATTTTTTTGAGGTTGTTGGCAAGGACTTTGATGAGAATCACAAGTATTCAAGGATCCATTGCATGTTCCAGTTGGGCCTATTACAAGAGCAAGATCCAAGAAGATCAAAGAAGCACTTAATGGGCTGATTCAAGAGATTTGGGTTGATTCAAGAGATTTGGGTTGATTCTAACGCAGGACATTCCAAACTTGGCCCAAGGGAAGATGAAAGCGTAATAAATTTAACTCAAGTTATTTAGGGCTGATCTGGCTTAATTGGGAGTGATTTATGGCGTGAATTAATGGCTGATTGACTTTCCAGCTCTATATCAGTTAAGGCAGATTTTTTCCTATTTTGGATCTGCTAATTTCATACCAAATCAACTTTTATTTAGGGTTTTATTATTTAGTACGTTTTTTAGGTATTTTCTTTGTTTTTAGTGCATTTAATGCTTTTTAAGTCAAACTTGATTTCTGATATGGTAAGGTATCAATTAGGAGTTATTTTAGAATATATTTTCTTGTCTTTCAAGTTTTATGGAGCCCTTAAATAGGCCTTGAAGTCTGTAAACGTTTTTCATAATATTATTGAATAAAATTCAGAAAAGGTGAGGCTTTGCTCTCTTTTGGTTCTTCAAGAACTGGGAACTTATCAGAAATTCTTCCAGAACTGGGAACTTATCAGAAATTCTTCCTTGTGACGTTCAAACTTTATACCTTCGGTTCGTGATTCTTTATAATCATTGGGTCAAGGTCAACTTATATCTTTGGTTCGCGTTTCGATTATAAACGTTGGGTCAGGGTTTCTATCATAAATCTGAATTTTAGCTTTTCTGGGTTAACTATTCCAATATTTTTGTTGGGTCTCAAAGCGTGTCGATTGAGGTTCGCATTAGACTTTTTATATGATTCTGGAGAGTAGATTGCTAAGGCTAATAGGGCGATACTCAGAAATTTTTTAGGGGTTTGTGTTTTTTGGAACGAGGCATATGTGGGTTTCATTTATGCACGTCGGCATGATTCCCAAAATTTAGGGTATTTAGAACACAATCAATGACATTTGGTCTTAAAATATTCCCAAAATTTTTATAAAAGATCAAGGAATATTGTCTGGTCTCGAAGATTTGATTAGGTGCATTTGCTAGAAGGCAATAGCTACTTCTTTTGGTTGGAAATCTCTCAATAGCAAGTCATTCATCTCTTGTGCTACCCTGCCATCTAGAGCTTGTACTACAACATCAAAGTTGCTTGGACTGTCAGAAGTATTTATGGTTGTATAGTATTCCAGAGCTATCTTTTCTATAGCTTTGTCTCCTTCTCTCAACACACCATTTTCATCTTCCAATCCCATAATTCTATTCCTTCAGCGTCTTTGGCTCACCATCATATTAAAGAACTTTATGTTTCGTTCCCCCCGTTGGAGCCACAAGGACTTTGATCTCTACCTCCACCTTTCATCTTGGCGAGTCAACAATTCATTAATCTCCTTTCGAATGGATTGTATTTCTCCCTAAGCTATTTGTTGATGTTACCAAAGATGCTTTCACTCCACCATTGAAGCTGAGACTGGGACTCCTTTATTTTGTTTTAGATTGAGGGGTCTCCATTAAAATTAGTACCCAAAACCCATGCTAATTCTACCACCTATTTACAGCTTTCATCTTTAATCCACGTTGATTCAAATCAAAAGTGACGGGCTAACCTATCACTTTTGGGATACAAGATCAAGAGGTAGTGGTCGAAGGTTGACATTGATCTATGTTGCACATTTGCATCTGGTAATAGATCCATCCATTCATTGTTTGCCTCCATCCTATCCAATCTGATCAATGTTGCTACTCTCCAAGTCTACAATTAAAGCATGGTCCAGAGAAACCAAGATCAGCAAGTCCACAGGCTTCTAGGAATCTCGGAAGGTTTACATTTTATTGACATCTCTCTTAACCAGCATTTTTCTCCTCTAAATGAGTAATCTCATTAAAATCGCCAAGAACCATCCACGGTAAATTGAAATGAGAGTTGAGACATTCCAAACAGGGGAGCTATGTTGAAGGGAAAATATATACATAATTAATTTAATGTTTTCAAAATTTAGTCTACAAAAATAAGAGTTGGCCCCCCTAAGTATTTGAATTAGTCCTGTGGGGAGTAAAAAGGCCCTAGTGGGTGCATGGGCCTATGGGTCGTACTTTAGGAGGGCCGACTTGCTCTTAAGTTCAGGATTCCTTAGTGCTTCAAGTGGGCCCGTTCGCCGAGGGTCCGAGGACATAGCCGAGGTTGATTCTACCTTCGGACGGACACAGAAGGACCGGAATTTCTCTGAAAGGACAAAGGAGGACACGGTAAAGACCAACGGTTAGAGGGGGTGAACTCTTGAACAACCTAGAAGCACCGATGATTGGAGATATACTCAGGTTGAGGACTGACACCTCCACATTAAAGACCCTGCACCTACCACCCTGGCCGCATTTATGGGGAAGTGACGCCTGAACAGTGGAAGTGAAGCTTCTGGTTACTATTCAAAGGCACTAGGAAGAAAAATATCTAGGTCAAAGGGAGGTGAAGGCAACACGTGTAACAAATATTAAATGGAGTAGTATTTTAAGGAGGGGTCAGGAACAGAAATAGGGACTCCCTTTTTTTTGTAACCTAAAAAGAAAAGGAAAGAAAATAAACTTATATATAAGAACAGTCTTCGGCTTATATCCGAGGAGGTGGAATTACAAGACTTCTTATTACTTCTAAGTGTTTACAGCTTTTTAGCTTGTCATTTATTCCTTAACGCTTCTAACCTGGGTTTTACAGCCCACACTCTACACAAATTCATATGTTCAAGCTCATTGGGCCTGAGCCCATCACTGTCTTTAGGGCCAGGTGCAATTGTGCACTTACAATTGGCGCCGTCTGTGGGAAATCTAGTTTAGAAGAAGTAGGGATATCATGGCAGGCTTAGGCGCTCACCATGCAGAGTCGCAGGGATCGCAACCTGAAGATCATTTCGAGCGCCTCGACGCGAAGGGATCGTGAAGGAGTGTCCATTCAGAGCACCCAAGAGCTAGCCATACTCCTGGTGGGGCTAGCACCACCCACGACGATGGTTCTAGAGCCTGCAGGAGGAGATTAACCGCTTGAAGAGGAAGTTGCGCCATGCCAGGCGTAAGTCTTCACCGCCCTCGTCTAATCCCTCCTCTAAGAAAGTAGGGAGGTGGCTATGGCTCAGGAACGCGCTCACCCCCCAGCTCAGAGTCCTCTGGTGAGGAGGACAATCAGCCAGTTCGCAAGCGCAGAAGGTTCCTTCCAGGGGCTTAGGCAACGACGCTATGAGCAGGCGTTGCACCAGCTCTGCCAAATCTCCGTTTTCACGGAGGATTGAGAAGGGGAGGCTTCCCAGGAGATTTACTCAGCCCAACTTTTCCATCTACAATGCCGGACTGATCCGGTGTAGCACGTGACGTCACTTCAACCAAAGGATGGCCTTACACTCTCACACGGACGCTGATGTTTAACGTCTTCCCTCTAGCTTGGGACCTGTGGCCATGAGGTGGTTTCAACGGCCTTAAGTCAGGATCCTTAGGTTCATTTGGGGAGTTGACTAGGTCATTCGCTTCGCGGTTTATTACTTGTAGCAGAGTCCCTCGCCACTGGACTCTCTGTTGTCCCCTGACCTGAAAGAAGGGGAGACGCTGGAAAAGTACTCCGACCGTTACTGGGAGATGATTAACGAGATAGATGGCGACTTCGATGAAGTGGCGTTGATACCTTTAAGGTAGGTCTTCCTACAGACCACTACTTGAGAAGTCTTTGACGAAAACCCTGTCCGCAGACGTACGTCGCTTATGGAGCATTGACGAGTATAAGAGGGTCGAGGAGGACCAACCGCAAGGAAAGGGAAAGGAGAAAGTTATCCCGCAAGAGAGAACGAATTTCAGGTCGGACCGATACAATAATAGTTCCGTCCGAGAGATTATTCCGGACAGTCCAACTCGGGCAGCACCTCAAGCTGTAAATAAGTATTCCGAGGAGCCAGTACATCAGATACTGGAGAAAGTTCGTAAGGAGCCTTTCTTTAAGTGGCCTAGTAAGATGGCAGGGGACCCTGCAAAGAGGAATCAAAACCTCTTTTGCCAATACCACCAGGATGTGGGCCATACCACCGAGAACTGTCGGACCCTTTGGAACCACTTGGAGCAGCTCGTCAGTGAAGGAAAGTTAAAGCAGCATTTGTGTCAGCCTGCTGGGCAGGGCAATCAAGCTGCCTCAAACAATCAGAGGAACAACTCCTCTCGGCCAGCATTGGGAACCATCAATGTCATCTTCTCTGCACCTGGCAGGACCGGGTCAGGCCCGACTAGGGTGATGGCTGTCTCCCATTCTCAAGCCGAGGATTCAGGTTGCAGGCCGAAGAAGTTGAAGGCCATTTTGCCAGTCTTGGGATTTTCCGAGGAGGGGGGAATTCCAGCTGCGTTTAGGGCTTCCCCCCAAACCTTCTGGCAATATTCACGGCACAAGGCCTCGGTCAGCTGCTCCTCGGTGTTGGCCACCCCTTCCTCATAGCTCGCCTGCTTGGCAGCTTGTAAAGAGCGTTGAAATGTACTGGCCTCTCTCTTCAGCAACGCAATTTCCTTCTCCAAATTCGAGCGTTCCCTTTGAGCTCGGGAAATCTTATCATCTTTTTCATGGAGGAGTTTGCGCTGCCCTTCTATTTGGGTCTCCATGGTTTTGAGACTTGACGCAGCACCATCTCTCTCCCGCTTTACATTAGCCACTTCCGAGACCAGCTTCTCGTTTTCAGCAAGTGTTGTCCCCAGAGACTTCTCAGTCTCTAATCTGACCTCCAGCTCGGCCCTGGCCTTCTTCCGAGTATCTTCAATAAACTTTTTAGCTACGAAGACCTCCCGAACAGCCTGCAATGAAATATGATGGGGTCAAACACACAAAAACTTATAAGTATTGTTAAAAGTAAACTCTTCATAAAAGGAAAACTTACCAGCGCCAAGTCTCTCTTCAGAGCAAGGAAAAGTTGTGGCTGGCTCATTTTTTCCAAGGACTCTATGTCCTTGGGCAGCAAAGAGGGCGCTCCAACACCTCGGCCAAGTGGTGGGCATGGCCATGTTGAACCGCCCTTATACTGGACTGGCAGGAGATAGAGCGCCATCCAGCTTTAGGTCAGGGACCAGGTGGCCGGTGCCCTGCGCACATCGGCTTCTACCCAATCTCCCCGCTCTCCACTGAACGGGCTCTACCCTTGCCTTTGTCCTGCTTTTGCTGCTGAGCCGGGGAGGTTGGTTGCGTGTTTCTTGGGCCTTTGTTTGTCGCCCCTCATCTTCCCCCTTTCTCTTTTTCTTAGGGTCCTCGCTGGAAGTTTGGGCTCAGTTGGAGGAGGGGAAGTGCAGATTTTGAGGGACTTGGTTGCCCCTGTTCTCTTCATTGTGCCCTCGCGGCTCTGTCAGTGAGAAGGTCCTTCATTCTGTCCATATCGTCCTCGGATCCGTCCTCTGGGAGTGCAACAACAAGCCCAGCAATTCCAGAGGCCTCGGCAGTATCTTCTTCCTCCTCGTCAGAAAGTACGACAAACTGGTTCCCTCGAGGTTCGTTGTACTCTTCGAGTTGGAATTGATCTATCTCGTCGTCTAACGTATGTGAGGATAGACCTGCTCTTCTGGGGTAGCTGCTACCTCGGAATGGACAGCGAGAGGAATTGCCGCTCGGGTCGTTAGGTACAGGACGGTTTGAGGAGCGCGGGGAGGGTCGCGGTCGTCCAGAAATTTGGCCGGGCTACGTTGATCCTCCTTCGTCTTCGGTCTCCGGCGATGATAGCGTTGTCTATCTCTTGGAAGTCCGAGGAAAGGGATCGTATCCTAGGATCAGGTGAGCGGCTCGGAGCTGCCGATCTTCGCTAACGAACACCTCGGACCGAAGTACTCGGTTTAAGTCGGCAACGTTGCAAAGACTCAAACGAGGGCGCACGTTTCGCTTATCTGCAAGAAAAGATTGAGAATTAAACAGCTTGGTCAGATTCGCATAACAAAGGTAAAGAAAACAAATAGAAACATAACTAATATGCAAGTTTGTTAATGTTGAGGGAGGTTTTGGGTGGAGAGGTTAGTCCTCAGGTGTCGCACCTGATCCCCCCACTGTACTGGGCAGTGGAGACCGTCGTGCCAGTTTCCAGAGACGATCAGGTAGTCGTCCTTCATGCCGTTGTTGGACTTGGGCAAGCAGGAGATTAGCCTAACGACACTGGATCGGAACTTAATGTAATAACCTACGTTGGATAGTTTATGGGATCGTACAGAAAAACAACGTCGTGCCATGTGAGGTTTAAACCCATTTGTTCATTTAAGGCATCGACGCTACCTAAAACTCTAAAAACTGTTGGGGAGGCATTGATCGGGACACACACGATGATTGCGAAGGTATTCCCTCATCACAGGTTTCATTGGGAGGTCATCCCGCCTTCTATAAGGCTATCATTGGGATTATGACCTCTCCCCCTTCCTAGAACCGGCCACGGCCTCCGTCGGGAATATTTTAACCTACGTCACCGCCGGGAATGTGGTATTTGGCTCTGAAGCCTTCCATTCCGGCGACAGTATCAACGAGACACTTAAATCTACCCATTAGAAAAGAACGAAAAGCTAGACTCTAGAGAAGGAGGTGTCTATCAGGACAGCCGAGGACAAAGTCCGAGGATAAAAGGTTAAGAATGAAATGAGTGGTGAGTAAGAACTTACGGAGTTTAAGGATATGCAAATTTCCACGGTTTTCTGAAGGCGAAATATGATTGTTGATGTTTTGATGGGATTAGTCCCCGGCAAATTAAATGAAGGCGCAGGTTCCCAAAGCGTCACGACGTGCGGAATGGCGGCCTCGAAATTAATTTTATCCGGCCCAAATTTTCATGGAGAAACAAGGGCCGTTGGATGCTCATCTTACCGTTGAACGTGGGGAACAAAGTGTAACTTACAGAAATAAATGCGCGCATTTTGAAATGGAACCGCTAGGTGGCATCTTCTGGAACTTGAAGCGGTTTCCATACGTGCAATCATTCGTGAAGTGTGCAAAATTAGTTCTCTTCGGATCAAAACTCTATTTTTCTCCTCGGACGTCGAAAATTAGGATTTTGAGGGGCTATTGTGGGGAGTAAAAAGGCCCTGGTGGGTGCATGGGCCTATGGGCTGTACTTTAGGAGGGCCGACCTGCTCTTAAGTTCAGGATTCCTTAGTGCTTCAAGTGGGCCCGTTCGTCGAGGGTCCGAGGACATAGCCGAGGTTGATTCTACCCTCGAACGGACACAGAAGGACCGGAATTTCTCTGAAAGGACAAAGGAGGACACGGTAAAGACCAACGGTTAGAGGGGTGAACTCTTGAACAACCTAGAAGCACCGATGATTGGAGATATACTCAGGTTAGGACTGACACCTCCACATTAAAGACCCTGCACCTACCACCCTGGCCGCATTTATGGGGAAGTGACGCCTGAACAGTGGAAGTGAAGCTTCTGGTTACTATTCAAAGGCACTAGGAAGAAAAATTATCTATCAAAGGGAGGTGAAGGCAACACGTGTACAAATATTAAATGGAGTAGTATTTAAGGAGGGGTTAGGAACAGAAATAGGGACTCCCTTTTTTTTTGTAACCTAAAAGAAAAGAAAGAAAAGGAAACTTATATATAAAACGTCCTCGGCTTATATCCGAGGAGGTGGAATTACAAGACTCTTAGTTACTTTCTAAGTGTTTACAGCTTTTTAGCTTGTCATTTATTCCTTAAACGCTTCTAACCTGGGTTTTACAGCCCACACGCTACAAATTCATATTGTTCAAGGCTCATTGGGCCTGAGCCCATCACTGTCTTTAGGGCCAGGTGCAATTGTGCACTTACAAGTCCAATGATAATCTAAAAAAAATAATTAGTCTAATAGTTATAGAGACATAACTTTATTTTTCACAATTCTATTTTTTATTGTAAAATATGCTCTTATATCTAGTAAATATTTGATAAAGTTTGGCACTAAACATGTTTCAATTTATCTTTTTCAACCCGTTATATGACAATTAACAAGTTATTGACTCATTAAAAAAATCTTGTCACTAAAATTACACATGAAATGTCTCTTTAGTTGTCACATAATGGGTTAAAACAAGATAGTTTCAAATATGTTTGAAGCCTAACTTGTTCCTCCAAATTTTGGATCATTCATGTTTTTGAAAATTTCATTAGTTCAATTGAATGATTTTTTACTTACATTAGTATAAAATTTGATAATTTGTACAAAAAATGAAACTTTTTAAGAATTTCACTATGAAAATGTTAAAAATAAATTTTATTAATTTTATGAAAGATTGCCCTCAAACATAATTTTTTTTGAAAATACTAAACACTTTTTTTTTGGTTAGGTGTGTGTGTATATATATATATATAACTTATCAAATAAAAAAGTGTATGTATATATATGTGTGTATATAATAAAAAAAAAGTGTGTGTATATATGTGTAGGGGGGTTGTTTTGATAAATATATTAGTGCTGCAACTTGGCCCCCCCAAACAAAAATTTCTAGCTCCGCCCTTCATTCCAAAAGCTTCCAAGATGTATGTTGCATCTAAGAGACAAGATGGTCATAGAAACAGATCACTCTTCAAACTACATTAGCAGCTGGATCAGTAATGACTGCATCAATATTAGAGTTAGAATAAGTTTCAACATTTACATTCGTTTCTTCCTTCCAGAGCAAAGCAAAACCTCCACTTTTACCTTCACTAGGCATAATCAAGCCTTGTACAAAATCCAAGTCATACTTGAGACTTTCCATCCAACTAAGGCCAGCCTTCATTTCTATTTAGAAGATTGGCTTGGGATCTTCTGCCCTCTCCATATCTTTAAGGGCTTGAATTGATTGAGGGTTCCCAAGCCTCCAACAGTTCCAAAATATGATACTCATTAACCTGGGCGCATACCACCAACCTTGATTTGTTTTCCATCTTGAGTTTCCTTTGTACACTCTATGCCTGATAACGCCTTAAAATGTATACTTGTTATATATTTATGTGAGCTTTATCTCCTTATTACTATGCTTAATTTGTATAATTAAGCCATGATTCGCATTAATCCCTATTATTTATTTTTACATAATTTCTTGAATAAGATGTCATCCATTGTGTGTAATTTTCTACTTTTAGGAAATCATGTGAGAAAGATGAGTTTATAGAAATTTGTGAGAGAATGGAGGTCAAACTAGAATTAAAGTGGAGCTAAAGGACCTTGCTTAAATGTCTAAGGAGGCGCAGCTGGAGTGCTTTGATCGTCTACCATGATTGGAAGCTTCAAATAAGGAAAGAAATCAAAGAGGTAGAATCTGAAAAGGAAAAATCTGATTTGAGCACTGATAAGTTATTTGGGTGTATCTCTCTCCTCAAAAATCCAATTGACACAAGGCTAGATGGGTTGGAACCACGACTTAAATATCTAAAACTTTTCAGTTTTGAGTTTTTCTAAATTCTCAATTTTTTAAGGTCGAAATTAACTCACAAGTTACTGCTGTAAACCTGGACGGAAATTAAAATAGTAGAAGCTTTATTTTCTTTGGACACTTAGACGTTAGGGTTTTGGCAGAGTAAACCTTGTATTTTTCCTTCTCTAATGGCAACCTAAACTCTTTGCTAGGGCTAAGATTTATGTTTCTTCTATACGGTATGAATATTCAATGTGATTATTTCTAAGATTTTATCAACAACATATTTGATTATTCAATTAGATTTCTTTTGATGTATTAGTTATTCCATACTTTCAATAAGTTCAATCATGTTTTTCTTATTGTTTAGATGAATTTCTAATAGTTTCGAATAGAAATCAGGTTTTAAAGTGAATGGGTTTTTTCTGAAAACTTTTCTAACTGCACTATCAATCTAGGTTATCATGCGTTCTTGAATTGTCTCAGTTCAACCGAATTATAAGTATTTAATTGTATAAGAACAATTAATTATGAAATATATAATTTCTTAGATCACAAAGAATTTCATATTGATATAGGGAAACACCCTGATGCCCTGGTATTTACATTATTGATTTAAATCGGCTTTTATTATTATCCTTGTTAACAATCATCAAACAAAAGTACTTTTCTTCTTCACCCAAATTGTTATTTAATTATATTGTCTTTGAATTTACCCTGCTCCTTGTGGTTCAACCTCGGTATTTTGAGAATTATATTGCTACGATCTCCTAAATTTTGGAGTGAGCAAGCAATGCCCTTAATTTACACACTTAAGATCAATAATATTTGGGTCAAGCTCCTGAAGTAGAATTGGTCCAACCTGTTTCGTACCACTTGTTTTTAGAAGAGTTTCTGGGCTATGGCTTTTGTTTAATCTCTTTATTCTTCTCCAATAGGCTTTGTTAGGCCCATTTGGCTCTTTGACTCAGCCCATTTCTTCATTATACACCATAGCAGTGGAGCCCTTATTGGATTGCTCCTCGTTAAAATCTTGTACTTGCACTCTTCATCATCTTCCCTGAGGCTTAGGGGCTATTTGGATTTGCTATTTCCATAACTCATAACTCTGATTCCATTGCTCATAACTCAAAATATGTGGGTCCCACCAAACAAAACTTGAAAACTCTATCTAGATTTGTTTTCAAGTTTTATTTCCATCACTCAATTCTCTGATTTTTGAGTAATGAGTTATGGAAACTGAAAATACATTTTAGGTGTTTTCAAATTATGTAAATAGAGTTATGATGGCATTTTGGTAATTAAACACACACTAAGGTCCCACGGTCAGACCTTTTGCTCTCTCCAACACACGTTATCTTCTTTTCTTTTTCTATTGTTGTCTTTCACGCTGGGTGTGGGACACACCTTTCTCTATTCTCTTCTTCTTTCTTTCTGTTTTTTCCTTTCCTTTCCTTTTCACATTGGTTTTTGGGTTTGGTTGCAAAGGATTTTTTTCTTTTTCTTTTCTTTTTCCATTCCTGTTCACTGGGTTTCTGAGTTTGGGTTCTCTCTTTTTTTTCTTTTTTGTTCTTCTTCTACTTTTCTTTCCTTTTCACATTGGGTTTTTGGGTTTGGTTGCATTTTTTTTTGTGGTAAACTATACCACCATCAGCTCAGACCCACCATCTTCTGCATCCTTCCAAAATCAAGAAACAAACTTTTCAATTCAAACAATAACCACAAACAATACCCACAAACTTTTCAATTCAAAAAATCTCCACACAAAAAAACCCCCCAAATTTCTCAATCATAAAAAAAATAAAAAATAAAAAGCAAACCCAAATTTGCACAGGCCATTGTTGCCCCCAAGTGCAGTTAATAGCCACCATGCACCCCATCGAAAATTGCAGGCTGCCCATCTAAGGCTTCGTCGGTTACAACCACACTTTAGCAACAACACCACAAACCCATCACACCACCAAACCCACCAATCAACGACCACCATGGAAAGCCATCCACCACCGTCAATGAACAATTCGTCTCGAACCCAATCCACCGATCTATGCATGAGAGAGAACAAATTTATTTATTTTTTAAATCCTATTTGGTTTGGCAATAAACAATCCTCGTCAATTAAGGTGAGATACCTTCAAACGCTAGACTTTGATGTTATTCTGGCGAGACTGATGTGGAGATTTTTGGACTGTTTTGCCAAAAACAGTCCAAAAGAAAAGCAAAGAAAAGTTTAATATATATGAAGAGAAAAGCAGAGAAAAAGGAAAGGGAGAGGCAGAGAAAGATGAAAGAGTCAAGGGAAAAAAAAGGAGAGAGAAAAGTTTTATGACTTGGGTCAGTGTGTGGGTCCCAGTTCTTTTAGTTTTTTGGTTTAAAACATACCTGAGTGATGGGTGCCAAATGGGTGGGGTGTAGGGAATTAGGGAATTACTGTATTTTGAGTGATGAGGGACGAAAATTGAATGAGGAGTGGTAGAGTGATGAAAAACAAAAACAAAAACAAATAGCCCCTTAATCACTCTCTTGTCACCGCTACACTCTGCACTTGGACCTCAATCAGGTTTGATAGATCTGCATCTGAGATTTCCGGTGTTGCAAAGCTTGTGGAAGGCTTTGGCCTTTTCCTAAAGTATTGACTTCTCGCTCACACTTCAGGGTTGGTAGGCCAGTCGTATGTTAGATCTTTATCTGCCCCCATGAGACATCCAATTCACGTGGGATCATAGGTTGACCCTCTTGCTGCAAGTGTGCTCGACCAACCCTTTGATACCCAGTTGTCACATGCGAGAGTTCAGGACCCTCTCCTTCCCCGTATCCGCATTTAGCTTGGCTGAAGAACTGGTGAGTATCTCCACCACTAGTTCGTTCCAATCCACCCACACATGAACCTTCTTCCTAGCTTACCTCTCAGACATGCCCTGTACTGGTAGAACTTTTCCTCTGCTCCAGGCATTATTGGAACATTCTCACCATCTCCAAGTTTGCCACACTGGTAATAGAAATTTGGGAGCCTCTCGTATTTAAAGAAGATCCATCTCTGTTCGTCATTTTCTATTTTTGCCTCTTTTTTTTCACCTGACCAGCTTCTTAGTAACATCTATTTTCACTCTGACCCAAAGAAACCTACTCCATTGCCCTTCTCAGGTTCGTCCACCTCCAGGACTATCGGTCTCAATTGTTTGTCTTATTTCCATCTCCTATCAATGTCTACTAAGTTTAGTGACTTCTCAATGTTTTTAAAATCATCATTTCTTATTCATGTTTGTCGCACTTCAAAAAGGTACCGACTTACCGTTTCTGAGCAGATGGAACAACATTTTGAGAAGGAAGTTAATACATTATGTGTAAGGTATTTTGGTTTTATTTCCCTCTGAGATGTTGCAGCTTGTGTATCAGAGGATCTGTATTTGTTGACCTATTATTTGGGGGGTTACACTTCAAAATTGATGGAGTTACTACAAAATGATAAGTGCATGAGCTAGAAAAACTGTAAAATATGTCATTGAATTAGTTTCAAAATTGTGAAAGGCTCTTCTTGGAGTAGAAAGTGCAGAACTAAGGGGCTGTTTTTTTTTTTTTTTTTTCATCACTCATCACTCCTCACTCAATTTTCGTCAATCATCACTTGTTACTTAAAATACCCAAATTTCACAATAACACCCATTTGGTTTTTTGTTTTCACTTTACATCACTCAAAAATTTCTACCTTTTTGTAAGTCCCACACCTGAGCTGAGTGTCAGAGCCTTCAGTTTGGTTTCCCGCGGAACCCACTCCCCCACACCATTTCCTTCACTTCTATGGAACCCCTTCAACACACTGCCTCTCCCAAAACACAAACCAAACCCATAAAACTACAAGAAGTAAGGATGCCAATCTCCATCGTTCCCAAGGCTGCGTCACCCATCTCTCCGACGTGGGTTTGGCGACGCAATCTCCTCCGTCAAAGCCTAGCGGCGCAATTTCCTCCGTTAAAGCCCAGCAGCGCGACCTCCTCCGTCGAAGCTCACAAACTCACAAGCAGATCGCGCCTTCCATGGTCCTTTTCTTATACCTTCATCTATTTTCACTTCCATTTTTTGTTTTCTCACTCTCAAATTCCAAACATTTCTCATGGTGGGTTTTTTTATTTTTTCCTCTGGCGTGAGCGTGGGCTAGACTAGGTCGAGTAACGGCGTGGACGTGGGCCGATGTGGGTTGGTGGAGGCATGGACGTGGGTCTGGCGGCGTAATTGGCAGCTTGGGTTTGCCGTTGGGTGTGGTGGCGTGGTTGTTGGCGAGTCGGCATGGTGGGTTTCTTTGTTTTGTTTTATTTTATTTTTTCCTCTTGGTGGTTCTTGTGGTGGCTATTTTTGTGATTGTGGTTGTTGGTGGTGATTTTGGAGGTTTTTTTTCTCTTGATGGTTGTTGGTAGTGATTTTTATGTTTTTTTTTTCCCTATTGGTGGTTCTTGCGGTGGTTGTTTCTTGTGGCTGTTGTTGGTGGTGGGTTGGCAATGGTGGTTGCTGGTAGGTGGCGTGGTGGTGGCTGTTGTGGTTGTAGTGGTGGTTGTTGGCCAGTGGCGAGATGGGTTTGCTGGATGGTAGTGGTAGAGAAGAGTTTCTGTAGGGGTGGATTCTTGGTGGGAAGGAAAAGTTGTTGGTGGAAATAGGGAAAAGGAGAGCTGGATTTGAAAAGTCACTGACAGTGGGTCCCATGTATGCGTGTTTAATTACAAAAATGCCATTGAAAACAGAGTTTTGGAAACTGAAAACACCTAAAATGTATTTTCAGTTTCCATAACTCATAACTCAAAAATCAGAGAATTGAGTGATGGAAATAAAAATAGGAAACATAATTATGAAAATCCAAACAAGCTTTTAAGTCACCGGTCCCACTATTTTTGAGTTATAAGTTATGGAAACAGAGTTATGAGTTATAGAAACTAGAAATCCAAACACCCCCTAATTATCTACTAGCAAAATTGCAAAATCATATGGTAAAGCTTTTTATGATCCATCTTTTGGACATGACACAATGATGGGGTCATTCTAGTCATCCCAGTGAAAATGACAAAAAATAAATGAATAAATAAAGGCGTAAATGCACTTTTAGTCCCTACGTTTTGACCCAATTTTTGTTTTGGTCTCTACATTTTATTTTTACCACTTTTAGTCCCTAAACCAATTAACACGTAACGTTTAAGTCCTTACCATCACCTAACTAACAGAAAATGCTGAAGTGATTAACGGTACAGTAAAATAATAATTAAAAAATCTATTTTGGCATTAAAAAATTGTCATGTCAACATCTAAATTATAAAAAAAAAAATTAATTAATTTTAACTAAATAAAAAAAATTAAAAACAAAAAATCATATGAATTGAGATTTAAAAATGTCTTCAACAAAAGCAATAAGAACACAAACACAAATCCATTAAGAACACAAACAAAATGCCTTGAACAAAAACCAATAAGAACATTTTCCTTTATTTGACATTTTCTCTTCTTTTTTTTTTCTTAGAAAACAAACAGAAGATTAGGCAAGAACACAAACACAAATCCAGTAAGAACACCAACACAAACACAAATACAAATGCTGAAAAATCCAGCAAGAATACAAACACAAATCCAAAGAGGTCCATGACGCCGATCGGAGCAGATCCGATTCTCAAGAATAAAAGGCAAATCCGATTCTCAGAGCTCATCAATTGAAGCAGATCTTCTTTGGAAATGGACTCAGAAAATGCAGCAGAGGAAACAACGTCTTCATCACTGTCGAGCCTCATCTCTCTCGCCTTCGCTTTCGCCTCCTCCTCCTCCGCTCAACAACCTTACTTCTCCAAGCTCCTCTCCTTCAAACTTGATCGTCTCCAAAAGGTTTTGGTTCTCTCTATCTCTCTCTCTGCTTTTGTTTTGTTGTGTGAGAAAATTTTGATACAAAAACTTGTAGGAGCCGGAGCTTCTTCGAGTCGATGTAGAGCGGATCCGGAGGCAAATGCAAGAGGTGGTTGTTGGGTAATCAATAACAATCTTGAATCTTTGAGCTGTTGGGTAAGCGAATTAGGTTGTTGCTGGTTTTGCTAAAATAATTGCTCAATTCGAGACTACCCAGATCGGAAAGAAGAACCCAAGATGGATTTGCAAACGGAGACGAGCTGAGAGTGCTTGCGCCACGCCGCGTTTTGGATGATCTTATCTAACGAAGGCCCTATCACGCGCCCACTCCTGGATGGACTGCCTAGGGTTTGGGAAGCTGGCATTTTTTTTTTTTTTACTCATATTTGATTGGGATCTTAGAATCAGATAATGAGATGTTGAATGGTTGTTTTTTTGTTGTTTTTTATTTTATTTTATTTTTTTAATTTTTGGGTTTGTGTTCTTAGGTCTATGATTGTGTTCTTATTATTCTTGTTCAAGGCATTCTTAGATCTCAATTCATGTGATTTTTTGTTTTTAATTTTATTTTTAATTTTTCTCATTTAGTTAAATTTTTTTTTTAATAATTTAGATGCTGACGTGGCAATTTTTAATTATTATTTTATTGTACCATTAGCCACATCAGTATTTTCTGTTAGTTGGGTGACGGTAAGGACTTAAACGTCACGTGTTAATTGGTTTAGGGACTAAAAGTGATAAAAATAAAATGTAGGGACCAAAATAGAAATCGGGTTAAAATGTAAGAACTAAAAGTGCATTTACGCCATAAATAAACAATTGAACTTGTTTTAGGTAGGACAAAATGATTGATGGAATTATGTCATTTCCATTGGTCGGCTCTAAATGTTGCTGCCATAATTTGTGTCTCTGATTACCACTGGCTGTGTTTCCTTGGCAAATCTTACAATGAAAAAATATGCGTGTCAAAGTATTTTGTTGAAGTTCTTCCCTAACCTTATATTATTGGATTTTCATCATTATCTGTTTGACAGGTGAAGAACCCCACGCTCGCTTGAACATGAAACCAGTACCTCCAAAATTGGTGAAGATCAACTATTTTACTTTCAGCAAAGGGGAATTGAGTATGAGAAAGCCATGGCTGCCATGATTTCTGGGTTTTGCAGGGATGTTTTCAATGAGCTTCCAGATGAGAGTTTGGCTCTTGAAGTGAATAATCAACTTATGAGTTTGAAGCTTGAGGGGTCAGTAAGGTAGAAAGTAGGTTAGTCAAAAAGCTCATGTTATTGGAGAAAAATTCAGGTTTTTTTGTAGGTCCCGAGGTTTTAAGATTGTAAAATTCTAATATCTTTTGACCAACTATTCATACAACACGATAGGAGGAGCATCACACTGTAAAAGTGTGTACATAATGTTGCTTGTTATAAGTTAAAACTGCTTGTTGTATAATGAAATCTTTTGTTATATATATTAATTTGCAAGTCCTTAGAATTGTTATTTATTTATTTATTTATTTATTTTAGGAATAGAAAAAGGATAATGTGATGTGCCTTGAAATTTCAAAATTTTATTGCTACATGAAATTGCTTGTGGGTTATCATCGTTGCCTCCGTAGCAGGTCAAACTAGCTAGCTCAATTGAGCATCGAACCCAGACAGTGAAGCCTTCTATGGTATTTGGTAAATTGATGTTAGAAATATAAACGATAATTAAGCTTTAGAGTTCCAATGGATAATTTTTTTATAAGTAATATATATAAACGATGATTGATGTTAGAAATATAAACTATGTTTAGTTATGTGTCAAGAGAAAAAACTGAATTATTAAATTTGTTAGAAAAATAAAAAAAATCAAACTTGAATAAGCCCTGCTGAATTTGGCAATGACACCAGAAATTTGAAAATTCAGTAGCTTTATTTTACTTTAATTACTGGTCTAACAATCAAGAGCTGGATTGTCATTATGGTAAAGGCTAATAGTAACGAGTCTAATGACATTTTTTGTAGTGTCTCTTGTTCATAGTTTGTATCTTTAAGTGGTGAAATTATTCTATGCATTGTGTGTACTATGCCCTCCTCTCGTGAAGCCAATTCTTACGTTAGAGGTGTAATAATGGCGTACAGAATAATTTCTTTTGTGAGGGAGGTAGGTGGGTCTTTTGATCAAAATTCAATGGTAGACAACTCAATTTTAGTAGAATGACTCTAAATATCATTTTATTGGGTTCATAGAAAGTCCATTAAGTTTATGGATTACACAACAAGATGCATTCTTTCCCTCCCGTGAAAAGGATTTGGATCTTTCCATTCCAAGGGGAGTAGAGAGTGTCCATTTAAAGGCCATTATCAAAGTGGAATAAATATAGGGTCTACATTTTGCAAACTCATTAACTCAAGTTTAGTGTAAGCATAGTTAAATTTTAAATGAGTTGGCAAAATATAGATCCTAGATTTATTCCACTAATCATCTTACACTACAAAATGAGATGAGCTTTTTTTGTGGGGGCAAAACTTGGGTCTAGGGCCAAACCCATCAAAATCATGATACGTGTTTTAACAATGTGTCATGATCTTAACTGGTTTAGTACATAAGAGAACTAAACGTAACTCAAGTTATTTTTTGGTGGGGTTTAGGCAAGGACAAGGTCAGGACTTGGAATTAGTAAGGCGGCTCCAGTGTTAGTTGCATACAGCGATAACTCCAGCTTTTGACTATGTTGCTTAACCTCACTGAGGGGTTTTTTTCTTTTTTTTGGTCTTTGTTCCACATGTCTATTGCTGGATAAAGACAAAAATATTTTGTTTGAAATTTTTTAAAAAGCCATGTTATTTGTTTTGGGTAAAATAGGTTGGTTTGAACTTTTTTTTTAGCTTTATTATTGGTAATTTTTATTGATAGCTATTTTTTTTTTTCCACTTGTATATTTGTTTTAGATTTTAGATATCTAAACAAACAAAAACAAAACTTTCTAGAAGACAAAAGAGTCGAGCCATTTACTCGTGATAATAAAACTGACTGGCCAGACTTGTTGGGCTGGGTGACCCGCCCAATAATGTCATTTCTTCATTTCTTCATTTTGCTAATAGCCCAATAGTGTTTTTGACCAAACAAGTGGTGTGTGTGTGTGTGCGTGTGTGAGAGAGAGAGAGAGAGAGAGAGAGAGGATTAGAACAAGTGATCATTTGGTCTGTGGCTCACTTTCTCGCATTATTTACAGTTTTGGAAACATTCAGTAGTGTCAAGTTGCATAATTGATTGGTTTCTTCCTTTTTGAATTTGATTGATTTCCTGTGTTACATTTAATGCAAATCTCAGTTAGTGAGTGTATTCTTGTTCCGGTGTAAACTTTTAACAACTATGTTTTTAATTTTTAATTTTTAATTTTTCTAGAATTTATGTACACTGGAAATTTAGGGCACTCAATAACTATTTTTTACATCTAACAAGAAAGAGCTAAGGAACTCTGCCTTTGAAAGATTTGCTAAATATTCCGAGTCATGGAAATTTATATAAAAATGAAAATTTTCCTAAGATGTCAGAGTACTTGTGTTGTTATATAAGAGTAATGCTACAAATACAAACTTTATTACAAAAAAATTTACAAACTACTGAGGTGGTGAATGAGTATTGGTAAATGAGAAAGTGATATTAATGGTGGGTCCAGATGAAAACCTGTAAAAAGTAGATAACATCACTAGTTTGTAAAAATGTTGTAAAATATTTTGTAGCTGTAGCATTACTCTGTTATATAAATGTGCAAGTATTAGTATCACACTAAATGACTAAATTAGAAGGACTTAATGCTGATAACGAGGCAATTTGTGCAAGTTTGACTAATTCCAGGAGCTATCTTTAATTCTCTATTCACGTTGGTATGACGATGAAGATATCATAGACCGGACTTTGGGGAATCGTTGAATTGAAATTTTTGGTTGAGGGGATACGCAAGTTGCTTGACACTTGACACTTGATAGAGCAATGGAGAATTGACACAGGAATGCAAACCTAGAGCAAAGAAAACTAGGTTCACGTAGTGAACGCAAACTAATTCTGTCCACGGGAATGCAAACCTAGATGTAGGGAAGTCAATACTGCTGAAAATTTTTAACATTTATTTGATATTCGAGTATAAACTGGTATTTAGAAAATGATATAACTTCTCTCTCTTTTTTTTCTTTTTTCTTTTTTTTTTTTTTTTTTTCTTTTTGTAGGGAGAGCATGAATTAACTTGAGTGCACTGGTATTTGAAAAATGTAGGGATAAGATGGTCATGTAAGCATGAATTAAGACCCAATTAGAGTCCCTAAAAGTTCTTATAATTGTGAAGCTGGTTGGAATATTGGTTTTGCTATTTCTCTTATGCTCCTACATGTCTATGTATATTTATTATTATATCTGTATATGAACAGTGTTCCATGTATTTTATGATCTATGAACAATATTTGAAAGTCACTTTATGGGTGAAATCCTTTTATTTTTAAAGTAGCGCACAATATATAATAAAAAGTCTTAGGCAAAGGCCAGTCGGAACAAAGAAATACAAAAAATATGAAAATTAATATCTCATCATGTTGGTATTATATAATATATACTAGTTAGCAATGGCACAGTCCTCTCCTAATTTATTAGCAAAAGAAATAATGATCATGGTGTCTTTTACTGGAAGTTTTGGTTACAAGAATGAAAAGCTAAACCTAATGATCATGGTGTCTATTAGTGGAAATTTTGGTTACAAGAATGAAAAGCAAACACAATAACCCCTAATAAAAGCAAACTCTAATAGCACAATTGTTGCCAAACACACATATAACAACTCTTAATAATAACTCTTTTTTGCAAGCTCAACTGTGTGGAATTGAGCAGTCTAATAGCTCTCAACCCATGTTTGACTGGGGTGAAAAGATTGGGGGGGGGGGGGGGGGGGGGGGGGGGAGGGGATAATGGGTGTGCTTTACTATTTGGTTAGTTGAGGAGGAAAAATGGAGGAAAAGAAAAATGGCCTAGGTGGAAAACTTGGACCACAAATTTTAATCCTCCCAAATCAAGAGGGAAAAGTTGGAGAACAAACAAAATTTTATATTTATCCCTTTGTGCCCATCCATGTCATGGCTGATTCATAACCTAATTCCTCCTCTATTAGTGTTGTCATCCTATTTGCTTGCTAAGTGCAAAAACTTTTCTGTTCTTCTAACTTTTTCTATTATTTCACTTTTCCATCATACCAAACAAAGCCTCATTGTGTAATGATGAAAGAAAATTATATAATTTAAAACATTCTATAATGTTGTATATTATTTACTCAATTATTAATAAAATTATCAAAACATTTAGGATTAATAGGGATTAATTGTATATTTGACCATGATTGGTTGTGTGGGTTTTGATAGGATCAAACGTGTAGTTGAAATATCCCAATTTTTTTTAGAAGAATGGAGTTGTGAGTAGAGATGGTGATAAGAGAGCAATAATAAGCATACTTGAGTTGAGATCTCTACAAATTACCTCAGACTTGGGCAAGCAATTGTGGATAAAAATATCATGACTATTCAAACAATATCAACTTCATATCCCTTCCATTTTCTCGTTTTGTGAATAATAAAAATTTTGATATTATTTTAACAATATGTTTGGAAACATTGGTAGAGAAGAAAAATGATAGGGAATGTTGTCATTTCCTTCATTGGGTTAGCATAGCAGATAGCAATAGGGCAGGAAACCCATTCCCTAGGCCCACATTTTGGAATCCGCCCAATTGGGTGGATTTGAGGGGAGACAAGGTTTTTTAAAAACCTGGGACTTACATAAATAATATAATATGATATGAAATTATATATTTGTCTACAATTGTTATGCATCCTTCACATTTATATGGGCATAAAAGTAAAGATAAAAACTTTTTTTTTTTCATTTCCTTTCTTATTGCAAACCAAACAAAGGAATTCTTCTCTTTTCTTTTCCCCTTCTTTCCTTATTTCCAAACATAGAGAAGAGATCTAATTTCTTTTCTTTTCTCTTCTCTCCCCTCGTTTGTAACCAAACAAAGCATAGGTCCTATTCTCCTATATACCTTATCTAAGTTAAGAAATGGGTTATCTCAAAAAAAAAATTAAGAAATGGGTTGTATAAAAAAAAAAAAAAAGTGTGTTTCCGCTTTTACCCATTAAATACGTTGAGAAAGTCAATCTTCCCAAAGAAACAGCTTGTACTATTCATTGGTTTTAGTTCATTGGGGCCCGTATGTGTTCCCTTAACTGTGGGATGTCTTGGGAGCTGGGAGAGGTCTGAGTTCAAACTTCAAAGTTGAAAGTTGAAACCAAAACTTGTTTTGTTTCATGTTTCAAAATCCAAATAAACTCAGAATCATCCGTGTGAATGCTCGTGAGTCGTAATCATCTTTAAATCGAGTAGTTGTGTGAAAAGTTAGTCCACAGCGTCAGTACTTCTCTTATATGTGATGTCTCATCCACCATATCGTCATTCGTCAAGTTTGTTTTGTTGCTTCTTCAGTCTTTTCAGAACATTGCTTTTGACTCTCAGAATCAGAAGCTATCAGTCTATCACATATCATGCACAGATGCACTGCTTTTGCTAGCTACTACACAAGAATGGACACAACTTTCAAAAAAAAAGTATAGACACAACTTTTTCTCTTTCAGACATTTTTCATAAATAATTAAACTGAAATTGCCATTTTTTAATTTATAATTTGAGTTCAAAAAATGAATATATAATAGTGTGTAACAAATATTAACCTTATATTTATGTTAATTACAATATATTATTTTAATAATTTGTAAAAAAAATATCAAAGAAAAAAATTTATATCTCTAAAATTGTTTGTTAATTGGAAGCAAAATGCTAGCATCTAATCTGTAAATTGGTAACAAGAAATGGACCCACATACTTAATGAAAAACACCATCTTATGTCGCTTTTTATCTTATTTTCGTTATAAGAAAATAACTAATTGTGTGAAATTTTCAATGACACATTGGGGAGTAAAAAACGTGAATTTGATTTTTGACCAAGACCAGAGATTCCTAGACGACTATTCGTGTAAATTATTATGAAAGGGATAGAAAAAGAAGATAATATAATTATTATGCAGTGACCCATATTAAGTGTGAGGGATAATCAAACCGAAAGACCTTTCTTCAGCAGCCAACTTTTCCGACTGTTTTTTATTTTTAAAACATGTAAACTACGACCGACCAAAAACCAAGAATGGTAAGAACAAGGAAGAGAGGCTGTCACTTTCTGTGTCTCTAATCAACTCGGTTAATTGAAGTGGGGAAATATGGTAACACCACTTGTGATCAGACCAGGTCTTCTAAAAGTCACGAGGGTGAACTTTCTTAATCTTGGGTCCCTAGAGCAGCAATTATTGTTTCAATAGACCCACATGCTAAATTCATGAAAAGTTATTTTTTCTTTAAGCTCTACAGGTCTTTGGACCTTGTCAAACTTCAATTTTTCTCCTTTCCGTTTGTTGAAGCAGTTTGTTCACAATATCATCGTGGTAGGACTACAAAATCAATTTGAGCTTTCTTTTAAAACTCGGGCTCAACTCGAAAATTGAATTGATTATTGTTTGTTTATTTAATAAATGAATCAAGAACAAATTTGAATTTAGATTCGACTAATAAACAAGTGATATATACCATACCATGTATTTGAATACTATATGTTTGTATGTATATATATATGTATTAAAAAATATACTTATATTAAAATTGAATTTTGTAAGTGTATAAATAAGTTCATGATATGTCAAATTATTATTTGTAATTTATTGATTATATAAAAAATATTCAATTTTCTAGTAAAAAGTATATCTATTTTTACAACACAGGGTTAGTGAATCTAATTTTTTTAATTCTTTATATAAAATCATTCTATCTATGTTTTCAATTTTTTAAATAAAAATTATTCTATCTAATTAACTCAAATAATTTTATTTTATTTTTATTATTAATATGAATTTGTTAAAGGGTAGAAAATTTTCAGTAGCTCTATTTATTAATATGAGAAAATAATAATTTTTTATTAATTTATTTGCTTCTTCGACAAGAAAATAAATCAAAGTTGAACCCATAATCTCACTTAGTGATGAATTGAAATTTAGGTTGTGTATGTAATTAAATTAAATGTAATAAACTTTTAGTATTCAACTGGACTTGTCTGATAATGATTTCTTTTCAAAAAAAAAACTTGACTTGTGTCATTTAGGACCTTAGTTGGTAGGCCAAAATGCAATTCGCAGCAAGGTTGCTAGGCTCATATATATGTCGGTCAATTAATAGTCGTCAAGCAACAATAGTGATGTTAAATGATAAAATAATTTGGGAACAAGCCTACTTGTACCACTCTATTAACATTCGGTTTGTATGCTCTTAAGCAAGGTTGTCAAAATCGGGATCTTACGTAGGATCGTAGGAGGTAGGTGAGATCATGGATCGTAGGATCGGATCGTAAATCGTAAGATCCTATATTATTTAAAAAAAAACAAAAAAAAATAAACATTTGTATGTTAAATAATCACATAAATTATACATTCATTAATATAATTACCATACATCACTATATTCATTTTTAAACATCATTTAAAGAGGTTAAAAATCTCAAAACATCATTTAAAGAGGTCAAAAATCTCAAAACATGACACTCTATTGGAATATTTTTTATTCGGATCCAGCTGGCACACTCTCTACATTAGAGTTGAAAAATTTGGTCTATTGAAATTTTATTTTTCATTTAAGTCCAACTGAGCAATCTATTAAGTTTAAAAACATTACAAGAAATAAAGGTTGTTTGGGATCGTCAGAATCGTGTGATCCTATCGATCCTAAAGATTCTTGAAAGATCCGAATCGTTTTGAGCTGGTGAGATCGTAAAATCGTAAGATCGTAGGATTTAGATCGGGATTTTGACAACCATGCTCCTAAGTGATAATTAATAATTATATCATAAAGCATAAATTATGATAGAATGTCTCAACCCACCAAAATTATATAATATCACCTGTTTTTACGTATTCCGATATATATTAATCCAATTTCAAATAAATCTAAAAACTATAGAGGACCAAGGTGAGAATATTTTATAGTTAATATTATCAAATTATTAATTAGTAGCGCCAAATGATTACTAATATCTTTGTCATATTCTAAAGGAAAATAACATGACGATTATATAGGTTAAAATTAAGGTACACTTTTTATTTTGTATAAAATAAGCATTCAGTTTTTTTTTTTTTTTTTTTGGTATTGTTATTTTTGATATAGGTTGAATCTATTGGATAGTCTCAATTGTCAGATAATTTAATTATTATATATGAGGTGATGGACTATCAATCTTGAAAATGAAATTTAGTATAGAAGCAATAATCACGATTCACACCTATACATGATCACCATATTCGAAACAAAAAATAATAATCTCACACGTTTAAAATGTGATGTTTTTCGTGAATATGTGAATCATTCATTTCAGCCTTATCTAATGCGGCAAAACTAAGCTGCACTATTAAAAAAGGGAAAAGAAAAGAAATGACGAACGGAACAAAGTAAGGGAGAACTGAGAAGAAATGTGAAAAAAAAAAAAAAAACAAAAAAAAACAAATGTTTAAAATGTAATGTTTTGGGTGCAAAAGTAAAACTACGCTGCCCTACGGAAAATGGAAGAGAAAAGAAATGAACAGAGGAAGGGAGATGAAGGAAATAATATACCTTCCACTCTATGTGTTTGGATATTGGAGAGAGAGAGAGAGAGAGAGAGAGAGAGAGAGAGAGAGAGAGAGAGAGAGAGAGAGAGAGAGAGAGAGAGAGAGAGAGAGAGAGAGAGAGAGAGAGAGAGAGAGAGAGAGAGAGAGAGAGAGTCTAAGAAAACTATGCGTGAAATAGTAAATTTTAGCTCCCAACCTTAGTTTCATCAACGTCATGAACTTTAACAAGGTGTTGAGAGCCGAAGTGTTCATGAGCGAAGATGAACATTGAAAGCTGTCCACCTCATCCTCAACTTCAAGCCTTTGTTGGACAATTTTCAGGACGTGGGTCACGCGATAAAAGCAGGCGACCCTCGGCTAGCTTAGATAGACGTCTCAGTGCCTAAATGTTTAGCCCGAGAAGATATTATGCTCGTTAAGGTTGCCCTCTCGTCGCTCTCCCCGCAAAGCAGCAGTTCTGAGAGAAGAAACAACTTCCTCGTGGCTGTTACTCGAGGCAGGGATAGACCAGTTTCATCTACAGGTAGAAAGAGAGGAGCAAGAACAGCCTATGATCTAAGTCTCAGACTCGAAGAACAAGCTTGATAGGACTTCCAGCATTCGCACCTCCAGATTCATAGTTGTGCGTGCATTCATCAACTCGGAGGAAGAAGAAGAAGAATTGTCTTTGACAAGGAAAAGAGGTTTGTGTGATCTCCTTGCGGACAGGGCCAAAGGGTTGACGCCCAAGGACGCCTCGGGGTCTCAGCCTCCTCCTACCCTTCCTACTCCTCCTCCTCTAATTAATGTGTTTGCTCCTGCCAACCTGAAGAAAAAGAAGAAGGATAAGGAGGCGCATAAGGAGGGGGAGTTGGTTCTCTAAAAAGAGCCCCCCCCCCCCCCCCAAGCAGCAGAAGACGGCCAAGGGCAAGGGGAGGGCCTCCTTGGTCAAGAGTAGGGAGGACTAAACCGTGGCTGAGGTGCGCCTTTAAAACCCAACTTGGGACCCTCGGGTGGAGCTAGATAAGGCTGTCATACCATAGAACTCCAGCATCAGGGAGTTCCAAAAAGGGCACGCCTACTACCTCGCCAAAGCCCTAGAGAAGCCCCTCCTGCTGCCGAGGGATATGGATGCGTTGAAGCACGTGCGACAGCCAGACCTTTTTATGTCCCTGAAGAGGGACCTTGCTTGGTAAGTTTCTAGACATGCTTATTGGCATTTTTTTTTCTTTTTTTACTTAATAACATATTCCTCTGTTATTTCTGTGCAAGCTATCAAGGAGGTCTTTATGGCCGAAGAGTGGGTGAAGGATGCTAGGAACGAGGCTAGGATCGAGGTCAACCTCCGCGCCAAGTCTAACAAGGCCTTAGGTGCCGCTGAGTAGAAGAACCAAGAGCTCACCATAAAGGCGACCATTGAGGAGAAGGCGCGGAATAGTGCTGAGGCCAACCTAAAGAATGCCCAAGACCAGGCAGAGGAGCAACACAAAAAACTCCATCATACTATAATAGAGTTAGCCACAGTGAAACAATAAGTCCTAGAGCTGAAGGTAGAGCTGGTGAAAGCCAAGGAAGCTGCTCGGATGGCCAAGGAAGTCGTGGAGGCCTTGGAGCAAGCATCCTACAATCTTAAGGTGCAAGAGATCGAGGTCTGTCTAGCGGAGGAGTTGGCTAAGGTTTGTAGGGACTATTACCAAAAGGTGTGGACAAAAGCACTTAACTTGGCAGAAGTCCCTGCTGCTTCGGAATGGAGGAAGACTGAGAGTGTCTACTACCCTCCAAACATTCTTGAAGTTCCAGCTACACTCCCCCCTCTCGCTGCCCATGCACCAACCTTCTTTAAACAGCCCCCTGTCACCCAGGCCTCTCTTCCTCCTCCCGAGGTCTCCAAAGGGCCTAGCCAAGCTAGTGACCAAGGCCAAGGGGTTGAGGTGGCTAAGGATAAGGACAAGGGCAAGGAGGTCAAGCGCCTGTTAGTGGCAAAGGGTCTAGAGGCCGCTCTCAAGATCAAGGATGTTGCTCCTAAGGCCAGAGATGCTACTCCCAAGGCAAAGGAGGCTGACCCAAATCCAAGGAGGCTAATCTAAGGCCATTGACCCACTTGTCTCCCAGCCAGGCAGCAAAGAAGACCCTTCTCCAGCCAAAGCGTATTTTAGAATCTTTTTCTTTTACTCTCTTTCTTTTCTTTTCTTTTCTTTTTTACATGTAATCTTCCTTGGTCATGGTTGTTTGTCATGTTGTCATGTTTGAGATGTATCTCCTTTCTTAATTAATGAAAAGACATGGATTTTTGTTCTATAGTAAGTGAACTTTGTCTTTCTTTTTCCCTTTCCTTTATAATATTTGCATCAAAGTAGCTATGATGGATGTTCTGTCTTTTGCTGAAGGGTTAGGTTAATGAGGCTTCTAAGGGTGAAAACCCATGTCTTGACAAAAGGCTAAAAATAATGCATTGTTGTTAATTCAAATAAATTAAACCCATGTAAACAGTGAGGAGAATAACTATGGGTTAGCACTAAAAATTGCATAGTCAACAGGAATGTTTAAGTCCTTAGAAACAAGAAAAACACTTAGTAGAAAAAAAGGGACGTTTAGGTCTCTTATTTAAGGAGTTCCCTATGAATGTACATTCAGAGCCTTTTGACCAATGCTCTAGGTGAGTCCTCATCTCCTTTTGGTGATGCATATGCCAAGGTCCCGTCCTTGGCGAAATTACGAAGTACTATTTTTCTCAAGGCTTGTGGTCTGAGGAGCCAAGCAAATAACCAAGGTTTTGTTTAACATTTATGCAAATAGCCAAGAATATTAATTTACCTAAGATATGTGATCCGAGGAGCTAGGCATGACCAAGGTTCTGTTTAATATTCAAACAAGTAACCATGGAGACACATAACTTTGACAAAAACATGGCTGAATTGCCTTTCATTAATAATAATACATTCATAGGTTATTTACATTTCAGGGGCGTGGTACAACATGCTCGTCCAGATCTTCTAGGTAGTATGCTTCTATGCCAGCTACTGAGGTGATACGGTATGACCCTTCCCAATTGGGCCATAACTTTCCCCATGCTGAGTTTTTTGCCGTACCCAAAATCTTTCTCAATACCATGTCCCCAGTGGCTAATGGTCTTAACTTTACACTAGAGTCATACCCCTGTTTAAGCTTCTACTAATAGTATGCTAATTAAACCATGGCACTTTCTCTTCGTTCTTCAATTAAATTTTAGGTCTTTTTCTAATAGGTTGTCATTGCTGTTTGGAGTGAATAAGCTCGTCCTCAACGTTGGGCACCCAGTCTCTAGGGGGATCACAGCCTTGGCCCTATAAGTTATTGAAAATGGGGTTTTCCTTGTGGACCTGTGAGGGTTAGTCCGATACGTCCAAAGAACATGTGGCAGCTCTTCTACCCATTTACCATTTGCATCATCCAACCTCTTCTTGAGTCCCTTTACTATGACTTTACTGATAGCCTCGGTCTGTCCGTTCTCTTGTGGGTTAGCCGATGTTAAGTATCTGTTCTTGATCCCCAATTCATAACAGTACCTTCTGAAGGCTTTGTTGTCAAAATGAAGTCCATTGTTTGAGATGAGGATATGAAGAATCCCAAATCGAGTGACAATATTCTTCCACACAAACCTCTTGGCATATACATCCCTGATATTTACCAGCAGCTCCCTATCAACCCACTTGGTGAAGTAGTCCGTGCTGACTGAAAGCCACATTTTATTCCCCGCTGCTTTGGGGAAGAGCCCTATAATGTCTAAGTCCCATTGAGCAAAATGCCAGAGACTAGATAGAGGATTAAGCACACCTCTTGGCTGATGGATGTTCGAAGCAAATCTTTGGCATTAGACACACTTCTTCACGTATTCTTGTGCCCCTTTTGCATGTTTGGCCATCAATATCCTTGAGTGAGAACCCTATGAGACAAGAACCTGCCTCCCATATAGCTCCCACAAATCCACTCATGTAGCTCCTCCAAGAGTGGCTCCACCACATTAGGGTGGACGCACAGAAGTATGGTCCAGAGAAAAAGTACTTGTACAACTTCTGATCCTTAGACAACCAAAAACGAGGAGCTTTCCTCTGCACCTTATCGACTTCCACCTTCCCATCGGGCAAGACTTTATCTCTGAGGAACAGCACAATAGGATCCATCCAATTACGTCCAGTCTTGACTTGATGGATCTAAGCCTTGTCCCTCCTCAGATCAGTAGGTTTACACAAATCCTTGACCAGGATAATTCGAAGTAAGCTCTGTGCTGAAAAGGTTGCAAACGTGGCAAGGGAGTCTGCATGCGTATTTCTGCTTTTAGGGATTTATTGTAAGATGAAAGATTTGAACTGTGACTGCAGGTGCCTAGCTTGACTCAAATATATTTACATCCCCGAATCTTTAGCTTCCAACTCTCCATTTACTTGACCAACAACCAGCCTTAAATCCGTGAACACCTCCACTATTGTTCCTCCCATTATTGAATCATATCCATTCCTACCAGTAGGGCCTCATACTCATCCTTATTGTTTGTGGCCGAGAAGCTCAGTCTCAATGATTTCTCAATAATGATCTTTTTGGGAGATATCACAACTAGCCACAGTCCAGATCCCATTTGATTGGTTGCACCATCAACATACACTCCAAGTTAAGGTTCTTGCAATGATACAACTCCAACTGATTTTCTATCAATGTTTAACTCTTTTTCTTCCCTTTATAGGGGAGACTCAGCAAACTCAGCCACCAAATCTGCAAGGACCTATCCCTTAACAGAGGTACAAGGCATATACTTAATATCAAAAGCCCCTAAGATCATCCCTCATTTGGCGACTCGCCCTGTGTAATCAACTCTCCGAAGTAGGGATTGAAGAGGAAGTTCTTGCAAGGATACCACTCCAACTAATTTTCTATCAATGTTCTGCTCTTCTCCTTCCTTTTCTAGGGATCGAAGAGGAAGTTGGGTTAGAACTATAATTGTGTGGGCTTGGATGTAATGGGGGAGCTTGCGCATTGCATGCACCACAGCCAAAATGGTCTTTTCCAAGCGTAAATAACATACCTCTGCCTCATGTAGTAATTTGCTTATATGATAAACTAGCTTCTGTACCCCATGCCAAAAGAACACTTGGCAGCATTAAGGTGAAATTTGTGTTCCTCAGTATCTCAAAAATATTCCCAAGGTTGTTTATACGCTCAGATTCTACTTTACTCTTCATCACCATATAGTCTATATATATCTCAATATTTTTTCCCAACTGAGGTTCAAACATCCTGGTCATCATCCTTTGGTAGGTAGACCCTGCGTTTTTCAGTCCAAAATGCATCACTATGTAGTGATAATTCCCAGTGGGTGTAAGAAAACAGTTTTTTCCTGATCGTCTAGAGCTAATGGTATCTGATGATAGCCCTAAAAGGTGTCCAAAAAGCTCATCGGGGATGGCCTACAATTACGCCACCAATTGATCTATCCGAGGTAGGGCGAAAGGGTCCTTTGGGCAAGCTTTATTTAAATTCGTAAAATCTCCACATACTCGCCACTTCGCAATTTTCTTTTTTACCACCATTGTGTTGGCCAGCCACTCTGGGTAAAACACCTCCTTTATGGCCCCAACCTACTTAAGCTTGAGTACTTCCCCTTTAACAGCGTCAGAATGTTCCTTGGATGAGCGCCGAGATAGTTGCTTCTTAGGGATGGCAGAGGGATTAACGTTTAAACATGGAAAATGAAATCCAGATCCACCCCAGGGGCTTCGTAGGCACTCCATGCAAACACATCAATATTTCTTCTGAGAAAATCTATTAGCTCTTGCCTTTCCCAAGGAGGCGGCTGAACCCCGATTTGAAAGAAGTTCTCCTCATTGTCGCCAATGACAACTCTTTCCAATTTTTCACATTTTTCTCCCTCTTCCTCTACTTCCGTGGATAGCATGGGCTCTTTTGATTGCTATAAGTTCCACCCCGCAAAGGGCTGGGGTCTCACTCTCGATTTGATGTCTAATTGTAGCCACTATGCATTGCCTGGCCATAGATTGGCTCCCCTACTAGCTCCTCAACCCGATCCCTGGAAGGATATAGGGTGGAGGGTACAGTTCCCATGGCGTGAAGCCAAGTTCTTGCCACAATAGCAGTGTAGGGGGAGTAGGCATCTACCATGATGAAGTTCACTTCTACGACCTCTGTCCCTACTTGAACGTGTAGCAGGTCAGGTCCTATTAGAGGGGAATCGTAGCAAGTCAGGTCCTTGGACCTTAGCTTTAGTTCCTTATACAAGTCGAGGTATATGATTTCGATATCATTGCTTTGATCTACCAACACCATCTTAACGTCATATCCTCCGATCCTGAAGGTAACCAACAAGGCGTCATCGTGTGGCTATAAGGTTCTAATTTTATCCTCCTCAAAAAAGCTCAAACCTGGTCGGCCTTCCAATCTAGTCCTTTTCTAATTAGGAGGCAAGTCCCTTGTAGATGGCCGAGTTACAGACATTACCCTAGATGGCTGAGCACCAGTCCTCCCTGATCTACCAACACCCTCTTAACGTCATACCCTCCGATCCTGAGGGTAACCACCAGGGTGGCATCGTGTGGCTGTAAGGTTCCAGTTTTATCCTCCTTAAAAAAGCTCAAAACTGGTCGGCCCTCCGATCTAGTCCTCTTTGAATTAGGGGGCAAGTCCCTTGTAGATGGCCGAGCTACAGACATTACCTAGATGGCTGAGCATCAGTCCTCTCTGGGGCACCCAGGATGACACTAATTGTATCCAAGGGTGGTCTCGCAGAAGTATTTCCTTAGGCTCCTAACCCTACCTGGCCACCCTGCCTGTTGGGTTGGTACAAGAATTGATTCAACTTTCCGCTTCGGACTAGCTGCTTTAGGTGATTCCATAAAGTCCTGCAATCTTCTGTGGTGTGTCCTCGCTCCTAGTGGTATTGGCAATAAAGGCTTTGATTATGCTTCACAGGATCTCCTCCCATATTGTTTGGCCAATGAAAGTATGGTTTATTCTTAATTTTCTCCAAGATTTGATGTACTGGCTCTCGAAACACCGTGTTAACCATTTAGCTTTCCATTTTCCTTGTTGTTGATCCTCCTCAACCTGTTTGTATTTGTCAATACGGTCCATGAGCTAACGCACACTCTCAACAAATTTCCCAATCAAAGATTTCCTCAAGCTGTGCTCAACAGGTATGCCGACCTTGAACGTCCTTATAGCCACATTGTCAAAATTCTCATCTATCTCATTAAACATCTCCAGTACCTATCAAAATACGTCTTCATGGTTTCTTATTCTCGCATAGTTATGGACAACAGGGAGTCCAAAAGCCGAGGAACCCTACTACAAGTGACAAACTGAGACCTAAAGGCCCTTGTAAGCTCCTTGAAGGAGTTAATGGAGCCTTCCCTCAAGCCATCGAACCATCTCATCGCTACGGGCCCTAGACTCGATGGGAATACCTTGCACATCAAGGTCTCATTCTTCGAGTGAATCGCCGTTCTCTGGTTAAAGTAGCTAACATGCTTTACAGGGTACGTTTTGTCCTTGTACATGGTGAACATTGGTTAAGTAAATCGCTGAAGAAGCCTTTTTACCTTAATCCTACGGGTGAAGGGCGACTTGGAGGTTTGAGTTAGGGCTCTGCTCGTAACATCGTTGCTCAGGCCCTTGCAAGACAGACTCTTCCCTCTTCGCCTATCATGGCACTCCTTGTCATAGGAAAAAGGCTCACTCGGGGGAGTTCTCAATATAGGCTAGTAGCTATCATCGTCGCTATCATCAGAAGAATGACCTAAACTCGAGGGTGTTCCTCTGCGTCATTCGCGCCGTAACTACCTACGCAGAAAATCTATCTCCAGCTGCAAGCTCCTAGTATTTTTCCTCATGAGAGATGTGACTCCCGCCTTGAGATTGGCTGCTATTTGTGCTTGCAGTGTGTACGCTATCCTCTCAATCCCTTCTCCGCACAAGATTGAGGAAAACGATCTTAACGTTGGGAGCCAACAGAATCAAGAGAAAATAAAGAAGAAAATTTTCTACTTGATCTTAAAACAAAAGCACTAAAAGCGAAATCACAAATGAAAGATTGAACTAGTAAATTCAAAGAGTACCAGATTGAAAGTCTCAACTAGTTCTACTTTAATACCATGTTTAAATTCAAGCACATACATCTTCAACAATGGTGGAATCCAAGGGAAGCGTGAAAGAGAGAAAACTATATGTGAATGAATCTTTACTAAATTAAAATCAAGTTCTCTGTTTCTTAAATACAGAAAGAATAGTGGCTTGAAATTCTAACAAACTAAGTAAAATACCAATGCAGGACTAACATGTGTCCACTAAAAACTAACTAATTATACTAGCTTTATACTAAACAACCTATAGCTTTATCAATACATATACACTATGGCTTGTAGCTTTGCTCTGTCTCTGTTTTTTGCTCTCTACCTGCTTTATCTTGGAGCTTTATCCTTTAACAATTAATACTTTCTAGATGAATTTTACGTTCATTCTTATCTTTTATTCTTGCTATTCTTATTTGAAATTCTAACTCTGCCATTATCGAACATGAATTAAGAGAGAAATTGTATGAATCAACCGATAAAATAGAGTGAAATGCTTGTTTTTCAAAGAATATAAGGAAATAAGTTGAGTGACGGATTGACACCAAATCGTGACTCACCCATAAACATCGTAATGATGACCAAACTTCTTGCCTCAAAAATTTATTAATTAAAAAAAAAACTTTTAGAAAGACACTTTTCTTTTTGAAGAAGACGCCTGAGACTTGAGAGTGCCCAACTGTAGTATTGGATAAATAAAGAACACTGGCGGTATATTGAATGGTCCACCTGTTAGTACTTCCTCTTTTTCTTTTTTCTTTTTTCTTTTTCAAGCCATAAGGTCCACGTGTATTTAAACGTGCATGTCTATTGTCTCTGCCTCATATATTATTAGTTTCTTTTTTCTGTTGGTAAAGGTCCTTATTTATTTGTGTTTATACTTAAACCATTTAATAATTTGTTATTAATTTCATATTTTAAAATTTTAACTGTTAATTTATATATTTTATATGTTTTTAACATATATGTTAATTTTCATGTCACTCAGATATAATTTACCATTCAATACATAAACTTATTATTTATGCATTATTTTAAACTATAAAAAGTTAAAAGCTTGAATTTAAACAATTAATTAATGACATAATTTTTTATTTTTGATCAATTTTAAATTTTGTAAACATGAAAAATATACGAATATAATGTAATCTAATTGTGGATTTATCAAAATTTACATCTAATTAAAAAATATTGAAGGATGTAATATTACTTCAAGTTATGCCAGGTGAAACTTGATTCAACCCCCCCCCCCCCCACACACACACACATACATACACACATATACATGGTATCAACTCTAAACATTATTACACCACCCAATAACTTATTATAGAATTCATATTTTGAAAATCTCACCATTGAATTACATATTCTATAACATGCATACCAATTTTCATATCAATCAGATGTTATATATCATTTGATCTATAAACTCATCTTTATGCAAAAATTTGAACTTAAACAATTGGTTGATGACATGACTATTATCTTTGATCATCTTGAAATTTTGCAAGTATGAAGGATATACAAAAATAATGTAATCTAATGGTAAGTTTGTCTAAATTCGCATCCAATTAAAAAATACTCTCTCTCTCTCCTATTTTAGGTGTTGACAAGTCCCCACAAATTTTCAAACAATGATACCTTTATTTTCATAATTTGTATTGCCTATATAGTTTTAGGGAAATTTTACTAAAAATTAATACGTTCATGAAATTACAGGTAAATGTACCTTTACTAGCTACTACAACTTTTCAAATAATTGAAGGATATAAGGACAACGCTAAGTGGCAGATAAAAAAATATTGGAAAATTAATTTATTAATTTCTTTTAAAAAATTTATTAAAAAAATATTTTGTACCCAACAATCATATGGAAACATCCAATTTTATTACACCCAATTTCATATCTTGTTGAAATAGTTGATCGTGACTAGCCAAAAATAGAGAAAGGTGTATCCATGTAAACAGTGGTATAAAAAAATGTCAACTATTCATAGTCCATCATTTCAATGTGTAATAAAATTGGGTACTAAATTAAAATGTCCCTAAATTTGTTTTTTTTTATCCGCTTTTTCCCTCCCAAAAAAATTATGAGGTTTGTTTTTTTTTAATAGCAAAGGAAATGTTGTTTTTTTTTTTTTTTTTTTTGAGTAGAGTGTTGGATTTGTTTATTCCAACAATCAACAGCTCACTATTATGTCAAGAAAAGTCTTCTTGTTTTTGTGGGTTGAGGAATCTTATATCAGGCATAACGTGTGAAAGTGGTGGAGTTGTCGTGCGCTGGAACATAAAAAGACTATTGATCCAGATCCAGGTGATTACAAATTATTTATTTAGATTATTTGTGAAAACTTGGAATGCTGGCAATCAATTAATTAAGTAGGGTTTTCACAGCATGTAGCAGACTAGCAGTAGATATATACTTATATCTTTGAGTTATTATTACATTTAATAAAAATTAAGAAAAGACAGGCATTCTTATGTTCTGTTATTATTATTACAGTCCAGTCAAAGTCTTTGTTTCCATTTTCTTAATCAAAAAGTGTCGAAAAGTCGAAATCCTCCTTCTCACTCTTTTAAAAAAAAAAAAAAAGTTTTCCTTCTAATTTTTTGGTAACTAAAGAAAGAAAAAACACAAACTGAAAATTTTAAGGCAACAAGTTAAATGAAAATTTTAACTTCCCAAGTTCTCTGTTGATGATTCTTGATTCATCCTACTGATCCAAAAATCTGCCTACCGTGAGATTGATCATAAATATGAATGTTAACGCTATATAATAATAATAATAATAATTAAATCATGGTCATCGTAGTTATTGTTTTCGCGGTCATATTAGAGCTCTTTTGATAGCCAAAAAAAAACTTCTTAATCATAAAATTTTTAGATCAACTATGGATACTCAACCTATTAATTGAGGTTTACTACTTGTGTGGGAAAAGTACTCAGTCTAATACCATGCTTGCTTAGTCTCACTTAAGCTTATATTTAATGGTATTCTTAAGAGAGATGTTGCGGATTTAATTAAGTAAAGATTAGATATTTGTGAAGTGAATGACTAGCTTTCCACCAAATATATAGTTTAATTGACTTTGAGGGGGAAAAAAAGAGAAGAACAAGTCTAGTCATAATTGGATGGAATGGCATATTGTGATTTGGAGAATAAAAGTGGTGTTAGTTATGAGCCCAAGTAAGAGTAATAGTCTACCATTCACATTTTCTTGTCTCAATAAATGATTAATAAAATTTGTGTTACTAGCCAAGAGTTTTATATAACTCAACTAACACCTCCTGATATTTCTCATAAAAATGTTCATACTTCAAATTTCCCATTTTCCCAACCATCAAGCTATTAAAAAAAAAGTATCAATAGTAGAATTGAGAAGGAAAAGAAAATTTTATTTTTGTTCTTCCCCCCTTATAATTAGTGATTTGTTTATAGAAAGAGTACCATTTACTTTATTCCTAATAATATTTCAAGTCAAAGTCTTTATCTTGACCATCTGAAGTTGTTTGCAATGAAATAACTTCTTGCAAGGAGTATATGCTTACAAGAAGGTATATCCTAGAACTAGAAGTAGCCTCTTTCCTTTTTCTTTTTTCTTTTTTTCCTTTTGTTTTTTCTATTTTTTGGGACAAGAAGTACTCTCTAGAGGGTGTGAAGTAACAAATTCAATATTCATAACGGTTACCTATGGGATTTTTAGTCGATTCTTAATAGTTAGGAATAGGAAGAGAAATGATATATCTACAATATTTTTATAATAAATCTTAAGTGGCAAGTTGTTACTAGTTGATATTATGGGGCAAAAAAATATTTTTAGTGTTAAATTTAAATTTGAACCAATAATAATATGTTGTGAAAAATATTATAAACGTAGTACCTCTCTTATTTGTTAATTCTTGAATATTCCTTAAATTTTGTTGTTTATTTGACAAAATTCATGATAATTGTAATATCTCAATTCCCATTGAACGTGAAAATTTTAACTCCTACCTTTCGGATTGGAAATATCAGTTTCCGTAAATCTGTATTTACTTTTCACTTTTTATTTCTTAAATCTAACTATGTACAGTAGAAATCATTTTAATACATTTTTTTAACCCATGTAAGATGTTTAGTAATGTTTAAGGGTGGTTTTGTCATTTAAACTAACGTTATTAATTATTTAGTTATTAAAATAAATTGTATGAAAATTTTAAACAATTAAAATTTGTATTCTTAAATATAAATTATAAAATTATAAAAAATTATATAGTAAATTAAAATAAATATTATACTACTTTAATATTTTTAAAGCTTTTTCTAACTGAGTTTTAATCATAATAAGACTTTAAATTTCTTAAAAACCAGATTACTAATGTCTATGTACTTGTAGTGCATAAAATAGTAAAACCATATCGTATGACCTACAATGATAAGACCTTACTTTTACCATTAAAATTAACAAAAATTATGATAGATTATTAATAAAATGTAAAATAAATAATTAAACTTCTTTTAAATTTTAAATAGGTTTATTTGAAATCCCTCTAAACTATTGAAAATATGTAATTTACTTAAATCTTTAACAGATAGTAATTTAGCAAAGAGTAACGAATTGGTGCAATGATAGTGTAACTACTTATCAAGAAGATAAATATTTGATAAATTCACTGCTTCTAAACTAATAGTTATATGATTCAACGTGATATATATGTATTTATTGGTATTATTTGAAGAGACGAGAAAGTCATTCAGGAGAGTATCAAAAAGGAAAATGATGTATTGGTTTTTTTTTTTTCTTTCTTCTCTCTCTTTTTGAGATAAGCAAATAGTGAAGAAGAAGAAGGGAAAATTCGAATCACAAACACAAAATGCTATTAATAATACTATTATCATTAGCCTATCACTCAAATTCCTGATATCATGATATTTGAAGCTTATAAAATTAAAATATATTGGTGATTGGTTAATCGTATATTAGTGATTAATGATGTGTTTGGATACTGCTTGTTTTGCTGAATGTTGAAAACTGAAAACATTATAGCAAAATAATTTTTAAATGTGTAAATAGTATTATAGGACCATGTTTTAATTTTTTTTTTTCTAAATAAAGTTCTTGTGAGTCTTGTAAACAGTACACGTGACCCACTAAAAAAGCAAAAAAATGCTCTTCACTTCCTCCACGCGACTCACAGTGCACGTCCTAAAAAAAAACGATAAAATGTAGACGCTGCCTTTATCATCAATATCCAAATGGGTACTAAAAGTCCCTGTTGAAAACCTATTGCATATTAACATTGAATTATAAAACTTTTGGAACTTAATATTGAAACAAAAAATTAATGTGTTAAATGATGAAGTATATAATATAAGTCCATTTATGTTTTAATAATAATATTTTCTTTATCGTCTGGTTTGCATTTAGCTGTACCATCATTAGTAGGTCCACCATATAATGCCGCAGCTCAATCCGAAGGCCTAACGCAAATATTAAATTTGAACATGACATGCACAATGACTTTAACCAATTTCAGATCTGACTTTTGAAGATTTCCAAAGACCTAGTCAACACTCGACTTCTATAACTACTTATTATGCGCGCACGCCATGTATCTAGCCGCTCCTAACGACAATATAGGCAAATTACATTTTATTTAAATATACAGTCTTTTTCCCTATACACATAATACAATAAAAAAATAAAATAAAATAAAAGATAATAAATTGAATTTAATAAGGATGGGTTAAGAAACTAAGACAAATTTTGTGTACCCTAACTTTTTAAAGAGTTTTAACTTATGACGTTTATTCTTGATGATAATTCCTTATCTTAAGACTAAGAAATCAATTGAATTGTGGTATAGGCTGAAAGTAAACTCCTAAATATCTTATTCAATCACCTGAGAATTTATATATTAAGCTAACTAGAACTCACTTATGTACAACCAGACTCAAAGCACGTGTGTAATAATGTTTTTTTTTTTCTTTTTTTGCTTAGTGTTAGAATGTTTAAAAGTGATATTATGTTTTTTTTTTTTAAGAGAGATAAGTTAACATAGAATAATGTTTAAAAATGAGATAGAGATAGTGTTTTAAGTTTTAGGCAGAATGAAGAAAATAAAGGAAAAGGCCTAAAACATAATTGAATTGTTTGAATTCAAATAGATAACAAATACCAATAGGAATAAGACATTTGAATACATGATAAGAATGGATATTTTTACGTGAGGTAGTGGTTTGTTTTGGAAGAAGTAATGTTATATATATATATATATATATAATATATATATATATATATATATATATATATTGATAAACATATTTGAATTCAAATAGATAACAAATATAGATAGGACATTTGAATACAAATGAGAATAAGGATTTTCCCCCCTTTTGTACATGAGATAGTATTACTCTTTTAATTTTATTTTTTTTTTTGTAGAAAAAAAAGTAAACTAAAGGGTATGTTATTTTAGAATTTGTATGAAGATATTTTGGTACGTCAAAAATTGAAGACGAAATAGAGGAATTCTCTTATTAGTAGTATAGATAACTTAGATGCATTACAAAATTAGAAACTTTAGTTAAATTCAAACATAGTTGTATCGAAAAATAAAATACAAACAGCAACATTTCTTAAAATTTAATTGGGAACCTAATGAACTAACTTAAAATTTAACCCACCTGTAATATCTTGTTACATCAAATATTTCAAGGTTAAGCAGTAGATAGGTTCAGACCTAATTTTGTTCTACAAACAAATAAATATAAAAATAAAAAACTGTACAGCCCTGCATTTCTCTATCACTTTCTCCACCAACTTAACCACCAGTGCCAATGCCACCACTAAACCACACTCATCACATACGTAACCCTCTCTTCACAATTCATTCGAGTCGACAAAAGATATGTTATAGCAATTTATATATTGAAGTTGATGACATGTTAGATTCATTAGTTTTTCATTTTTGGTCAGAATTTATAAAAGGGTGTTAATTGTGGTGTAAAGAATATCTTTAAAATCTCAACTGGCTATCCGAGTACTTCTTGGGAGTTATTATGTTTGGCACATGAAGATTTTCATTGAAATGAGGGAGAGAGTCAATGAAAGAATTTATTGTGTTTTAGGAGAGACGGTGGCGGTGACGGTGGAAGAAATATGGTGGAGGCACCAACGGTTAAGGTGGCAAATTAGAAGGAGATAGAGAGAGGCAAAAAGCTGTACATTTTTTGTTTTTGTTTGTATATAGAATTGGGTATGAATTTATATATTGCTTAACTTTAATATATCGCACATGATAATATATTATTATTGAGTGTAAAAATATAGTTTTACACACCCAATTCTTATTGAATTTAAACTCATAGAAAAATTTCCTGACTATTGGATAATTCTTAAAGTTGTTAGATTTATTTTGACAGAACAACTTTTATCAAATAACTTCACTCTAATTAAAATAACAATCTTTAAAGAATATATTAGAACATAAATTAAAAGTTTAAATTTAAGGGTTTAATTAAGTTTAATTGTGTAATATTAATTCCTTATATTTTCTCCATATGAGATATACACTTGCACATATATACCTATCTTAATTAAGTTAAATATATAGGCAAAACTTAGGTATAGTACTTAAGTACTGTTTCTTAAGTTCTTCTGGTAAGATTCAACCATGTTTTTTTTTTTTTTTTTCATGACTAAATCTTAAAAGGGAAATCTAAAGAATAATACCTAAATACTGTGTTTAAGTTTATCTTAGGTATATATGTATAAGTGTATATCTCATATGAAAAAAAACATGATAGTTGAATACAATTATAATCTAGGGTTCATCGAAAACATGATATTTGAATACAATTATTTTTTTAATTTTTTTTTCTCTATATAAGATTTCCTTATATAACCCCACACAAACTTAAACCATTCACAATGACTTAATTTATAAGTTTCACCAGTATAATTAGTTTAACATGTGAGCTATGCTAGTAGTTAAAAAATACAGAAAGACTTTTTATTTTTTATTTTTACACTATTACTTGTACAAACAGCTTGAGAATGTCGGTAAACCAATTATGCCTGATGCCCTTGTACCGCCACTTTTTTTAAGCCTGTCATAATGTAGCGTGGAAAGGAAAATAATTGACTTCAAGCCTTCAACTTCTGGGAAATCAGTGTTGAAAAGATAATAATAAAATACGAGTAACCACCACCGACAATACATATTGAGGCTCCGAAGGCAACAGAGTCGAATTGTGATTGGCTTTGACGTGAATTGATCACCATTGAAGATAGTTATAGCCGCGTAATAGATTTTCTTTAAATCAATGTCAAGTAAATGGACGGAGAAAGCTTTCAAAGAACAGAAGGTATTTTGTCCCTTATATGACATCATCATTGCTATTAACGTGTGTGTTTTTCTTTCACTAAATTGTAATTTATATTTTTAAATATGAGATTTTTTATTTAATTTTTTTACTCAACTTTAAAAATTTTAATTATTAAAATATCTATCTCTTATCTTAAAAAAATTATTTGAACACCTAATAATTGATGAATATAAATGGAACACAAAAAGTAGGACAAATATTTGTAATCCTAACCTTATATATCATCATGATTCAAGCTATTTTATTCATTTTTGTAGATGATATGGTTGTTAAATGCCAGCTAAACCTACAATATTTACAATTGAATCAATTAAAACATAACACACATTAATTTAAAATACATGTCAATAACTAAAAAAAATTATCAATATTTAACCATTTTATATATATATATATAAAGCTCTCTTCTTTGTCCCCTCAGTCTCACACTAAAATTAAAAAATTGGGCTTGGTTTCAGGTTTGAATAGGTCATGTTAAAAGAAAGAAATAGTTGTTGTGCTTGTTTCTGTTTGGTTGGGTTGGATTGAGACTATTTTTGCATTATTTTATGCATTTTTTTAAAAAACAAAATTTTCTTTATAAGAAATATGTGAAAGGGCTGCCAGTCATGCTAATAGGGAAAAAATAGTGTTATTTGATTATACAAATTGATGTGTTCCTATTTGTTTTTAGGTACATAAAAAAAAGGAGTGATAAGAAAGGAAAAAAAAAAAAGGGAAAATGATCCCACTTTGAATCATTGTATCCATATTACTGATGATAAAAGAAATATGATAAGACTTAAATGTGTATTCATCAAACAAATATTGGGGTGGATATGCACAACTAAAAAGCCACATAGCAGAAACTCGTAACTCGTAAGGACAAGGACGGAATCACGATTCATACCCGAGGGGGCCAAAGCTTAAAACCTAAAGAAAAAAAATTATGAAAATAAAAACTAACATTTATTTTATATTCAACAAAATACTACATACAAAATAAGTATTTCTTAAACATTTCATATTATAAAACATATCAACAAAGTATAACATACAAAATAACAGGCCGTTTGGTAGGGCATTTCAAGCACACATTTGAGCATTTTAAACACACTTACACATATTTTCATACATTTTTTCACTAACATGTATATCAAAAACATCCAAAACAATATTACTCAAACTCCTCTACCAAACACCCTTAAGTGTTTCTTATTTTGTGCATAATTTTTGTTTAGTCCATATTTATTTTTTTATTTTGTTTTTGTAGTTAAAGGGGCATGAATTTTATTTATTTATTTCTTTTCTTGTAGGTCAATATCTAAATATTTTAGAGAATGAGAGACAAATATATATTTAAGGTCAAACTTAATTTTTTGTATACCGAATTTTTTTTTTTAAGGGGGTGGGGCATGGCCCCCCTTTGCCCTACTGTAGGTCCACCTGCGTAAGGGTGATAAAAATAACAAAAGAAACAAACATCTAGCTTGATTTATGATTTTGATGTTAAATGTCATCTAGAAAAGTATTTACTCAATATTGATAGTTATAATTAAATTAGTTATTAGTTTCATGTGTTCCAAGTCTATTATATATATATATATATATATATAATATATATATATCATTTGTGTGTGTATATATATCTATAAGTAAAAAAAAAAATATTTGTGTACCTTATGATATAATACAACATGATATACAAAAAAAAAAGAAAAGAAAAAAAAAATGATTCATGATATTATTTATGTTTTGATAGTTATGGTGGATCATATTGGTTAAATTCATGGGTAGGACTTCCTAATAATGTGAGATATATGGAAGAGTGTGACATTATTATACTTTTAGAGTATTTATTATTTTTCAATAATATAATAATTTTAAAAAATAAACTAATGGAAGAAGACAGAGAATTATGTTTTATAATATTAATATGGATTAAATTTAATGGACGGAGAAATTCCATCTGTAAGTGCACAATTGCACCTGACCCCTAGAACGGCTATGGGCTCAGGCCCAATGAGCCTTAAACAATATGAATTTGCAGAGTGTGGGCTTGAAACCCAGGTTAGAAGAGTTTAAGGGTGTATGGCGAGTCAAAGATCGACAACACTTAAAAATAACAAGAAATGATATAACTTAACCTCCTCGGACGTAAGCCGAGGACTGTTCTTATAATAGTTTCCTTTTCTTTCTTTTTCTTTTGTTTTTTTTAAAAGAGAGGTCTCCTTTTTCTGTTCTGGGTCTCCCCTTAAATACTCATCTCTTTGATCTTCATACCCCTGTTACCCCATCTACCACCTTAACCGCATTAATGGGGAAGTAACACCTGAACAGTGAAAGGGAAACTTCTGGTTACTATTCCAGGGCACTGAGAGAATAAATACTATTATAAGAACAGTCCTCGGCTTACGTCGAGGAGGTTAAGTTATATCATTTCTTGTTATTTTTAAGTGTTGTCGATCTTTGACTCGCCATACAACCCTTAAACTCTTCTAACCTGGGTTTCAAGCTACACTCTACAAATTCATATTGTTTAAGGCTCATTCGGCCTGAGCCCATAACCGTTCTAGGGGTCAGGTGCAATTGTGCACTTACACCATCAACTTGGGAAACAATTAAAGAAATAAATTTTTTTTTGGAAGCTTTACTATATATAAAAAAAAAAAATATATATATATATATATATTTATATATTACATAATGATATAGTTGCGTCTTTTGCATTTGACCTTCGTGTAAATTTTGAAAGCTCATGACTTCATGAGCTGATATAATAGAGAATTATTTACCAAAAGATGTAACAGAGAATTTTTTTAACAAAAAGAAATGGAAAATACCATATCAGGAAAAAATAAACAAAATCATGCTAAAAAAATTTTAATTCAAAAAAAATATTTTTAATCACAACATGGTAGTCTATTTTTTGCGGAGACAACATGTTAGTCTAGGATCTGCATGATTCCACCTAACGGACTATCCACCGCTGTGCAGATCTATGAAAAACAACGGCCTATTACAAATATCATGGTTCAATTCTTTTTTTTTTTTTGTTAAAAAAAAAAAAACTTGGATGATCTCTACTTCCCTCACATAAATTGGTTAATTATTCATTATTAATATAGTCTTTCAACTGTATCATTTCACATGATAGATTTTACTAGATTTTACTAATTATATTCATGATGAAACTTATGAGAATGAAGTATTACTTTGTTATATTTTGAGAGCATTGAATAATGAATTACTCGGTATTTAAAAAACATGAGTTTTATTTAGGGACCGAAATGTACACTATAATACACAAGATGTATTAAATAATTTTGAGAGCAACTAAAAGTCCCTATATCCCTCCAGTTATATTACAAGAGTTTTATTAATTTGTTCAAACAAGGGTTTAAGTCCCCATCTCTCATTGTTGTAAAGAATTATATTTAAAATAGTTATGTTAACAAGTGGTTTTAACCGCCGCACACATCCATGGTGTGATGATCACTTCACAAGTATAAGTGCTTGTAGGGTGTAGGAGGTAAGGGCCGGACTTTAAATTTCTAGAAAAAATCATTATACATATATACATTTAAATTAGGCTTGTTAAAAAAAAAAAAAAAAACTTTTAAAACAATTGTTAAGATATTATTTTAAAAAAATTTTAATATTACTTTTATAAAAAATTTAAAAAGCTATAAAAATATTTACGATTTTTTTTTTTCCCTAAAAACTTTCCTAAAATTTATCGATATATCGAGTGTATCATGTATATGATTATATATGAGTTGTGTGAAATAATTCGAACCGGAGATACTCCTGCTCCTAGCCCCTTCCCCTCCTCTTCCCTTTCACATTTTCTCTCTCTAAATTAGTTTTGTTTCTTTAAAGGGTCTCTTTTTTGACCACCATCACCCCCCCCTCTCTTTCTTCCCTACTTCCTCCTATGTGCTTCTACCTTTCCTATTTTGTTATCCCATCATTCATTCATACATTCATGGGTGCCTGTGCAAATAAATGATTGATTATTAGGGGTAGTATATACTATATAATCTAAAACTTAGCCGTGTTTTTGATCCATCAAAACCTCTGGAAAAAAAAAAAACACTATCTTCTCTCTATCTTTCTCTCTTTTTTGTTTCAATCATGGGTGCTTGTCTTTCTGCCACCAAAGTCAGTGGCTCTAACAGCAACACCCACAACCACACAACCACCACAACCGTCAATCACAACCGCAGAGGGAAAACAAAATCACAAACAACGACGACGACGACGACGACAACGGCGGCAACTACGAAGAAACATGAGGCTTCGAGTCATCAGAGACAGACCAAAGCGAATGAGAGGAATTCACATCAGCTGAGACCCAAAGAAAAACCCGTTTCGAGAAGACAAAGTGGGGTGATCCCATGTGGGAAGCGCACCGACTTCGGGTACGCTAAGGATTTCGACAGTTGTTACACGATTGGAAAGTTGTTGGGACACGGTCAGTTCGGGTATACCTATGTTGCCACCGACAAGTCGAATGGGGATCGAGTCGCCGTCAAGAGGATTGAGAAGAATAAGGTAGTTTGTTTGTTTCTTTGATTTCTGTGAATTAGGTAGTCATCTTCTACTTTTTTTTTTGGGGTTAGTTTGTGGGATTTCGTGGACTTTGTGGCCTCATTGACTCTGGATTCTTGATGGGTTTTTGTTAAAATTTTGGTTTTTGTATGTATGAATGAAGTATGTGGATTTCAATTCCCGTGTTATTTGCTCAATGGGGCTTGGGAGAAATTTGTGGTTAGCACTTTGGGGGATTTTGTTCCCCTGATTATGGATTGGAAATGGTGATTTTGGTCCCAATATTTCTGGAGGACTTTTTCCTTAATCCTTTTCCTTTGGAGACCTGGCTTCTTTAGTTGGGTTTTTAGTTGACTTGCATCTGCATTGAATATCAATCTTGGAGTCATGTTGCTTTGCAGTCTTAAATGGTTTTCTAATGCCTGGAAGATCGATTTTCCCATTTATGAAGTTCCAATTTTTATGTACTTACGAAGAAATCACCGTGGACGCCTGAAGGATATGTTGACGAATTGCTCATATGCCTGATGACTGATTACCTATTCCGTTTGCCACTGGTGTTCTCACTTAGCTTTTAGCTTATATTGCTTATGTACAATTTTTTTAAAGCCTCACTTTTTTGTAGTACAAGTATACTTTAGCCCACTTTTAGCAAAAAAGCAATCATCAAAGTTCAAGGGTTACTTTGACAGCTCTGTTTGGCTAAATCTCAGTATGATAACGATAATAGCATTTTGAATGTTTTGCAAATAGTGAATTAATGGGATTGTTTTGGAAACTTACTCAGCGTGATTCTTTTCTTCTTAAGGAATTTGAGGTGAGTGATAAATGTTATGTATTCTCCTCTGGTTAGGTAAAATGTGCTCCTAGAACTTCGATTATTGCAGGTCACTGGAAAAACAATAAAACACATTTGGGTGGCTTGATTGAAGTTAAAAACTCTTAGATAGAATAACTTTCATTATCTTTAATTCCACAGAACTTGTGTCCTCCCTTATTTTTTGGAAAATATTTATAGAAAAGTTTCAGAGAAACCTTGGATTTGATGGCAGATGATTCTTCCTATTGCTGTTGAGGATGTGAAGCGAGAGGTCAAGATTTTGCAAGCCCTTACAGGCCATGAGAATGTGGTTCAGTTTTATAATGCGTTTGAGGATGATTCTTATGTGTATATAGTAATGGAGTAAGTTTTGCTTTCATGAGCTTCTTTTCAAACTATACCATTCTTCATTTATTTTTTCTGTTCACATAATTGTACGGTGTCCTTTTTCTGCTTGCTTAACCCTCATTTATTAGATAAGATTTTGCACTTCTGTTTTGCCATTTTAATCTCCTTTTTTAATTTTCTTATTTCATTAACTGTCCATATCTTGAATTTGTGTGTGTGTGTTTTTTTTTTAATCTCTGTAATCAGGTTATGTGAGGGTGGTGAATTGCTGGATCGGATATTGGCCAAGTAAGAATTATTTTAGTCATGGGTATCTATCATTCATTGGTCTTGCCAGGAGTGGCTAAAAAATTGGCTAATAGTGTTGATGGCCGCAATATTTCCATTTTTAAAAAAATATTTTGTTTAATTAGTGATGACACCAGTACTTCTGCTTGATTCACTTAACTCAGGAAGGACAGCCGTTATTCTGAGAAAGATGCAGCAGTAGTTGTACGGCAGATGCTCAAAGTTGCAGCTGAGTGTCATTTACATGGATTGGTACATCGAGACATGAAACCAGAGGTATAGCCATTAGCCAGGTTCACTAGCAGAGGCATAGTTTGCTCAGTTTTCTGCCCGCACTCATTCTCCTGTACTTTCTCCTTTTTTATTTATTTAACAAATGGAAATAGTAGGTTTTACAGTAGCAGTGAACTAGTCAAACTTGTAATGATGTTTGACACTGGTTCCCTTGCATTTGCTGCATGCAGATTTTCTTTTTAAGTCGACGAGAATGGATTCAGCTTTGAAAGCCACAGATTTTGGTTTGTCAGATTTCATTAAACCAGGTGAGTAAAACTTCTACTACATTAGTTCTATGAGATTCAACTTTTTTGTGTATATAAATATATTTTTCTAACCAAGGAGCTCTAGTTGTAATGACACTTACTCCTTCCATAATAATGGGATGGAGAGTGAAGTTGTGGGTGCATGTGGAACCCCCACCCAAAAAAAAAAAAACTTAACTGCTTCTTTTTCTTTTGAAACTGTTATTCTACATGTATATCTGGTCATGCATTTGATTCCTCTAAAGCCATATGATTACAAACAATGCAGGAAAGAAGTTTCAAGATATTGTTGGCAGCGCTTATTATGTCGCTCCTGAAGTATTGAAACGCAAGTCTGGGCCTGAATCAGATGTCTGGAGTATTGGTGTGATTACCTACATTTTGCTCTGTGGGAGGCGCCCCTTCTGGGATAAGACTGAAGATGGTATATTTAAGGAGGTTGACTACAATCTTAATTTAAACTACTTTTTTTTTTACTTCTGGTGGGACAAGTGATTATGCTATTTTCATTTCTTCTCTGAGTAGTTTATGCTACAATCTCTAGCTTTTCTATAAAATGGAAACGGGACAACAGCCCCAAAAAAAGAAACATTCAAAAATTAGTCTCTCACAGCTTTTCATTTTCCTGAATAAAGTTACCTTTGGAGTACTTGATAATGTCTGTATATTAATGGGCATTACCCAATGTATAAGTGCAGTCCAGGGAGGGAGATCATTGCCATGTGTCTTCAATATTGCTTCTTTTTCCCCCCATAGTTTTCTTGTGTATACTTATCTAACTGCCTCACTTTTGCAGGTCTTACGAAACAAGCCTGATTTTCGCCGCAAACCATGGCCAACCATAAGCAACAGTGCTAAAGATTTTGTAAAGAAGTTACTGGTGAAGGATCCTCGGGCAAGACTAACTGCTGCCCAGGCCCTATGTATGTATTGGATTTGTCTCTTAGTAAATATCAATTTTGATTACTTCTGGCATATTGGAATTGGCTAATGCAATTACAAAGAATTTTAGTTTGTGAGTTGTGACTCAAACTGAGATTCTTTTGGTTTTCTTTTTATTTTTCATTTTAGTCCCTGAGAATAGTTCCTGTGTTATGTTCTTCCCCCTTTTATACTCTATAAACGTTGGTGGGGGGGGGGGGGGGGAGATTAACTCATCTGATTGGTTTCAAAATTTCCAGCACACCCGTGGGTTAGAGAAGGAGGCGACGCATCAGAGATCCCTATCGATATATCTGTTCTTAATAATATGCGACAATTTGTGAAATACAGTCGGTTGAAACAGTTTGCTTTAAGGGTGAGATGATTTCCTTTAATATATATTTTTTTAAGTCAGAAGGAAAGTAGTTTTTTTCGTCATCCATCCTTTTTTGACTAATTGATTGCATTGCAGGCATTGGCTAGCACAATTGATGATGAGGAGCTTGCTGATCTCAAGGATCAATTTTCTGCTATTGATGTGGACAAAAATGGTGCTATTAGTCTAGAAGAAATGAGACAGGTAAAATTTTTTCTTCATTATTCAACTTGGTTTACATTCTGGTACCATATCTCTCTCTCCTTTGGTCCTAACATGGATGGTTTTTATGCAGGCCCTTGCTAAAGATCTTCCTTGGAAGATGAAAGAACCACGTGTCTTAGAGATTCTGCAAGCGGTGAGCATTTCCCCCTTTGAAGTAGGAAATAAGAAACTATCGTACTACTCTAACCCACCTTCAAGAAATCTGACATCTATACCTAATTGTACTTCACCTTGGCTTGTGAATACAGTTACTTTTTAAATATAATGGAGTCTTTCATTAATGCAGATTGACAGCAACACGGATGGCCTTGTTGATTTCACAGAGTTCGTGGCAGCTGCTCTACATGTGCATCAATTAGAGGAGCACGACTCTGAGAAGTGGCACCAGCGGTCTCAAGCTGCATTTGAGAAGTTTGACATAGATAAAGATGGTTTTATTACTCCAGAGGAACTGAGACTGGTCAGTGATATTTTTTTGCATTAAAATTACCCTTGATCTCAGTTTTGCTGATTCTTTCCCCAAAGAGTGTGAGACAGAGATGACAAAAAGAACTGATGCACACAAATGATCCCGAGCTTTTTTATCCTTTTTTTTTGGTTTAATCAGGGTTTGGGGTCATTTTTTGTCCCCCTGATCAATTAAGACTGGCAATTACATCGGACCATAATTTGCTTAGTCCTGGTTTTGTGCACTGTTGTCTTTTAGACCCAGTTTGGCCCTTTCTTTTGTGCCAAGTGATATTAATTTTGCACAAGATCTTGTAGCATACATAAGTTTGCATACAGTGACAAAGAAATTCTTATACATGGCATTTATTTAAAGTCTAAATCAGTGTTCTGAACCTAGAGTAGACTAGAGTGTGCAAGTCTGACTCTCTTAGTCAACCTCCCTGAAAATTTACTGGTTTTGTGTTAGTTCCTGAATCCCACATCTTCCTTTACCAGTTTTACTCTAGGTTTGCTCCTTTAGCTGTGCAAAAGGCCTCTAGTTTCAGTGGCCAAGTGTCATTGCACTTGTGGAATTTTTTGGGATCAAAATCTTAGAACATGTATTAATTTGGGGTTGGGGTGTGCTTGCCATTGGGCAAGCCTGGTTATGACAAGCAAATGATGTGCTTATCTATTTGAGCATTATAAAGATGTTCCTGTAATTCTGAAATTTGCTTCATTGCTTTGCAGCACACGGGCTTAAGGGGCTCCATTGACCCACTTCTTGAGGAAGCCGATATTGACAAAGATGGAAAGATAAGTCTATCAGAATTCCGTAGACTTCTAAGAACTGCAAGCATTAGTTCACGAAATGTGAGTAGCCCTTCCGTGCACCGGAATTCCCAGAAGACGTAGATTGGAACTAGAGTTTTGAAGATTGAGAGAAGTGATAGAGGTTAAGAGAGGTGGAGTTCCTTTTTCATGGATTTTTTTTCCGTAAAAATTCTACTCAATCATAGAGATGCCCTCATCTACTGCTATCACGATCCCGTGGAGCTCCTTAAACTCGAGTATTTGATGATAGGATTCTGGATAGGTTTGTGAATACATGTCATCCAGAGTTGTTTGATATGAGTTAGTGTGGATCTGCATGGCAGATGGCTCCACGTATGTTGGTTGAACTGGTCTACATCCTTTTGGAGTATTCGTAATTTCTTGGTCATTCCCTACAAATTGTAACGTGTGACTATAAATAAATTGTTAATGAAAATTATTGGATTAGGATTCATTTCTGTTAATAATGTTATTAGAAGTCATTTCTTCCATTTTCTTTCAGTGTTTTGGATTGCATTTATTCGGTGTAACTATTTGAAATGCAATAATCATAGCGTGTTAGAAGATGTTGAGATGTTTTACCATTGCAAATATGCAATGAGAGCCATAATTAAGGGAAAGAGTGGGTTTCCCCGATTGCTCAATTAGTAAATTTTTTTTATTGGACTTGGAATCGAATTTTGCGCATTGGAATCAGTTCATTTTTTTAGATGTAACTATAGATAGCTCTTAGTCTATGAACAACTAACCACTAATTTTTCACTCTCAAAAAAAAAAAAAAAAAAAAAAAAAAAAACTACTAATTTTTCAGGAAAGCAAAACACACTTTTTAAGTTTTTGAACTATGATTTAAGTAATTGACTTGGGAAACAAGTGGTAGATACTTACATTTTAATTCTTAAAAAAAAAATCCTCAAACTTCATGCACTCATAATATAACAAGAGTTGGAATATTCATCATAACGCTAATTGCTGGCAGCATCCTAGAATACTAATTTTGTCGTTTTAAAAGGCAAAACTGAATTCTGGTATTCAAGTCTCGAAGGTGAAATGCCAACCATCCATTGTTCTTTCAAGAAGAAACGTCATCCGCTCTCTTTTGTGATGGATGGCAATGTGACACTTCTGTTTAGGGTGTGATTTAATTGTAATTGGAAAACTTTAAAGATACGTTCAAAAATATCTACAAAATGTGTAAGTGTTATCTTGTGACTGGTATACCTAAATTCACTTTTTTAACGAGTATCCGTAGTTATGCCATGTACAAGTGTTATAATTCAATCACATATTGACATTTAAGTATGTTGTGAGATTTGACGTGAATTTAAGTGTATTGTAAGTAATTTTCTTTTTGACAGGATATTGTAAGCAAATTAGAATCCTTTTATTTGGGATAGGTGGGATAGGTTTAACTTTTAAGTGATTTTTGTTTTTTGTTTTGTTTTTTTTTTGGAACGGAAATCTATGAGAAAAGTATTGTAAGAAATTTCCAACGAGTTGGGATTAGATTTCTTGTGACATAAGCTAAAATCAATGATTTGCCTTAGGTATCATGGTGGTGAAAGACCAGAATTTAGGCCCAAATAGCAAAAGTGGCAGGGTGGGATATCACATGGGCGAGTTGGCATTTCTCATCCAAATCAGGATGGGGTATGGCCATTCACTCTTGTCCTGTTACCAAAGAAATGAATCAAGGTGTTATAATGGCAAAAAAGAAAAAGGATCTCTTTTGATTCAGGACAATCACTGTCGACTGACATGGAGTCTTACGTGACACAAAATGACAATTTTTTTTTTTTAAATGTCATTCCATCCCACTAAAAATGTTAATTTGTGCCACCCAATATTTTAAATAATGTTTTTTTTCAAACAAATGTGTAACTTAGTGCTTACATAAAATTTTTTCTTAAAAAAAATCTATCCAACACTATTATTATTGAAATAAACATGAAAAGTGCTATTCCATGCAATTAAAGTACCTGCTATATGTTCACCAAAAAAAAAGAAAAGTACCAGCTATATTTATTTATTTATTTTTGTTGAAGTAATCGACAAAAAAGAAGAAGGTAGTATTCCAGTTAACGTTTTTTATTTTTGTATAATATATGTCACTATCTAAAAAGATTCAAAAAGTACTGGAGCGCATACATTACACTAGTATCAGTGGATGAACCTATGTCTAGACTCTGCCAGTGCCAGGCCTCCATTGGATGTGGACGAACCCAGACTTGGTGGGCTTGCTCCTCGCTGGCTTTGCAAAATGCAAACTACAGTGGGATATCCCAAACGCCTTTTCTCATTTGTCTTTTCCTGCTAGCGTGAGATCCCTTGGTTGTGCAGACCAATCGATATTGCCCGTGAAAACCACCACCAAGAGAAGTGTGCGATTATTTCCGACTAATTATTTAGCACTGTACTATAGGAGTAATATTTCCTTCTCACACGTAATATTATTAAGTTTCACTGATTAAATTATGACGAGATTTACCTTTTTCTTTTTTCTTTTTAAGAGAATCTTCTGTTTTTTTTTTTTTTTTTTTTTTGTTTGTTTGTTTTTTTTTTTTTTTTTTGGTAAAACGAGAGAGTATTGCATCCAATTTATAATGTAATCATCTAGTATTGGTAGTGTCAAATTGCTGAAGTGTCAAATTTAACAACCAATAAAACAAAAATAGGACTGCATCAATTGAGCTAAATGTAAAATTTTTGGCTTTTGAGTTTTAGTGCACAATTATCTTTGGTAATATACTATAGCTCAGATGTTATACTAAAAAAAAAAAATTATTTGTCCTCTAATTATTATAATGATTATTTTCCTTTTTATTTTTGCTTTCTTTCTTTTCTCATTTTCCCGTTGCACTCCACTCTTTAATCTTTATTTCAATTTCACCATCTTCCCTTTAGATTTTTTTTCTCTTTTCCTCCACTCTTGCCAACCCAAGCCATCACCTCTGCTTAGCTCCAACCTACCTCTTCCTCCACTCGCCACCGACCTAAGCCACTGTCCTCCTCTTCTCCCTTTCATTTTTTTTGAATCTTTCTTCCTCCATTCACCGTTGACCCAAGCCCCAAGCTGACTAATCTTTGCCTCCATTGCCAACCCATCTCTGACCCATTTCGCCCTCTCTCCTCTCTTTCGGATTTGAGTTTTGTTTGGTTTTGTGTTAGAGATTCATTCTGGGTGCCACCAATTGTTTCAAAGCTTGCTCTCCAATTTACAAGTGAGTTATCTTTGTCTTCTTCGTGTGATGCTTTAGGGTTTTTGATTTGAGGTTTTTGCTTCTAGTCTTCTAGAATTGTATTTTTCTTGTTTCTAATTTATTGTTTAAAATGTTTGAGATTTTTTGGAAGTTTATATTTGAGAATTTGTTGTAAATGTCATGTTGGAAATTGTTCTGGGAATTTTTTGTTTGCCAAGAAGTGTATATTTGCTATTTCTAATTTATTGCTGTAAATGTCATTTGGAAATTTTCTGTTTGCAGGAAAGTTTATATTTGTTGTTTCTAATTTATTACAGTAAATGTCACGTTGGGAACTGTTTTAGGAATTTTTTGTTTGCAGGGAAGTTTATGTTTTCAGTTTCTAATTTATTGTTGTAAATGTCATTTGGGAATTTTTGTGTGCAGGGGAGTTTATATTTGTTATTTCTAATTTATTACAGTACATGTCTTTACTTTCAATACGCTTGAAAGTATTTGAGAGAAGAAAGTATATATTGTTGTTTCTAATTTATGGATTCACAAGGAGACCTGCCATATTACACTAGTATTATACAAGGGGATATTGAGATTGGCTCACTACTTTTGGGTATATCTCAAAATAATCCGATGGCCTTTTCTAATTCTCCACCTAAAGTTGAGTGTGCCTCTCCAAAGAAAGCAAAACAGGGTACTAATTTTAGTGTAGAAGAAGATTGACTCCTAGTGTCGGCATGGTTCAATATTAGTGTCAATGACATACACAGTAACGAACAAAAACAAAATACATTTCGTGAAAAAATTTGGAAATACTTCAAGGAGCATAATACCTTCGATACCACACATACTACTATTTCCCTAATAAGTCGTTGGGGAATGATTAACAGGTGACAAATAGGTTTTGTGGGTGCATGGCTAAAGTTAACATAATTCCTTAAAGTGGTACGATTGAACAAGATAAGATATAATTATATTGCAGTAGTGTTAACATACCCATTACCAATATTTTGAAGATACTAATCATTTTATATTTCTTTTAATTTTTTTAGATTGCCAATGCGAAGGTTTTGTATAAAAACAACTTTCATAAACACTTTCACTTTGAACATTGTTGGTTCATGTTGAAGGACTAACCAAAGTGGAGTGATCTTAAGGAAAGATCAAGAGCATTGTTAGCTCCAACTTCGGATTCAACATCTATTGCCGAAGGGGATGGTGGGTCCTTACTTGATGACACTTCCAATTTTGAGAGACCGATTGGTAGGAAGACTAAAAAGGCCAACCAAAAGAACTAAATTATCGAAAAAGATGTTGGAGAATATTGGGCCAAGAAAATGAAATTTATTAAGAAATCGCAAGAATAAGAAAAAGAGTATTTGTATCAAAGTGGAAAGGATTCGCTTGGAAGAGTTGAGAGATAGGGAGAGAATTCAATTGGAAGAGCATAAAATTAGAATTGAGGAAAGAAACTCAATATTGAGAAGGGAAAAACTTTGTTTCCAAAATATGTTAAGAGGAGAGAATCATGTTGGTGGATACAAGCGCCTTGGCCGGAGCACAAAAACTTTTTTATGAACTCCAAGAGGAAATCATTGCAAGACAAATATCAAGTAAATAGTTGGGTTTGACCTTATTTTTGGATGTAGCTTAGGCCATAATGTATTTTGTCATGTTAGGAAAAGGTTGGCACATATAGATGATGCCTTGGTATGACCTTATTTTGGTAGTATATTAGGCTTTCATGTATTTTGGCAGTAGGTTATGATAGACCTTCATGTATTTTGGCAGTGGCTTATGTTAGACTTTCACTTATAATTGTAACTTTTTAGCTTATATAAAATGCTCCTTCCTTATTTCATTTTCCTTTAATCTAAAACTAGATGATTGTTTGAACCTGAATGCTTTCTTAGCATTATATCTGTCTTGTACACTCTATTTCCTAGTATTTTCTATTGCATTCTTGGTACATGAATTGTTGTATTTAGTCGATCTACTTTCTTATGAGAGTAAGGAAAAAAATTTCTCTTTATTATAGTAAACCATTTTATTTTCTGAAGGTCAAGAGAAGTCTAAGTTCAAATTCTGTGATATTTTTTCTGTTGTAATAATGCCCCTTTTTCAAAATCTCTATCTCTCATTCACCTTTTAGGTTTCAATCTTATTCTCTATTTTTCATTAATGTACTGTGAGTATGGCTACATGCTTTTAAATTTTGAATGGTTAATTGAGATTTTTTACATGCCCAAACATATTCTCTTTATAAAGGAAGGTTGGTTTAGGATCCTTTTATTCATTTTCTCATGTTGGACTCTCTTCTCTAATTTTTGGATAGAGTGCTCCTCATTTCTTGTACTTATACATGAGATTGTGCCACTAATCTTTGTTTCTTGGTGCTGCATGTTGTACTAATGTTTAATATTATGGCATTAAAAGCATGGATTGTTATGGGAAGCAAATTTTTTTCTAATCTTACTTGTGTTGTGACTTGTGCATGTGTGCGTGTGCATATATAATAATTGCTTATGGCATTAATAGCATGGATTGCTTATGTTTCTTGTATCTATAGTAATAATTGCTTTCCAATTGTCTTGAAGGTTGACTCTATGGGTTGCTCTTTGTTTTGCAAGTTGTTTCTTGATGACTTAGATAAGGATGAGATAATCAAACAAGTTGTCATGGATTCAACATCATGACATAAACGTCATCACTATATCAGACGTAATCATTTGGCAAGCAAAGAAATGCTTTATCTTGACTACTTTGCTCCTTCACCAATATATCCTCCTAATTTATTTCATATGAAATATTGGATGATGCGTTCTTTTTTTCTCCTTATATAATCTAAGGTAGAAGCTTATGAATATTAATTTGTCCAAAAAAGAGATAGTGCCAACAAACTTGGTTTATCTTCCTTACAAAAGATAATTGTTGCACTTAGAATGCTTGCATATGAAGTATTGGGTGTTTTTATGAATGAATGTGTGTAGATTGGAGAATCCGCTGCATTACAGTGTTTGAAAAAATTTGTTATGTGGTGGTTGATATTTTCATTGAGGAATACAAGAGAAAGCCAAACAACAAAGACATTGCTAGATTGTTAGCCCATGGCCAACACTGGGGTTTTCCAAGTATGTTAATTTCAATTGATTGCATGCATTGGAAATGGAAAAATTATCCAGCTGCATGGAAAGGTCAATATTGTGGTCATATTCATGAGCCAATTATTATTTTGGAAACAGTAGCATTACATGATCTTTGAATATGACATGCATTTTTTGGGTTACTTGGATCAAATAATGACATTAATGTGTTAGAGAGATCTCCTATACTTTCTAAGCTTGCACAAGAACTTGCTTTTGTAGTTAATTATTCAATCAATGGTAATGATTATACAATGAAATATTACCTTGTTGATAGCATATATCCAAAGTAGGCAACATTTGTGAAACAAACCCTACTCCACAATGACAAAAACGACAATTATTTGAAAAAGCCCAAGAGATGTATAGGAAAGATTTTGAGTGTGCATTTGGAAAGCTTTAAGCATGATTCTCAATTTTTCATGACACGCACGATTTTTTCATCTTGAAACACTCCAAGAGATTATGAAATCATGCATTATTCTCCATAATATGATTGTTAAAGATGAGTGAGATGAAAATAAATTGGTAGACTTTGATTATGAACAAATTGATGAAATAGATAATCCTCCAATAGAAGTGTCACGTGAACAAGCAAATGGATTTATGCCATTCATTCAAAGTCATGGATGCATTAGAGATCGATAAATTCACTTTCAACTCCAATCGGACCTCGTTGAACATTTATGACAATTGCAAGGCAAGTCGTAGGAACCTGAGTGTGTGAGTTATTGATGTGAGTTTTTATTGAATTTAATATGAGTTATGTATGAGTAATTTATGTACTACATTGTTGCATTTATAGCATGTGTTCCATTTATATGTTATTTGATAGGTTCCTCCACTTCATAGTTTACATATATGCTTCATGTAAATGGTTGTTGAAAGGTTGATAGTTTAGTCCAAGATTGCTTCTTGATGATTACGAAATTTTTTACTCAAAAAAAAAAAAAAAAATATATATATATATATATATAAAATAAAATGCAGGATTACAAAAATATTCTTATTACACTAGAAGATTATTTGAAAATATGACATTTGGAAACAAAAAATAAAGAAAGAATATTTAAATGAAGTGTTGCTAAAATAAAACCATTGATGCTGAGTGTATTGTTAAGTACGGTGTTAAAATAGATAAAATAGCTTTTTGAATTGCTAAAAGGTAAAAAATATGGCTCCACCTTTGTGGATGATCTAATGCCTCTTTCCCAAAAGCTCTTTCAAAGATTTCTATATCCTTTGCAAATGAGGCAAAAATGGCCAAATAGCACTATTTGCCGAAATATTCAACAATCTACCACAAACTGTGAACTATTTTGAAAAATACCACTATTCTGAAACTCAAGTTCATGAAACCCGAGTTCTACATGTAGCTCGAGTTTAAGGCCATCAAGTTCTATAAAAATGTGACAGTGGTACATAAGGGTGTCAATTTGGATTAACGTGTTGGATTCGTATCGTGTCAAGGTAGGGGTATTCGATTAAACAGCTCAACCTGAACCCAACTCATTTAATCATTGTGTCATAATCCTTCAACCCTAACTTGACCTATTAATAAGACGGGTTGACCTGACCCAACCCACTTGACATGTTTAATAAACGAGTCGTGTTGGGTTGACACGAATATAACACAATCCATGTTCACCTACACCATATAAAATATAACATCTATCTAGAAATATATATTTTTTTATCCCAAAAGTAGTGCATACACTTCAAGTCTTCAACCCACATTCAAAATAATATAGTTCAACAAAAATATAATATCTATCTAAAAATAAATTCTTTACACCTCATAAGTGCATACATGTCAGCCCAAATTCAAAATAACATAGTTTAACAAAGATATAATATTCTCAAGATTTGTAAAGTTTTAATTCCCAATTATACTCTTGTAAGTTTTTGTAATTACTCACCTTTCTTTTTAAATTAAAATATAGGTCAATATAAAAGGTATTTGACAATCTAAAATAAAATAAATATTTATTTGTTATACTAGTTAAACAAGTTGTGTTAAATGAGTTATTTCTGGTAAACACAAATAAATTAGTGTGTCAAATGTGTCTATTGTGAGTTGCATGGGTTGACTTGCTTATGACACATTTCTTATCGTATCGCTTTCGGGTTGACCTGTTTATGACCCAAACTCACTAAGGCCTAACCCTAACCTGCAAAACCCCGTGTCAGGTTTGTGTCATCAGGGCCGACTTAACCTATAGGCCATTTAGGCCACCATCTAAGGCCCCCACTTGTAAGAGGGTCCCCAATAGTGATACTATATTATATAATATTAATTTCTCATATGAAAAAGAAAAAGAAAAAAGTAAGGCCTGTTTCTTAGTTGAAATGGCATAAAAGCTATTCACATCACCAAATTCTGCTTTCTCAAAAAAAAAAAAAAAAATCATCACATCCAAATATCCTCTAGATTAAACCTTTATACCACATTTCATTAAGAAAACTCATGTTTATTACTTGAAATGTAGGGAGGGAGAGAAAGAGAGACATTGATTTTCTCTGATTTTCTCAATATACAAGTAACAAAATGCAAAAGAAAAGATTACAAAAGGTAGAAAAAAAGAATAAGAGACAAATAAGAAAAGGCTGAACAGAAGAAAGAAAGAAGAAAAAAAACACTCACTCTCTCCATCTTGATTCTAAAAAAAACCACTTTTTTTTTTTTTGTTGGCTTACTTTGTTACTCATCAATTGGTGTTGGCAATACACTTGGTGTGTTCACAGATCTTCATTTCAGGTTCGTTTTTGTTCTCTTCCTTTGCCTTTTTCATCTTCTTCATGGTTTGCTACTGGGTTTTTTTTTTTTGAAAAGGAATTTGCTGCTGGGTTTTTTTGAAGACGGTTCTCTTTACTTTTTTTTTTGTTTGTTCTCTTAAAGTTTGACTCTTTAGATTTCTCTAGAACTAGAAGGCTATCTAATGGTCCAAATGGACCCACTTAAAGAGTTAAAGTATTGATATGATTCTAGACTTATACGTTTTTTTTTTTAAGAAATCAGATGTAGGACTTTTTTTTAATAAAGAAATCAGATCCAATGAAAGTGATCTAGTCCTACACGTTTTTTAAAGTATTGATCATCCAATAATCCTATCATCCTAGTCCTATACGTTTTTTTTTATAAAGAAATCAGATTTAGTGGGATGGAGCCATGGAGGGATAGTAGGCTGGTCTTAGTCTCAGTGGTTTTGAGTCCTACACATTTTGCTAGTGGGTTGGTCTTAGACTCTTAGAGGATTCAATCAAATTGAGTCCTACATAGTTTGCTAAAAAAAAAAAAGGTTTACAGCTACACAAAAAAAAAAGTATTAATAACAAAATTATAAAATTAGAATAATTTACTTTGTAGTAATATTAATTAATTTTTTTGTGCAAGTTTAAAGTGTAAAGTAATCATATTAAGTAAAGCTGCAATTGTGCTTTTGATAAACCAAGTTCTATTGTTTTAAACATTAAATTTATATTATTCTAGTTAAACTGTAATTTTTTTTTATTATAGATTGTGTTTCATTTATTCATAAATATTTTTTAATTACAAATGTCTACTAGTTAGTAAAATTCTGTAATATGCTTACAGAATATTACTAACTATACATGTTACAGTTGCTTCTACAGAAAGAAGTATTTCAAATTAAAATTAATAAAATCCTATTTAAGATCAACTATGTCATAAGAAAGATTAAGTGGATTAACCATATTATCAATTGAAAATGAAATATTTGCGGAACTTGAATTCAAAAATTTAATTAGTAATTTTGCCTCTCAAAAAGAAAGAAAAATAAATTTTGATTGAAAAAAAATATGAATTTATAATTAAGTATAATTAAAGGCCCTGTATAAAGTTTTCGCCTAGGGCTCCCAAATTCGTTGAGCCGACCCTGCGTGTCATGTTCGTGAGTTGGGTGGATATTGACACTCCAAAAGGTACACGGTGATCTGGCATTTTGTAATTAAAAAGTCCACATAAAACTTGAGTTTATAAAACTTGAGCTCCCTATAATTAGAGCTTAAGTTCTATAGACTCGAGTTACTTGAGATTTATAAACTCAAATTCTGTGTAAACTTATCATCAACTTGTATATGGTAAAAATAAAAGAAGTAGGGGAAAAACCCATTTTGCCCTTCAATGTTCAGCCAAGAGATACCAAAACAGAGTCCCATCCAATAAATTTCTCAGAAACTATTCAAAAAGAAAGCAGGATAAAGATGTTGTGTTGCATGTTTCAACAATCAAAGCCGCAACTTCGCAGAGGACAAGTGAAAGAATTAGATGGAAACCTGACAGTATTTTGCATATAGCTCCAAACTAAGAAAAAGCTAGCCAAAGAAGAACGAGATTCTCAAATTACGGTAGTAAAATAAATGGTCATGCTTGCTAGGCCTGACTATATATATATTGCAGGAATGCCCAATTGATGTGACGTTTTTTTCCCCCTTCTTTGCTTTTTTTTTTTTTTTTGTTTTGTTTTTTTTTTCCTAGTGTGTGTAAGTACTTCTAGTCATAGCTTGGCCTTTTTCTTTGTACAAGGAAGAAATGTTTTATTTGACTGGAAAATTGCTATATGAAATGCATTGTAGGTTATGTGTTTGATGGATGGTTCGTGAAGGAGAGGGAGAGGGAGAGGGAGAGGAAGAGGGAGAGGTAGAGGTAGAGTGGGAGTGATAATGAAAGCGACCAGCGAAACAATCATTGTTAAAGTGGAACTCGAGTTTATAAGACTCGAATTCTGTTGTGGACGACTAAATTTTGAGTCTTAAATAAAGTCAAACAAGTACAATAGTTTCACAAATGCGAATTCGTATTGATGAATATGTGATATAATTCTCTGTGATTACAAAAGAGTGATCCTCTGATTTGATATCCTTGAAAGACTTGTTGATTGGAATTATGGTAATGTGATTTTGACTTGAACACCAAATATCCTTCAATTTGGTTGAAGAATAGAACGAAGACCATTGAAATAGAATTATAATGAATTTATGGCTATGCATTTGTTAGAAATCCTTTGTTCTTCACATTCTTTGTGTGTTCTTTGTCATCGAAGGTTTGTGGTGGAAATTCTTCGAGGCGTTGGAGGCTTGAATCTGTAAAGCTTCATTGATTTGTGGTTTCTTAAAGTTTCTGAAGGTTTTTGGGCTTGATTCTAGCAAAATTTAAAATCTAGGCAGGTAGTTTGTATGATTCTGTTTCGAATGTTCTTCGTATTCGAATGTTGAAGTTCTTGAAGTTCCTGGAGGCTTTAGGGCTTGAATCCAGCAGAGCTTCTATACTTCTAATCTTGGTGTCTTCTGATCTCTTCCAAGATGTGTTGGTGTGTCCTAATATGTCTTGGCGTCTAGAAGTGCCTTAGGAAGACTTCTATTTATAGGAGTTTGGAGATGAGTGAGTGATATGTGGCGAAATTTGATTGGTAACATGTGTCATAGTCTGATTGAATGAGTTTTAATACTTTTTCTCCAAGACACGTGGCATCTTTTGATTGGCCGAAATGTTTTGATTTTCAAGGTAACACATGTCAGCACTCGATTTGACTGCCTGTATCATTACTTACACGCGCCAAGTTGCTTATGTCATTGCTTACACGTGCCGATATGTGATTAGTTTTTGCATGCTTTTTGTGTCTCTACTTGGCAAATTTCTGTTGATTTCTGAATAGTGATAGCAAAACCTAATAGCAGTGCTTTGTAATTGGTTGTACTTTGTGGTCTTAGTAGTATGATGTGTCAGCTTGTGATAGGTTCGGAAGTTTCCCTCTCTACATCTGTATTACACAAACTCGAGTTCCACGTGACATTTACAATTCTAGAATTCCATGTCACTGGGTGCCACCATGGATTCCATTAATAGAACTTGAGTTTTATGAAATTGAGTTCTACATAAAACTCTAGTTCCAGAACGCGAGTTATAAAGCATTGGTACTCTCCTAATTATTTAATGAATAGTGGTATTGCTATATATTTATGCAAATAGTGATATATTACCATTCTTGCCCTCGCAAATGAGAAGGCCTCCTTTATTTTTGGAGGGGGAAAGGGCCTTAATTATCAAGTTGGAATGAGTTAGGGACTCTCCAAGACATTACTTTTCGGGGTAGTGAGTTTGAAAAATCATAAGTTTGAATTGAAGATTCAAAAAAAAGAAGAAAAAGATGTTAAGTATTAGGGTAATTTTAAAAGATTAGCACTAAAAAGCAAAATTGAAGTATCGATCCAGTACTTGAACCTAGATTCTAGTTTTGTGTCCATTTCAATTTTTTGTTGTTGTTGTGATTTTAACTATTTTTACTAATTTTTAAAGACATACATTTTAGTCTTTTAGGGCACGTTTGGTATATGTGTTTAAACAATAGATTTTAAATTTAAAAAGTTTTTTTGGGAAATACGTGTAGGTAGGTGAAAAAATGTATAAAAATACATGTAATGTTATTTAAAAATTGAAAATTGTTGTTTTAAATCATGTACCAAATACCCCTTAAGAGTTTGAATGTCGAGTACTCAATCAAATAAATAAAAAATTGTAATTAAAGTATATTATTTTGCATATGAACCTATTATTGATATTATTTTTAATATAAAAAATAAGTTATTTTGAAAACGTTTGTCTTCATATTTTAATAAGTGTTTAGTACTTTTATTAGTCGAACATTAGAGATGAGTAGCCCACTAGATGTTAGGAATTATGATATAAGTACTACGTGTCTGTCATTTTTTGGTTTACTAGTCATATCACAATGGTTAAGGAGATGGTATCTTGTGTGGCAATCATATGGGATCTCCCAATTACAATATGGGATGATATTTTATGACATGGATAAAGTACTAAATTTGGTAGGAAGAATTTTTTCAAATCCATCGCGTTCCGTTTATAAGACTATTCATGTGTGTAAGTACTTAGAAAATAAATTTCCAAGCCCAAAAATAGAAATTTTTTTTTAGAGAATGAGAAAATACTTCAAGTGCAATTCTAAGCTAAGTTTAAGCCTATAGCTGAAGAGCTTGGAATAATAGATAGATGTAATTCAAATAGTAATTAAGAATAATGCTCTCTTCGGGCTGGTCTGAGATTTAGTTTCTTATATATACTTAGTACAAGTTTTATACCAGATAATTCACTGTTCAAATCCCTTTTTTTTTTTTTTGTTGGTATCTTAGAGAAAATGTTCATCCTTTTTTTTTGGGAGGTTCCTTTCCTTTTATATCATTCCTTCTTGTATCATAACCCTCCACCTATTCTACTCAAAGCATTTCTCAGGATACTTGTTCCATCAAAACTCTGCTTAAGGTGGTAGAAGCGGCTTCTAGCTGTGAAGTTATAGTCTAGGTGTTATTTTCACATTAATGCAGCTAATATGGTTGGCGTAGGATATTCAATGCGGAGGTGAGAGGTACATCTTTCAGGAAACTTCCCCCCACTATCCTTGCTCCCATTATGCTCCTTTCTCTTTTTCCCTAGGCCTTCATAAGATATTAGCTGCCCTGTTTCTACTTCCATCCTCGGATCGGTGGAATCCTTGGAGCTTATTTACCCCTTCAGGTTAGTTTATGTAAGCTATGCCGTGGTCTAATCCTCTTCAATCCTTGGACCCCCACAATGTGTATTATTGAAAAACTAAATTTGATTCTAAACTTGTTTAAATCTTTTCGTACCCATTAGCTATCAAATTATAAAGCTACACATGAGTATTATTTAAAAAAAGTTATCTGATATATTAGAAATATTGTTTTTTTATACTTATTTTATGTATTGTTAGCAGAATTCACGCTACCTTTTTTTTATCCTTTATTTCAAATAATTTAACTTTTTTCTTTTTTTTTTTTAAATAGGTTAGTTTTTAGGTTTTTTTTTTTTTCCCTTTATACCGAAAATAAGCAATTTTCTAATAAAATAACTTAACTTTAATTTTTTTTATTTAAAATACGTTAGTTTTTTTTTTTTTTTTTTAATTATATCGAAAACAAGCGATTTTCAAACTGAGGTTGGAGCAAGTTTAAACAAGAGAAATGCTAAAGACAACATTAGAAAGTTAAAATGATTAAAGACAGATTAGAAAAATGAAAATTCCAAATTCCAGGTGGGTGAGGCTTTTACTCGTGGCTCGTGTAAAGCACAAGCCAACCTTGTCTTTGTTGTTGGCCATGTTTCTGAGTCTTTATCTCTCACTAACTGACTTGGAGTTCCTCATCAGATCAAAGTTTCTTCTTCTTCTCTCTCTCTCTCTCTCTCTCTCTCTCTCTCGCCCCCCTCTGATACTCACAGAAACACACAGTAACCACTAACCAACAACAAAAAGCTGGATAAACCCTAGGACCCAGATTAAGCTCTGGTAGTTAAGGTTAATGTGTTACAGAGACAGAGACAAGAATAAGTTCAATGGATCAATGGAAGACAGACAACAATAATTTCACTGCAGAATTAGCCCCTTCCACCTCTGCCCCCTCCAATCCCAGGTTCTTAGTTTTTCCTTCTTTTTTTTTTTCTTTCTTCTTTTTTTAATTATTAATTTTTTAATATTCTGTCTCTGAATTTGTTTCTATTTGACAAAATCATTGTTTGGTGGTGTTTCTCAGACAAAGTGTTGATGTGGAAATTAAGGATCCAGTTGCTGCGAGGAAAGTTCAGAAGGCTGACCGGGAAAAGCTGAGGAGGGATCGATTAAATGAGCAATTCCTCGAGCTTGGGAACACATTAGGTACACTCTAGTAACTTTACCTTATCTTTTCACTACATTTTCCACCCAATTATTTGTTACAAGGTTAAAAACAATAGAGAAGTGCTTGGGGGTACTACAAACTTTACTATAAATAGTTACTACCAAACTAATTTGGATTCTGAGTTGTCTTGTCAAGTCACACATGAGTGGGATTTAGTTAGCTCAAGGTAAAGTCTTTTTCGTCTATTAAGAGAACTGGGTTTGAATCTGTATACGCCAAAAAACCAAATCAAATCATATATATATTTAAGTCACACATAAGCCCACCCCATGAATTTGGGTGCGCGGATCGTGTAATTGACCCACATGTTACCCTCGGCAACAACAAAAATGGAAACGTAAGTTTATACCTAAATGGTAATAAAATTTGTAATATATGTAACATGTCTCTTACAAAGCAGTTGTTATTTCAGCGAGTGGTTGCAGGTGTGTGTTTGCATATTCTCAGATATGCTTGGCCTGTTTGTGTACGATGACCATTTGCTAGATACAGTCCAGCCAGTTCCAATATCTGTTGTCAGGATCATGTGTTTGTATCATCTTATGACAATTTTTTTTTTGCATTTGTTTTCCTACTTCAGATACTTTAGTAATCCCAAATGAATGGAATATTCTAATTTTGCTGATGTAAATAGCTGAAGCTTTAAAAGAACTACTAGATATGTAGAAGAAGTAAGAAATTTTTGTGTGTTGGCTGTGTCATGACAAAATAAGTAAGCTGTTGCAAGGCTTTAACTTTTCAGGACTGCTGTGTGAGTTTATAGCAACACCACTGTTGACTTGCTCTTTCCTGGCTGAGCATATATTAAGGTGCTACTATAATTCAAGTGGAGTTTTTTCTTGAAGTTGCTTGCCTAGACTTGGGAATTTGGTTATGAACTAGCTTATTACTCTCTCAAAAAAGAGGGCAATGTTCCCTTTGCTTTCAATATAAAGGATTGATTTAATTCTCATTCAAAAGGAGTTAAGCTACAGCTATACTGGATGTAAATTGCACTTGAAAACTCAAATGGACAAAAATTATTTCTTCTCCTTTCAAAACATATACTGTGGAAGTAATGGCAAAACAATATTCCCTCCGTCTGACAATAAATGAGAGTTTGCAAAATGGCAAGCATGTTTAATGAAAAAAAAATAAAGACAAAATACCTTGTGCCTGCATTTACGACTTAATCTTGAGCATTTTATGAATAAAATTATGCCTATTTTTCTTCATTAAAATGGAAGCTATTTCATATCCTCAACCTAGAAGTCTTGTACAGGTTGACAGATGATGTGACAAGTATATTCATTTCAAAACTTCTTTTATTGGTGAATGTCTTTTAATGTTACTACTACACTACTTTTTAAAGTCCTAGCCTGTTGCAGAGTTTGTACCATTAATAAAATGGTTGTAGAACATTTGCATCACAATCAGTGAATAATTTACTAATCATTCCATTGTTTTGTTTTTTCCCTGTTAGTAATGATTTAATTTTACAAGTGATTACTGATTTTGAGCAGTAGACTTTCTGTTGGTTTGTGAAATAAATATTCACCGTAGGCAGGATATGTGTACATATGTACACCTTCTCTGAGAGCCTGAGAGCTTTTGTATTACCTTGGCTGTCATAACATGTTTGTTTTAAATAATTATCTAGTTTGAAAAGAAACATAAATTTACTTACCCAAAAAGAAAAGAAAAAAAAAACATTAATAGTAATTGTGATTGTGATCTTAGTTATTCACTGGACTTCTTCTTGTGGTGATGACAAGTTTGCTGCACATTTGGACATTTACATGTTACTAAAAACAAAGGGAGGGAGTAAGGTTGCCTACCAATCACCTCTCCTAGACCCCGCTAAAGTGGGAGTTTTGTGCACTAAATACAACTTTTTACATGTTACAAACAAAATGCAGATCCGGATAGGCCCAAGAATGACAAAGCAACCATCCTTAATGACACAATCCAAATGCTGAAGGATTTAACTGGTGAAGTCAACAGGCTAAAGGTTGAATATGCAGCACTTACTGAAGAATCACGTGAGGTGATGTTCTCTCCATATTACCTCAAGGTTTTGAAGCCCGTTGTTTTGCTTGTATTATAAATCAGTTTTCACTACATACAGTTAACACAGGAGAAGACTGAGCTCAGAGAAGAGAAGGCATCATTAAAATCTGATATTGAAAATCTAAATGTTCAGTATCAGCAAAGACTCAGGGTTATGTTCCCATGGGCTGCCATGGATCCTTCTGTTGTTATGGGTCCACCATACTCATACCCAGTTCCAGTACCTGTCCCTTCAGGCCCAATCCCTATGCACCCATCTCTGCAGCCATTTCCCTTCTTTGGAAATCACACTACTGGTGGCATTGCTAATCCCTGTTCAACTTTCATCCCTTATCCAACTCCTCCCAACCCTCCAGTGGAGCAGCCGTCGGCCCAATATGCATCCACTTCGCAGATTTCAAGCAAACAAGATTCCAAAAGCAAGTCATCAGATCATCAAAGGGGTAGCAATGTGGAAAGATGTGATGATTCTAATGATGTGGCAACAGAACTTGAATTGAAGATGCCTGGATCATCGGTGCAGCAGGTCAATTTAAAGATTTAAATTCAGTGCTTGCAGAAATGCTTGTAAATTGAAGATGACTGAGTTTGTTGATGCAGGATTTGTCTTCTGAAGGAAGGAAGGGCAAGCAATCACAGAGGAAAGAAAGAAGTGCTACTGAAGTTAGCTCTTCAAGCAGGTATTCTTCATCTCAAGGTCATCAAGAGAGCTCCTCTAACAGTGTGGGTGACATGCCAAAGTCCCAAAACTGATAATATTCTGGTTGCCTGTATCTGTTGACTGTATCAAACTTCTAACCTAGTAACCTCTCAAGGTAAGGTGTGACCGTCATGACACCCTGATAATAATGTCCAGTATGAAAACAAGGGTGTTTTTTATCAGCTAGTTAGGAATAATTGTAATTGGGACCCTGCGTGGTTCTCCCTGCACTAGGAGGACCTGGAGGCTCTGGTTGGGGGATGCTGCCATTAAATTGAACTATCCCAAAAACCTGTAATCTGTTTCAGGGCTGACTCAAAGAATGCCTTGAACATGTTTTTAGACTTTGTAGGCTTGAGAATGTAGTTGTAATGACTAGTTATTGCTTAGAGTTTGTAATTATATGTACCATGTGCCTAACTCTTTGATCTGTTCACACGTTTACATGTAAATGGCTAATTGGCACGTTGGTTTTGTTATCTATGGTTCTGGCCTGTCACATTTCTGGTTTATGGTACATCTTTCAAGTCTGTTGAGCTCATCATCCGGTGTCTTGACTGCTCTGTTAATTGTTAATATCGTGTGAAGGCTTGTTACTTGTTACTGGCAATTTCTTTTGGTGGGTGTAGCTTTTAGGGTTCGTTCATTTGGGGTGAATACAAGGAGGATGAAAAATAGAGAGAATAAAATATGGTGGAAAATGTTTTCACTGTTTGGTTGGAGAAGGAAAATAGGAAAGAGAGAAAACTTGGGAGAAAGTTTTCTCTCCGGGTCGACATTTTTTTTCCTCCCAAATCGGGAGGAAGATCTAGAGAGAAAAGTGCTATAATAGCACTTTTACAAAAATGCCTTATTCCCACCTATTTTTTTTCAATGTTCTCTTCGCTTTTTTTTTTTTCAACCTGACCTGATTTTGTAACTACTTTTTTGCTGGTTACAAAATCTTTTGCTGGTTACAAAATCTTTTGCTTATAATAATACAAATAATAATAAAAATTTATATATATGATGTGATAAATTTTATATTATGTAACGAGTACAAATAAATCTATTTCTTATATATTATGTAATAAGGGTATAATAGTCAATTTATATAAATTATATTTTCTATCTTTCATTTTTTCTCTCTAACCAAATAAAAGTATTTTCCATCCTCCCACTTTTTCACCCCTTCAACCAAATACACAAGAGGGAAAACTAAATATTGTCCATTCTCCTACTTTTCTATTTTTCTAATCGAACGGACCCTTAACATTGATGGACTAGAATGAACCCGGAGAAGGGTATACATTTAAGGCCCATAGCTAGTCAGGCTTAAAAAAATATTGAGAAAAATACAAACCCTTTATATAGTTTTCAAGTTTTGGTCTGAAAATTCCACAAGATAGCACTTAAGGATGGAGGACACTTCTTAAGTTGTGGGAGAAGCCTAGGCAGCTTCTAAAATTTGAAGTTGGAGATGGGCACCAAATTTTCATTTGGCAGGACAATCGGCATCCTGATTGTGCTACTTGAGACTTATGGATACAGACTTGTGTGTGATGCAGCAAGCACATTTGATGCCTGTGTTTTAAAGAATGGAGAGTGGAAAATTGGCAATGGAACCCTGCAAGATCAGAAGAGTTAGTTAGAATTTAGAGTAAACTCAGTCTCATAACACTTGGGGATCAAGAAAAGCCTGTGTGGAAAGCAGAGAACATTTGTTCTTTGAATGTCCCCTTACTAGAAGAATCTGGAGGCATGTCATGAGATTATGTTTGGTAGCAAATGTCCGTGCGTTTGGAATACATTGTTAAATGGGGTACCACAAATATGGAAGGTAGGGGATTTCGAGCAACTCTGTGTAAAGGAAAAATAGGAGCTATGGTGGTGAATGCTTAATAGAAGAGCAAATTATCAAAGAGAATTAGTCGGGATATAAAAGGAAGGCTGGGGCATGCTGCAGTATCTGGTTCATTAATTGTCCAAGGAGTCCTATCACCTATGTACTAACTGGGCCTTTCTGAGAGCTGCTTAGGCTAATGGGTGATATACACTGTTGTGTAGTTTCTTAATTGTCGTGGTTATTTGTTTGTTCCTAGCTTGGTTTGTTGTAAACTTGTAAGCTAGTGGCTGTGAGGTGGTTGGCTCTGTTTTGCTAACAGGCCTTGTATGAACTTTGTTATGTTTGGTTCTTGAATGAAATAACTGATTTATAAAAACAAGCCTTATAAAAACTGATTTATGATTTTTTTTTTATTTTGTAGAAAAAAAAAACTTTGTTTTTTTTTTTTTAATTTTTAATTTTATATGTATATAATTTTTATTTTGAAAATCTAATTTATAATTGCATAAAATAATTTGAAGATTAACAGGAGATGAAGTTTTTTTTAGTGGTCGTATTTTATAGAAAAAAAAAACTCTGTTTTATTTTTTATATATAATTTTTTATTTTGAAAATCTAATTCATAAGTGAATAAATCAATTTAAAAATTAATTGGAGAGTAGTCCTATTTTAAGGCAATGTTTTAGTGGAAGTTAGAGTTGCATTTTTACCGAATTGTCTTGCAGTTTTGTCTCTACTTAAACATAGGGGTATAAAGACATTTTTGAACTAAAAAATTAGGAATCCAAACAGAAGAAACCCTTTAAATAATAGTATAGATAAAATAAATAAATAAAAGTTTTTTTAAGTTTTGAATATTAAGCATTCTTCAAACTTACCGAAATTTTTTATGCCAACAACAAAAACTCCACCGAAAACCCACTGCCTGCATAGACTTCAATAATATTCTTCCTTTGAACTAAATAAAAACGGTTACATATATGAATTCAAATATCTCCTTTTTATTTATATTTGTTATCTATTCGGATTCAAATATTTCAATCGTTTAACTCTTTTTTACTTCTTTTAAAAAAACAAAACTATTCATATTTATCCCAATCCATACAATTATCACCACAATTAATTAGTTTTAACTAAAAAAAAAAATATAAATCCCTACCGTCCACTTCTCTTTTATTTTTCTTTTTTTAATTATTTTTTAAAATACTCATTCTTATTCCAATTCATACAATTATCACAATAGTATATAGGTTTAATTATAAAAAAGAAAATATTGAAATCCTCACCCATCCACACTTAAAAGGAAAAAAGAAAACAACTCATTCTTATCTCAATCCATACAATAGGTTTAACTAAAAAAAAAAAAAAAAAAAACCTATATGTATATCATTTATTCAAATGTAAAAAATAGAACAATTTCGTGGGATTCTTCTGTTTGGGTTTTAAATTCCAACTGTACAAAATTGCCCTCATTTGAAAGTGTTAAAATTGCATTAGTAATAGGGATAAAAACGTAAAATTACTACAAATACCCACTGCTATCTCGATTCCCACTAGTCACTAGACTTTCCTCACTTCACAGACTGATTCAAAGAAAAAAAGAAAAAAGAAAAAAAAACCAGTTACTATCCTTATCATTTTTAGTTTCTAGTTTCGCATTCAATTTGAAAAACCAAAGCTAATATTCATGACAAAATCAAATGGACTCCAAAAAACAACATTTTGTTAAACATTTTCCCATTGTTATCATTCACACAGACGGCATCCAAAGATCCACGACTACAAGCCCGGTTGCTAAAATTTGATATTTATGAAACTTGGTTCTTAAAGGCAAATTATATCTTATTTCTATTGAGGTATGTATTTCATTTGAGGTATATATTTTCTTGAAGTAAATGATGTGACTCTTTTTTTTGGTTACATTTGATTCCTACATCTGCTCTCTTGCCCATCATGTGGTGTTTGTTAATCTTCTTATACTTTTTTTTTTTAAATTTTTTTTTTTTACTTTTACTTGCCTGATATTGACAATTTGATATGCTTGATATTGACAGGATTATATGTGGTGATTTTTACTTTGCAGTTATCTTCTACATGTTTCCCAAAATTTGGTATATGTGGTCAAATTTAAGCCACACTTAGTTAAAGTTAGCTCTTTCCCCCGTTACACAAATTTAGCTTTGTTCCTTTGTAATGTTGAGCTATTTTGAGTTAGATTGCGAAAAATTATAATTTTCTTTTGGCTAAATTTATTATTAATTAATATTTTTTTTCTTATAAATGTGATAATTATTTTTCTCTGTGTATATATTAGTTACTGTCATTGTTTCCACAAGTTTGGTATTATCATATTAATACTGAATTTGGTCTTAATGGTTTTCTATTTCAATTAAGATTTTCCATCATATCCGTGATAAATATTGATAAAATTATTGTAAGGATAAGGGACCCAAATATGGATATTGGGTCATAGGCTGTGTCTGAGGATATTAAGTAGTCTGATAACAGGTAATAGTGACGGAGACCTAAGGATAGTGGTCCGTAGAGGGAGTCTGGTCTTGAGGAACTGAAAATATTGTTTGAGGAAAAGTACCTCCTCGGCTAAACAGAATAGAGGTCATAAGTCTGATCTTTCATAAAAAACAAGGCACCAGACGATCATACTGGCAAGGATAAATATAAGGTGGGGATAAGATAAAAGAGAGCTGAGAAATATTTGAGAAAAAAGTTGCTACTATCGCATTGAATGCTCTGCAACTAACTCCCTAACCGCATTAATGTGAAGGTGATACCTAAATAGTAACATTCAGCCTTACAACTACCCACAAAAATTTCAAGAATGTGCTGATGGAATAAGTATCAAAGCCAGAAATTTGATCTACACGTGGAGGGCTAAAATGAAGTGAAGAAGGGGAATATAAAGAAGAAAAACTCCATTACAAATGGGGGATTAGAAAATCTAAGGGAAAATGGTTGTACACTGAAGAACTGTAATTTTAGTTAAGTTTAAGAGAAATATATAAGAACAACCTTCCTCGGACTTTGCTGAGAAGAATTTTCCTTGCTCAAAACTCTTTGTTTCATGCTTTCCAATAGCAACCAACCTACTATGATCATTATACACCTAACTCATTGAAAGTTTAGTTTCAAGCCCACTCTCTACAAATTCATTGATTTTGGCTCTTTGGGCCATTGACATTTCTTTTGGGCTTTTGGAGCAAAACGTGCCCTAAAAATTATAATCATATTTGTGGTCACGCGATATTAAACGTTGGTTAACTTGGGCTAATGATCACAATTAATTTATATTATGGGTTTGTAATAATCCACAATGGGAGATTTGAGTTGGAACTAAACAATTTTCTGAATATACTATAGGATCAAAGCTTTATTCATCAAATTTTTCTCAATACATTTCTCACCATGTATCTCTCTTTTCTTTTTTCTCTCAAAATTTGAAAAAAATCCCCTTCTTTCTATAAGCTTCTTTCCCTTTATACTTCACCTTCATCTCCTTCATCATCCTTATCCTTTATTGTATATGCTCCTTTTTCTTCTCTAGCATGAGCTCTAGTATGTGTTGTTCTTGTTCAACTGGACAGCCTTTTGTCCTATTGGACTCTTCTTTCTTCATCGTTATGATGAATAGAGACTTTTGAGGCTTCTTGTCTTATCTTGATCAGCTATCCAACATTAAATGCAAGTTTGTTAGACGGATTATTGTAGATTTATCTAGAAATTTTAGAAAGTGTCCTCAAATAATCCCATTTGTTCCGAGATCATTTCTCTGAGGCTCGAAACTTAAGTTGATGTTGTTAACTAAGTAGAGGTATATTACCATGGGTGATTTATTGTCGGACTCATAATGATGCACCTTTGTAATCCATGGTCCAAGATATATGCCTTTTGTAGAGGCTTTCATCTGGGGATTACATATTGAGCCTATTCTTGCCCATGGCCCAATATTATTTGGGCCTTGCAAATCTATTATTTGGGCTTTTACACACCATCTTCCTACAATATTCATTTACATCCTCACGAAAAACATCTTTGACATGAAATAATGAAAATAAGACCCATTATTTTATTGCATTAAAATAGTTGTAAAGTTTTTTTTTTTTTTTTTTTTTTATATTCTTCTCTATCTTTTTTAGGTTGACTTATTAACAAATTTGTTAAATTGCATAAAGGCTAAATTTGATGAGTGCGGGTGATGCAGAAGCATAATGGTAACTTATACGGCAGCCACATAGACGACACGTGTCATTTATTTATTAGTCCATTTCTCTTTTATTTATCTTTATTATTCAGTCAAAGTTAATCTTGAGTCTTGTTGGTAGTTGTTCTAACCAAATAAATCTGATCATAGGGTGATGTAGAGTCAGAGAGTTGTTATTAGGGATGGCAAAATAGGCCCGACCCGACCCTAATGGGGCGGGCTTTGGTTTTAATAAATAAAAAAAACTCGAAACAGGTCCAGGTCGGGTTTGGGTATTATGCAAACCCGGCCCGGACTCGACTCGTATACATATATAATACTAAAAAAAAAAAAAATTCAAAACCCCTTACCCTAGATATAAACATATTCTAAATTTTGTAACACCTAGTCTCACACACCGCCTCTCCCTTTTCATCTCTCAGCTCTCTCACTCACATGCTGCTCTTCATCTATCATCTCTCTCACTCACACGACCATAAGTAGTCAAGCCCAGTTTTCTGACTCTCTCATCATTCTCTGTTTCGTTCTCATCGATCTTGCACAGCCCTGAGCCCTCTCATCCCCCTCACCCTTCTTGCATTGATTCCTTGTCAGTCAACCACCCTCTAACAGCCTCACTCAGCCACCCCCTCACGACCTCGCTTAGCTTCCCTCTCACGGCCTTGCTCCACCTCTTTCTCCATTTTTTTTTTGGTTCAGTTCATCTCAATCATGTGAGTTTGTGTTTGTGTTTATGATCTCTACGATTGTGTTTATGTTAGGATTTGTGTTTGTGATTTTGAAAGGGAAAATCATAAATTTGAAATTTTTGTTTGGTTTGTGATTTTGAAAGGGAAAATTATAAATCTGAAATTTGTATTTGTGCTTTGTGTTAGGATTTGTGTTTGTGTGTGATTTTGGGTCGGAAAATGATAAATCTAAGATTTGTGCGTTTGTAATTTTTGTTAATGATTTTGGGATGGGTGAAGGAAAAATTCTGGTTTTGTATCTCATACAAAACACATAGCGGAAGTAACAAACAAGGATCTATTTCATTCATGATTGATAATGTGCACTACATAAATTTCAGAATTTAAGAACAAGATAGCGTATTTTGGTGTGAAGAAATTCAAAACAAAGATTAGAAGCACTTGGGAACACTTTTAATCTACACTCCAATTCCACTTTATGCCCAAGATGTGTAGTCTCTCAATCAGTTTTTCAAAGAGAGAATAAAAGTGTGTCTCACACACTTTCTCACACACCGTTTCTAATTTTCACTTTTTCTCTAATCTAAAAAAATTCTGTATGTTTCTCCCTTTATAACTAACTGATTATGTAATTGGGCTGGCCTATTGGGCATTTCCAATTGGGTTTTAATGTGTGGCTTGGAGTGGGACCAAAAGGGACCAATAAGACACTAGTTCCAATGAGCCTTGGGCTTTTCCGTCAACTCTTGACAAGTCCAAAGTTACCATTTATTATGTTTAACACCACTATATAAATATAATTGCACTCTAGGCCTTATTAATAAATTATATCCCAAGACTTTATTATACATGTAACCCCTTTATAAAATATTCATAGTAACATAAAGTCATAAATGTAGACTGCCATTTTGTAAATTACTACATCTTATCCTTGAGTACCCGGTTTAATCCTTTAAAGTTATTCATTATATATTTATGAAATCCAATTTCATAAATATATACTTTAGTAATTTCTTACTAAAGTGGTTAGGCCTAACTCTCTGAATAACTGAACCGTTAAACTTATCTCAAAGGAATATTTTATATCTTTATCAAGAGACTATGAATTCCATCTTGAGAATATACGTTCCATTAACACTAAATGTGGTTGCCTAACATACAGAGGTTTTGACTGTCACTTCAGATCTCACTCCTGATATATCAAAGCAACCTACACTTCATGATTAGGTTCATTATTCTCTCAGGATTAAGAGTTCATGCAAATAGAAGTCGTGAGATTTATTATTTATTTGGCAGTCATTAGAAGAGTAATAAATCTCACAGCGGTCCTGTTCAATATGTTTTAACTCTTAAAATATATCAACATATCAACTAGAAATTTTCACTTCCATGATCAAGATAAATCATTTTAGTTGACACGTTATAGTCTTCGCAGATGAAATGCCCAATTTTATCACCAACTACGAACTATAAATTCTGAGTTTACAAAGAACTTGTGATTTACATCTTCTGTGACTTTTCACATAAATCACATATAATGCATCTCATGGACTATATGAGAATGTCCCATATCATGTTACCATTATTTTAGATAATAATAAAATACATTTATCAATCACAATATTAAGTCATATATTATGTCATACATAATGTCATACATAATATTATACATAGCATCATACAATAGGATTTAAGGGCACTAATCCTAACAATGGGCATGATGGGACAAGGCCTACGGGACCCGATGGTGAGGGTTTGGGGTGAAAAAAATAACCCTTTTATTAAACAGGCTTGGTTTGGGTCACGGGGGCAGACTCGCGGGTCGAGTTCGGGTATACAAAGACTCGCCCTGAACACAACATGTTGCCATTCCTAGTTGTTATTTGCATTGGAAGTTATCAAGCGTTTACTGTAAGCATTTATTTCACATACAATGTATTCATCCATGAATATCAATGAGAAATCTGAAGAAGAAAAGAAGAAAGTTCCTATTCCGAAAATTATTTGCAAGTTTCCTTGCTTTGGAGTTGAGTGTTCCTCCTAACAATCAAGTGTGTGACTTGGTCGTGTTGAGTGACATCTACGATTAGTAGTGTAGAGTGACATCCACTACCTCATGTTTAGTGGCATCCTAGAATTATTCATCCTACCATTAGGTTAAATCTTTGATTTAGCCTATCTAGTGGGTCTCGGACTGCATCAGCGAGTGAGGGATACTATTACTTGACTTTATTACTAAAAGTATTATTTTAGATTGGTAATTACCTCATCTTTGTTTGATGGTCCTATTTATTTTAACTACTATCCTAATCTTACTCTTGCTTTGGATGATCCTAATTTTGTTAAAACTTTAATTTTAAATATTTTGACATCTAGTTGTGATAGGGATGAAGGCAATAAGCCTCTTGCTATTATTTATCACATTTATTATAGATTGGTAAGTACTACCCTTAATCCTCATGTTAGACTAAGAGATACCAGTGATAAAACTTTGTTAATCTAATGTTCCACTCCTGATGCTAAGGGAGTTAACAATATCCTCTTGAGTGCAAGATGTACTACTAAACTATAGATGGACATATTGTTAGTGTATAATAGTGATGGTAGATCACACCATAAGATGGTGCACCCTCACTTATACAATAATCCTCTATCTGATGGATGATGTTACTTCACCAATCTACATAAGAAAATAAATTTAATGTTAAAATTAGTTATATATTGAAAAGTTATGTTTATTAGATAAGGTATATCTTTTATAGAAAAGAAATGTCTTCCAAAGAGGCACGAAGGAGTCTTAAAATAGTGGAATTCCTCATTCATTCTGATGATGCAATGAAAATCAGTAGGCTGGATGCTTCGGACTTGAGAAGACCACTGGTTCTTTCGGCAGCCTGAACAAAGAAAGGAAAGCAAATCAAAGGTGACCGGGGTTGCCGGCCGAAAACCCTCCGATGGTAAAGTTAGTTTTTCTCTCCATATTATGAGTTCCAACTTTTCTGGAGTAAAAATTCCACTTACCTTGGGTTTGTCTGAAACAGCCTTTATATAATGTTCTCATGGGCGGTTACCAAAATATAAACTTCTCCTGGCTTCAAGGAGAGATGGGGCTCGTAACTTGCATAACCGTTTGGAGGTTATGCTCTTGTTTCACAACGGATACCTGGCGGTTATGCGTGGGATAAGGGACTTTCATCTTACTCGGAGATTTTTCCTAAGTACGATGCCTTCGTCCTGGAGTTCCTTGGTCGAATGCGCCTGTTAATTCCAAGCGTAACATCCTAGTCCGCTGGTCTGTGTGTGGACGAGTCCTCAAAGGGTAGTCAGTGAGCATCCCATGGACGAGATATGTCGCTTCACTACCACCCTATGGACGTCCTGGTCTGCTACCCTCGTCTTGAGGATAACTTCTGGACGGCGTCTGGGGTGATGGCCGTCCAGGGACGGCTTGAGTGTTTTACCCCACATCACATTCCATATGTTATATTATTTTCTCTCTTTGTCTATGTTGTCGATTCCCACCCTAATTGCATTGACATTCACATCATTAGGACAATCATATATCACCAAGGTGTGCAAAAAGTAAAGGCGTAAATGCACTTTTAGTCCCTACATTTTGAAGTTTTTTCTATTTTGGTCCATACATTTTATTTTTACAACTTTTAGTCCCTAAACCAATTAACACATGATATTTAAGTCCTTACAGTCACCCAACTAATAGAAAATGCTGACGTGGCTAACGGAGAAATTAAAATATTATTAAAAATCCACTTGGCACTCATCACCCATGCCAAGTCAGATTAAAATTAAAAAAATTAATTTCTCAATTTTAACAAAAGAAAAATATGAGTTAAAATAATAATTTCTCAATTTAACAAAATAAAAAACACAATTAGAAATTAAAAGTAACAAGAATTAAGATCTGAATTCAACTTGATTAAGAACACAAACCCAATTCAATATCATCAGTTAACCCATCACATACCCAAATGTTAACAAACTGAAAATACCCAAATATGAACAAAATACCAAACCGATTTACAACCACAATATTAATCAATATTAACACACCCAAAATAAATAAATAAAATTTAAACACATGGTTGCCATGCGTTTGTATATCTCCCAATTCCCAATTTCCAAGCATTAATAGATGGGTTGGATGCCACATGTAGGTTTTAATTAGATTTTTTGGAAGAATAAGTTCTTCCCAAAGAACATTCATATGCTCTCTCTCTCTCTCTCTCTCTCTCTCTCCACTGAAGCTGATTTTCATTTATGGAATTTTAGTTTTCTGGGTTTGTTTTTTGGTGGTTGGTTCGGGTTTATGGATTTATGGGTCTTTGATCTTTCTCTTTTCCTTAACTGATTGAGTGCTTAAGAATGGGACTTCGTCTAGATCAAATCTCAAACTTGGGCTCACTTCAACAATGGAGCTTTATGGACCAGTGAAGGTGGGCAACCACGCCAAAATTGAAGACTTCGACACCTCCACTTGAAGACTCGGATTCTCAGGTTCAAAATCTTAGATCTTTGGTTATGGTTTTAGTTTTATATGGGTTTGGGTTCTCAGTTTCATATGGGTTTGTTCGAATTGGGAAGTTGCAAGGATCGGTTGGATTTGAAGGGATCTTGATCTAATGGTCTTTGTTTGTTTTGAATTTTTAGTTCTGAAATTTATGGGTTCAAAAAGAGCTAGTAACGAATTGAGAAGATAACGAGTTGACTCACGGGTCGAACAATTAGCCCTAGTGTGCCATTATGTTTGGGATCGGAGAAAGCAAAGCAAAGCGAAGAGAGAGAGAGAGCAGCGTAGCTTTTTTGATAGGAATCTTGATCTGATTTCGTCTCGGTGGAAGGGAGCTTGTTGGAGGGTGCTGGGTTCGACTGGGTTCGTTGGTTGGGATTGCAGGGTTTGTTGTTGTTGTTGGTTTGATCGATGTGGGTTTTTTGTTGTTGGTTTGGGTGTGGTTTGTTGTTGTTGGGTTGGGTGTGGTTCGGTCTGATTTATTTTGTTGTTGTTGATGTTCATGTTCTTGATTCTAGGTTTGATATTCATGTTCTTGATTATGGGTTTGTTGTTGTTGATGTTCATGTTCAATTTTTTGTTTTTAATTTTTTTTTATTTAATTAAAATTAATTTAAACGCTGATGTGGCAATTTTTTAATGTTAAAATAAAAGTTTTAATTATTATTTTATTGTGCCGTTAGCCACGTCAGCATTTTCTGTTAGTTGGGTGATGGTAAGGACTTAAATGTCATGCATTAATTGGTTTAGGGACTAAAAATGGTAAAAATAAAATATAGGAACCAAAATAGAAAAAGCCCCAAAATGTAGGGACTAAAAGTGTATTTATGCCAAAAGTAAAAATGACACGATGACACAATGACATAATGAAGACTTATGAGTTATGATTCTATAAAGTATAATTGTATCTGGATCTTCCCTCTATCATCTCTAAAAAATCACTTTATATTTTGATGCATACACGCAAACTCATGATTTCGTTAGGCTTATCTTATAAAGAAGCCAATGAGACCAAGACCCTTGTAAATGTTTGTTTCACATTGCTAAATACCCCAAAACTCCATGACATTTCTTTGAGTGTGTTGGGAAATTTAGACCCTGATTGATAGAATTAACAAGTTTTAAACTTAAGTTGTTAATTTGATTTATTATGAATAAATCTTGTTAAAACAAACAAACAAACATCAATATCATGTCAAAATCATGCACAGCGGAATAGTAAATAAGACAAGATATGATGATCTAAGAAAACCAATGAAACAAATTAGTTTCACAGTAAAAAATTTGAGGGAAAACCTTTCCAAAAAGTAATCCACTATAATAAAGAGAAGTTTTAGATCTAGTACAAAACCTTTATCACTAAACTCTACAATCTCCGTAAATGAACTTACAGCAGAAACCTTTTACCGCTTTAGAACCTCTGAACTCTTTAATATATGAACGCTACCCTTTTGCACGAATCCTAGTACGTGACTAACTCTAACACCTTGAAGAAGATGATGTTGGCTGCAAAGTTTTTTACTTCATCAACAATGAAGATCAAGAAGTACTTGGTTACAAAACCCTAAGGTGCAAAAGACATAGTAACTTCTTGCGGAGAGAAGGCACTGGGTCACTTTTTGTACGTGTTCTCCTTGTATATTCACTCAATGCATATGTGACGACTTTTAAAATAAGCCTTATATATGTCTAGGGTTGTGAGAAAAGAAACCCTATACAAATATACAAGCATGGGCTGAAAATCAGATCTGAAATTTCTGATTTCATAAGTCTCGATAGATTCAACTTCTGTTGAGCTTCCTTCATTAAGTCTCGATATATTTTCTGTTGAGGTATCTGTTGAGATTTAATGAACAATTTTTCTTCACTTGTTTCTTGGTCCAATCTTCATGACTTTAATACTTGGTTTGAAGAACATGTTTTTTAAAGTACTAAATTCAACCTAAATCTACCCAATCACAAGTAAAGTGTATTTTGTCAAATAATTAGACAATTACATAAAATATGTCCTAACAGAGTGGAGTTCTCACAAGTTCAAGTTGTAAAACTAGTAAAAAGTGCAAGACACAAATTTTTAGAGTCTAAAATTAATAAAGAGAAAGTCAGTAAACATGAGAGAAAGAGAGACATTGTGAGCTACCGGCCAAATACCACCAGAATACCTTTACATGAAAGCAGTGATGATTACATAATAGTATTGATAATTACAGTGTTGCACACTGTGTGTAAGGGAACACATTTGAAATCATTTTTTTAAATGTTTTTAGTTATAATTGTGAAATAAAAACAAAATTTCAGCTATAATTGTGAACACCATTTCACAATTATAACTAAAATCATGTTTTCAAAACATAATTTTAGCTGAAGTGCGTGCAACAATAATTACTATTTATATAATATCATGCCTACTAGGCCATTACACTCCCCAAATGTTGCTCCTCAAATGTTGTAGGGCTAGGTATGGGTTGAATTGAGTCCTTAGTAGCTTCCAATCACCTTACAAAAGAAATGTGACATTTTAAATTTAAAGTTTGGTGCTCACTTATATATATGTTGGGTATATATGTGTGAATGAAATCATATATATACATATACAAAAAAGATATAAGCGTGTTGTTAATATAACATAGTTGGACCTAAAGTCATAGATTTCAGGTTTTAAGTTGAGTGGTGTCTTTGTGCTTACCCAAAAAAAAGGATAGATTATTATTTATATTTTTATTGATAAAAAAAGATTTTGGGGATTTGTCAAATCCTTTAGCTACCCTTAGCAAACCAATTGAAAAAGAAAATATTCTTGTGAATTAGGATTTCAAACAAATGTGGTTGTTGAAAAGATTATTTGTCATCCTTATTTAACCACCAAATCAATTGTAGATCAACTCATCAATTATGTTGGAAACATATTACTACTATTTCTTAAGATTGTCTTGTGAGTTTGAGTTGAGATTTATAGCATGACAAGTTCAACATAATACATTCCTTTGGATTTGATGAATTTCATCATGTAATTCCTAATCCCTAAGAACCATGAAAATAACCCGAGATTACCGGTTATTTTTATTGAATTGGAGCTCTTTGGCTGACGGTCCAAATTTCTAGATTTCTTCAATATAGTGGACATCTGTAGGATTTTATGGTCTGCATCACCTCAATTTTCACTGTGGTCAGCCATGTCCATGGTTTTCTCCCTCCTTGCTTTCCAGGTAATAGATGTCATTACAGTTCAAATGATTAAAATGATTCATTTCATTGAAAAAAAAATTCAATTATGCTTAAGGATCACGACCATTTTGCTTTATAAATACTCCAAATCTCTAACTATTGGGTTCCTTTGTGAAAATTCTAAGTTAACCATTGGGAGTAATGTTGAAAAGATCAATTTTTTTTTTTATAATCGAAGTTACCCAAAAGCTACAATCTTTGTTTGAAACACATTGTTTTGTTATTTGGTTAAGTGGGGCAGGCTAGTTGCTTAAACCTTTCCATCTCAAAGAGCTTAGGAAGTTGCTTGTTAGCCCCATGGCTTATGGCTACCCAAGCTTATTTATCAATGCGTAGCATACATCAAATGAATGGCAATATGGGCCTTGCCCATTTGAATATCTCCAATGATGTAGGCATATCAATTATATACATAGGTTGTTGATGCAGATGAAAGAAGAAGGGATTGTCTTTAGAGAGGCCCTTTTCCTTTTGATTATGTATTATGGAACAACTAGTTCTCCCAAGAAAGCAACTAGGTTGCTTTTGGATATAAGGGGTGTTTATTCTTGTGAACCAAGTTTTTAATCTTATAGTGTTGTATTGGATATGTTGTGGCTGAAAATTGTTCCAAGGTTGCACCAATGTTTTCTATGACACGTTGAGTAAGGGTTTTTCTTTCTCCTACTGTTTACACATTTGACGTGGTGATGCGATAAAAGCACTTTGTTTGTTAATGTGGTGGATTCTGCATTCTCTTTAATGAGGGACATGACAAGAAGTTGGCGTGTACGGAATTCGGTGTTAGAAAAATATTATGGAGCAAATAAGAAATTGACTCCTAATGTGTCTACTTGAACATAATATTGAAGTAGTGAAAATCCTTGAGTCCTATGTAGAAAATGATAGAGAATATGAGTTTATATGTTTATGGGTTGGACAATGGGTTGGGCTTTAGACATGTGTGGACTAGACCATCTCGTCCAAGTAATAATAATATTTTATAATTTTATTTTTAGAGTCAGTAAGTTTGTATACAGCAGTTATTCTCGAAATAGTGTGTTTGTTCAGCAACGTATATGTTCATAGTCCCTAATTCATGAAAGCAATTTTTTTTAGAAACATTCCCAAAGAGAAAATATTTTGTGCATTAGCATTTGAGTCAAAGAGAGCAAAATAAACATAGATAAGTTCGCAGAGCACGAACCTTGTATGCTTATTCTCCACGTTGTAGATTATTTTATTCTGGGAGGCAAACGTCCATGAGTCTCAAAGTATCATAGATTGTGTGAGGGGCGAAATCTGCTTTAAGGAGATTGTGTTAAACACAAGACTTGATTTGTATCATTTATCATTCAAGCATTTCTATGAGTTTTTAATTATCTTGCAGATTTTTTCTTTTATATATAATATTTGATGATGCCGAAAATTGTCAGTAAACCACACGGTCCTCAAGTATCCTAACAAGAACCTACACAACACAATGAAGACCTCAAGAGGAGTACCGGTGTGGTACTAGCTAAATACCTTCCGACGGTCAAGTTAGAGAAATCTCTTACTCATAACTCTAGAGTGCCAGAGCAGGGGTGAATTATGCGTACCTTGATTCATGAGGGTTTTGTGGTATTTATAGTAGCGTAGGGTTGACATTCATGCCTTGGTTAAGAAGTTCTTTCCTTATAGGAGTGAATCTCCTTAATTTGCGTATCTCACGGAGTTCTTTCCTTGTAGGAGTCTTCTTGATTAGGGTTAAGCGTATAGCATAAGAGGTTTCCTTATACACAGATACGTGGAGATCAAGTAAGGCCATGTTAGATTTGACCGAGGTTTGCTTACTCTCTTCAGCTTGTTCCAGTTAGCTTTTGGTGTCGTCACCAAGGTAGGGTCGTCAACCTTGGTATGGAGCTGTAGACTCTATGATGTGATCGTCTGTCATAGGCAATGTTGACGGCCTTATCACGCCATCGCTGTCTTTCGCCCTTTCATGGTTGGACTACAATTTTACCCTTATCAATATCTATTTATTGTTTTTGCCTATCACATATTTTTGTGTTATTTCTTATAATTAGATCTATATGTTGTTCTGTTTTGCTTAATCACAAAAGTAAATTGTTCAAATTTATCCAACATTGAAACTTTCGGACTAAAATTTATCACATTCAATAGTATACTAGAGTCTGATACGTGCACTTTCTAAGAATCATAGAGTGAATGAAAGCATTAAAACTTTCGGACTAAAATATTTCTTGTCGATCTATGGCCTTTGCAAGCTCAATTGATCGGATGCATGAGGCAAACTAAGTTGGTTGATGGGATGCTTATTTGGGGTTCCTCCCCTAATTATATAACTTATGGACTTCCTATGCATGAATGCGTAGAATGAGGCAAGTTAATGAAGCAAGGGCATTGTTTAACAAAGTGCCAGGTCCAAATCTTGTGCTTGTCAATACCTTAATTGATTGGTATGTGACTAGTGCATGGTTTGATGAAGCCAAGGCTGTAATGTATGATTGCTTTGCTAAATAACAGCAATGTGTCTCTGACGTCTTTTAGGTTTAACATATTGGTCGTGGACTTTGCAAGAAGTTTGTCTGACTTCAGCTTATGAATTGGTTAATGAGATGGCATTAGAGGACCCTTTATGATGTTTTAAATGAATGAGTAAATTGTAAATTACACCCTAAAGTTTTGGGGTGATTAAATTGTATGCCCTGAAGTTTCAAAATTTAGATTTTACTTTCTGAAGTTTGGGGTGTTTGGATTTTACATCCTTACATTTAGAACTTGAATTTTACCCCCCTAAAAATTAGGGTTGTTTGGATTTTGCACCCAAAAATTCTGAAACTTTAAGGTGTAAAATCCAAACACCCAAAATTTTAGGGAGTAAAATCCAAATACTTCTAAAATATAGGGGTAAAATCTAAATTCTAAAATATCAGGGTGTAAAATTGAATCATCACCAAACTTTATGAGGTAAAATCCAAAATTTGAAATTTCAAGATGTAAAATCCAATTACTCCCAAACTTTAGGGTTGTAATTTGCAATTTACCGAAAATAAAATGTCAGATAAGAGAGTGTTTGTTTGAGTATTGTTTATTTTTGGTAGCTTATTTGCATAGTATTTCTCAAAAGATATAGTTTTTGGTAATTTTATGTTAAATAAGTTAAAAAAAAAAACTAAAAACTAGTTTATTTATATATATAAAAAAGTTAGATTATATGCAAAAAAAAAAAAGTTGAGACAAAAAAAAAGAGAATTTTTGTTTAAAAATTCTCTTGGCATTAGCTTTTTAAAACCTCACATTTTCTTATTTTTATCACTTTTTTCAAGGTACAAGTATATTTTAATACGCTTTCAAAATTAGATAAATTATTTCCAAATAGACATTAATCTATCTACATTGGAATACAATTGCCTAATATGCGTACTTAGTACAAAAATAAAAAGGTTCAAGAAGTTTTGGAAATGATTGATGAAAATTTTAGCAATGGATGTGAACATAATGATATATTTACATTTGAATCTGTAATATCTAAAATGTCTAAGGCCAAAAAGTATGGAATGATTTTTCCATTTATTTTATATCAACAAATGTGTCACAAGTTGTATAATATGATTTTTGCCATATGAATAATTCATTAGCAAGTTTTATTTTATTTTTATGAAACAAATGACAAGTAATTTAAAACAGTATTTATTAAGGTAATTTACTTTTTTTTTTAATTATTAGTCAAATTCAAGAAATTTAAAATGTTACTTTAACTAAAATTAGTTTCAAGAATTTTAAAATAAATAATTATTTTAATCATCCATCCATCGTACTTATGTACAAAAAATTTAAAAGAGCAACAAAACAAGCGGGAAATCCATAAAGCGAAGTTCGGAAGGCTTAATAAGGAAGTGACAAAAGTGCCGTGGTTTCAACTATCCAATAGAAAAACGCCACGTTATAATCCCAGCGATCTCATTATAAAATTTTAGAGACCCTCTCTCTGAATTCTGAACTGAACCCTATAAATACCTTAGATAACGGCTCTTTTTCTCTCTCAAAAAGCTTTCTGAACTTGAGGCCAAAGAAAGTTCACTCTCTCTCTTTCAAACACAAACACGCCCCCATTGATTCTGAAAACACACACAAGGAGAAAGCTTCTTTCTGAAACTGAAACGACTCGTTTTGGTCAGAAACAAACATTGCAATTCACAACACACTAGAGTTTTTCTTGTCTTCTTCCACTGATCAGACTGAGAGGTACCTTCATTTTTAAAGCAATTTCTAGACTATACTTTTCTTTATTGTTTGATTTTTTTTTTCTGGGTTTTGTTACAAAAGGGTTTGTGATTTTTTTTTTTTCTGTTTTGATTCTTTAAAAAAATTCAATATTGTTACTTGAATATTAGGGTTTCATATTGGGTTTTTTGTTGATTGTGGGGGAAATATTCCGTTTGGGTTTTTCTTGATTTTATTTTTTTAGGGTTTGAAATTTCCGGGGTTTGTTGTAAAAAGGGTTTGTGTTATATCAGATTAGGAAATTCAATTTCCTTTTCCGTTTGGGGTTTTGATTGTTGTGGGGTTTATTGCAAGAGGGTTTGTGATTTGGGAAATTTCACGTTGTTACTTCAATCTTGGTGTTTCTGGAATTTTTGTTGAGCGGGTGCATTATTGGAATTGTCTGGAAAGGTTTCACATGGTCATGGACAATCCTGACCAGAAGAAGAGGAAGAGGAAGAATAGAGGAGACTCTGTGGCTGAGACTCTGGCTAAGTGGAAAGAATACAAGGCTGCCCAGCTTGAGTCTTGTGGGGCTCCTAAAGTTCAGGCCAAAGGGTCAAAGAAAGGGTGTTGTATGAAAGGAAAAGGAGGACCTGTGTCATTACAGAGGGTTAGAAAGAGGACATGGGGTAAATGGGCGGCAGAGATTCGTGAGCCAAATGATGGAAAAAGACTCTGGCTTGGGAAGTTTGAGACTGCAGTTGATGCTGCATCTGCATATGATGAAGCTGCTTCAACAATGTATGGTTCCTCTGCTCGACTTAACTTTCCAGATATCACAAGTCGCACATCCCTAATGGAATCTGTGAAGGATTGCTGCTGGACTTCCTCTGAATCGGTCCCTTATTCAATGGGAAGTCCTGTGGGATCTAAATCCACAACTGCGGCAAACCCTTCTGAGTTTTGTGCTGATGAGGATGCTCTGTATTATCCTGTCACTGAAGCTGACATGCCAAGTTTGGTGGGGATAGAGGCTGAGGATGAGTCTACTGGTGTGTCTGAGTTTTGTGCTGATGAGGGTACTCTGTATTATCCTGTCACTGAAGCTAAGAGTGACTCTACTTGTATGGCAAAATATTTTGGGGAAAATGGACAGGAGAACGTGCTGGACAGTTCAGAAAATGAAAATTTTATGTATGAAATTATGGCTCTATTAAATGATCCTGTTGGCAACGCAGATTCAGTGCTTGGTTTTGGTTATGATGCTGATTAACTTGGATTGGGGAGATTTTAGCAGGTTCTTTAACAGTATGCCACTTATACCACTTATTGGAGTGAGCTTTTAAGGTTTAGATTTCGTGTAAATGTCTAGTTTTGGTCGGTATTAGTACACTTGTCAAAAAGTTTTGGTAGGGTATGTTTATTCGCTTACTGCTTCTGTGTTAAGGTTTATACTTCATGTAAATGTCTAGTTTTGATCAGTATTGCTATTAGTACTATTAGTTATCACTTATCAAAAAGTTTTGGTAGGATATTTGTATTTGCATGATGGATTCTGTTTTGAGGTTTAGCCTTCATGTAAATGTCTAGTTTTGGTCGGTAATATAATTACTTATCAACAAATTTTGGTTGCATCTTTTTTTTTTTTTATATATAAATTATGCTTTATCATATAATTGTTTAATTTAAAATCTTCTCATTATTTTGATCCTCCACCTTTTTCTCTATCTTTTTCCTTCTCAATTGATAGTTTGCTATATGTTTCTATAATTGCCCGTTAATGTGTTTCTATAATTTCTATATGATAGAGGTAGTGTCTTATGCTGAATTTAAACTCCTATGGTTGGTGATGCTGTCAATATCTGTTATTATTCAAGTTTGGACTATTCTTTAAATAATCACCTGTGGCACAGCTTGTTACTAGTGGCTCTGCTTCTATGTGTCTCTGAATTTCTTTCATTTTACAATGGACCATGTAGTTGGAAGTTAGAACTTAATATTTTTGAAATACGACTGATTTCATTCTATATACTGTTTATTTGAGGTAAGATATTGTACTGTAGAACCCTATTGGTTTAACCTATTAATTAAAATGACAATGCCCATAAAGACTGCAGTGTCAATATCATTTCTAATGCTATCGTAATAGTATTTGGTAGCATAAGTTTTGAAGGATTTTAAAATTTCAATGTGTATTAGGTTAGAAAAATTTAACTCCACTGTGTTGGTGCTTAGTACCATATGTTTTGTTCACAGCCGGTCCCAAGCCCGGAAAAAGGAAGAGCGTTGTGGTAGGTAGCCGCATAAAATTTAGCCACTCTATTATGAATGGATCCATGATTGTCGAATCAAAAGAATTTGGTTGTTGTTGTATTAGGTTAGTTGAAATTATTATTTGTGTGCTCAAAATATGCATTTTTTCAAGGAAGCTAACAAGTGTGCAACTAACTTGATATAGTAACAGCAATGACCAAGCAATAGTCCAAAATTATTTTTGATAATTCGATAGTTGGGAGTGGGGGTATTTGAGTCCTAAGTGTTTTCATTGGAAGCACCAAGAAGTGCCAACTAGTTGAGTTATAAGGCTTTTGGCTTAGTCCAAAATTATTTGAGTGCTCAAAAGTTGGCATATTTTTTCCAACATATTCTAAAAAAAATTGATTTTGGATTTTTGTTGTATTAGGCTATTTTGTTAGCTTTTTTTTATTAGATTCATATACACATTGCACCCTTGTGAGTGCAAGTTGTGGTAATCTAGGCATGGAAGTTTCCCTTAATCTTTGCAACTACAGTGCCTCTCCATCCTTGGCAGTTTGTAGCTCGGTGAGTACTATTAATTAATTCCATGTAGTGCTGGCTTAAGATTGGGTTCAGACTTAGGACCGCTTGTTCTAATAGTCCAAAAAGCTTAAGTTATTAGAAGATAGTAAACTTAATCATTTAACCAATATTCTAACGGTGTTTATTCTGTTCAGCTACGGCATGTCTTGCCAAGGGAATTTTGTGGAAAAGCTACATTTGAATTGGCAGTACCAATGATGAAATGGCGCTACCCCTTTGGCTAGTTGACATCTGACAAGCTCCTCTTGTTTCTAACATGGTTAGTGCTTGGAAACATTGGTTGAACAGGCTGGCAGTTGGGCCAATGCAGCTCAAGAACATTAAGGGGAAGACTCCTGCGTTGGAAATTTGTGCATTGAGCAAAATCAAATCTGGCGCTATTAAGGTGGTTCCTGGAAGCAAGAAGTTCTTAAGTGAACAAGTTGAGCTTGTAAATGGCGAAAAGCTTGATATTGATTCAGATGGGGGAAAATGGCTACTTGCTATTGTATACCGCCACAATGTCACTTCTTGGCTTCAGAAGGTGTTCTAATTCCTCTGTCTATCTTATTTTTTGGGTGTATGAAGGGCAGTTTTGATGGTTGGTTTTTCAACAAAAGAATAAGCAAGTTGTTAAGTTGATTTACATGCTAAAAAATGTCAGACTCTGAGCTTATGGTTAGGCATTTATGCCAGTTTTGAATTTGTCCTTTTAACTCACAAAAATTTAAATTCTTTTAGAGTCTCAAAATGTTTAGAAGCTTCCTTCTATGATTGTTTTGTAATTGATATTTTTGCCTGCACAAACAAAATAATGTTGTATTGGTTTATATACAGGAAGGTGAATTCTTCTCCAGGAATAGTTTTCCAAAGGCACCGTTCCCAAATGGGTCTATTAAACGATCTTGTTGGCAACACAGACTCAGTGCTGGGCTTTGGTTATGATGCTGATCAACTTGGATTGGGGAAATTTTAGCAGGTTCTTTAACAGTATGCCACTTATACCACTTATTGGAGTGAGCCTTTAAGGTTTAGACTTCGTGTAAATGTCTAGTTTTGGTCAGTATTAGTACACTTGTCAAAAAGTAGGGCATGTTTATTCGCTTACTGATTCTGTGTTAAGGTTTATACTTCATGTAAATGTCTAGTTTTCGTCAGTATTACTATTAGTACCTATGATGCACAGACGCGGTGCCAGAGGTGCCGTACCCGTGTCCGACGCGGCGCGACGCAGCGCGCGAGGGATGCCGCTGCTCGCGCGTCGGTGCCGCGTCTACCACATGTTTTCTTTTTCTTTTTTTTTTTAGCCGACTTGCGCCGACTTTGCTTCGATTCAGGCCAAATCGGCCAGAATCAGTAGTATCGGGTCGTATTAGACGGTGACTAAAACGGCCGAGACAGCCAAAACAGGCCTAAAACGGCCGAAATCGGCCTTGAATCATGCCGGAACAGCCGAAATTGGCTTTGAATGAGACCCAAAAACCCTAAATCTGTCATTCCTCAATTTTATTTTGAATATTTGTTGCTTCTTTTGTGTTTTCTTTTTGGTTTTGTGTTTTGTTTTGTGTTTCTTGCTTTCTTCTTTCTTTGTTTTGTGAATCAAGGCATAGTAATATGTTTTTTAAGAATATTTTAATAGTAAAAATATAAATAAAAATATTTTTAATAATTTTTTTATTGCCGAGTCCCGCCGCACCCGCATCCACCTTTTTCAAAAATTACGAAGTCTCGCACCTGCAACCGCACCCGCACCCGTGCTTCATAGATTTAGTACTATTAGATATCACTTATCAAAAAGTTTTGGTAGGATATTTGTATTTGCATGATGGATTCTGTTTTGAGGTTTAGCCTTCATGTAAATGTCTAGTTTTGGTCGGTAATAGAATTACTTATCAACAAATTTTGGTTGCATCTTTTTTTTTTTAAAATTATGCTTTATCATATAATTGTTTAAGGGATAATTACACTTTGCCCACCTGTGGTTTGCCTCTGTTTCGATTTGCCTACCCATGGTTTAATTTTTGGCACTTTACCCACCTGTAATTACCACCGTTAGTCTCCCGTAACCCACCTTTCCCCCCGCCGTTACTGTAACACAGAAAATGTAAAAAACCAAAGCCCAAACAGATCAAAACACACTCACTCCCATCCAACCCAACTTGCTCACCAAACGAAGATCTCAGGAACCCATAAAGGAATGGATCTGGTTGTTTCAAATTTTGATTCAATTGATAAAAACATTTTATGTTGTACACTTGTTCTTTATCAAAAAGATTAGGAATTTTCAACAAGTACAGCATTAACCTTTTAAAAAGAATGTAAGCAAGCATTACTACATTGCTCAGACTCATTCAAATCGATACCCAACACGATCCAAACTTTCTTTTAATATATAAATAGCCACACCAATCAACAATAACCACAAACAACAAAATGCTAATAAGAAAGGTAAACACTGAACAGCAAGATGGTATCCACGCCGTCCGTGGTGTGCTGATCATCCTAATGAAGCGACCCCAACGTGGCGTACCCTTTTGCAATCTCATACTTCCTGGTCCCACCAACCACCGCTATCTGAGACTCATGCGACGCCGTCCAATGCACCCCAAAGAAACTAATCGTATCCTCCACCACCGTCTGGTCTTGGTGTTGTTGAGATTTATTTTAGATTTGGTAGTTTTGATTGGATTTTGATATGATTTGGTTTGGTAAATGTTGATTGTAGTCAATTCCATTGTTGGGTTGGCTTAGTTGCGGTCAGATAGTGGTGGGTATGCGTGAGATCTTTTCTGGGTTTTGGTTTGGGGTGGAAGAGAGTGAAGAGTGGGTTTGAAAATTGTGTTGGTTTTATTTGGGTTTTTTGATTGCAATGGACTCCAAAACAAGATTAGGTTTTTACATTTTATTTATTTTTACGGCAAGACTGGGGTTTGTTAATTTTTCTGGGATTTTTTGAACTTTTTTGGGTTTTTAGTTTTTGAACTTTTTTTTTTTTTTTTTTTTTTTTTTTTTTTTTTTTTTTTTTTTTTTTTTCCGCTAGAGCAATTGTATATGAATAGTTCATTGCTCTGTAAAAATTGGATCTAAATTTGGATTTATATTAAGTTGTTATTTTTCTTCTCTCATATGGCTTTATCATGCTTTCAGATTTATAATTTGTTGTTTGCTTTTGGTTGAGATGATAGGTTCAAATACAAGTTGAAGTTCTAAGAAATTGCATAATTTTTTTTACCAATAGCACATTTTGATCTTGTTTTCTCTTGAATTTTTATGTTTTTTATGTTTTGGGAGGAGAGAGACATAAAAATAGTGCAAAAATACATATTTACCCTTCTTTTTAACAGAGGTGGGTTACGGGAGACTAACGGTGGTAATCACAGGTGGGTAAAGTGCCAAAAATTAAACCACGGGTAGGCAAATCGAAATAGAGGCAAACCACAGGTGGGCAAAGTGTAATTATCACATTATTTAATTTAAAATCTTCTCATTATTTTGATCGTCTCATTATTTTGATCTTCCACCTTTTTCTCTATCTTTTTCTTCTCAATTGATAGTTGCTATATGTTCTATAATTGCCTGTTAATGTGTTTCTATAATTTCTCTATGATAGAGGTAGTGTCTTATGCTGAATTTTAACTCCTATTGTTGGTGATGCTGTCAATATCTGTTATTTTTCTGTTGTTATCCAAGTTTGGACTATTCTTTAAATAATCACCTGTGGCACAGCTTGTTGCTAGTGGCTCTGCTTCTATGTGTCTCTGAATTTCTTTCATTTTACAATGGAACATGTAGTTGGAAGTTAGAACTTAACATTTTCAATGATGAAGTCAAATACTTCTCAAAAAAAAAAAAAATGAAGTCAAATGACAAAAACTCCTTTTTTTCACTTTTATGTTTTGTATATTGTCTTGTATCTCTATTCTAGTTTCAAATCAAGAAAGCCTTGATAGCACATAGCAGAATTGGGCTAAACTAGAACCAACAAGTTTCAGAGTTGAAATAGTAACAAAGAAGACATAGAGGTGTGCAATTACTTTTCCCTAGGATTAAATGGATCCCAAACTGTAAGATTATTGTTCTTACTGCCTAGCTAGGGGCATAAACCCGGATTATTGAAACTATGTATAATTACAGGCTTTTTCAACTCACTGGCCTATATATTTTCTTCATTACCATAACCTCATATCAGCAACTCAGTTTTCCTCAAAACTTGACTGCATTTAAGTACAGCTGCAATTGTGGCCTGTCTAGATGGAGACATTTCAATGAGAGTACTGTAATATAACACATGGGGTGGTCACCATTTCCCCTTGCAATAATCCCATCACAAGGGCCCATTGTTACTAACCATTTTAGTCTGCACATCAGAATATGTTTTTCACAGATTGTATAAACTAATTCAGTTGGGTGGACCTCTAAGGACTATCCTTAGAGTGTTTAATATTTGAACATATTATTCAGAATTTATTCCTAATTTGATTAGATCTATCAATTCTTCTTCATCACCACCCTTCCCCTTTTTGTGGAAGAGAGAGAGAGATACGGAGTTTTTTGACATTCTATTTTAATATATAACAAGTATTTAGTAATTTATGCAAATCATGAATTTTTTAAAGACAAATGTAGATCTTGATTGTATTCATTCTATACTACTATCTAAAAGACTTCTTCTATTTAGGATTGACTTTTTAATGGTTCAAAAATATCCTTACACCTTAACAAAATTTAAAGACAAACCAATAAAAGTACATTTTTAACTCCCACTAAAACATTGTCAATAAAAAATGTGGCTTATTTATAAAAAAATAACTATTTTTATGTCTTATTATATATAAAAAAATAACTATTTGTAATAAAGAAATATAAATAAGCCATAAAAAATAACTATTTGTAATTTTAGGAAAATTGTGGCTTATTTATAAATAAAAAACTATTTTTATGGCTTATTTATATATAAAAAAAAACTATTTGTAATAAAGAAATAACTATTTTGATGGCTAAAATAACTATTTTGATGAGTTTGCTGAATTCTATTTTAATTTTTGTGTTTTTAAGTTTTTGTTTTTGTTTTCTAATGTGGACTTTCAACTATTCAAATGCTTATGTGGATTTTTTAAATGTTAATTAAAAAATTTTAATATTATTTTATGAGAAATTATATGTCCATAACATTTTCACAACATTTATACAACAAATCCTAAGTGGCAAGTTGTTACTGGTTGTTATTATTGGAGTAAAAAAAGTAATCTTAGTGTTAGGTTTAAATTTGAACTAATAACAACTAACCATCTATGATTTGTTATAAAAATATTGTGGACATAGTATCTCTCTTATTTTATTGGCCTTATAAGTTTCAAGTTTGCCAACTGTGCACTTAGTGTGCCACGTATATATTTTCTGTTAGTGAGTTAATGATATTAACTAATTAATTGTTACTAAAATGTAGGGACAATAATGATATTTTTGCCTTTAGTTTATTTGGTTTGTTCAATCGTAAAAATTAAAAAACATAGATTTAAACTTTTATTAAGTAATGAATTACATGGAATGGACACCATTAATTTGAAGTAATTTATCAATAAAAAATGAGAATACTGCTTATATTTCTTAGGAACTCTATTTATTTAAAAGATGTAGTAGTTGTCTAAGAAATAATAATTACAAAATTACAAATAAAATAAAAAACCGTGTAAGAATGAAATTATTAGAGACTGAAAACTAAGCCCTTTTGGTTTAGAGATAGCTCAGTTTTCTAAACTCATAACTCAATTCTCAGTTTTTGAAAACAACCATTTGTTGTTTCTTGTTTTCATCACTCTGACTCAAATTTTTGAGTTTTAAGTGATGGAAACAAGTGTTAAAAACTAAGCCAAACACAAAACTTTTTGTGGGACTTACATGTTTTGAGAACTTAGTTATGAAAATTGAGTGATATGATCCAAAAACCCACTCATCCAAACAGACTAAATTTCTTAATTATGAGTTCTAATAAACTCATTGGTAAAAATTTTTGTCATTAAATAAAGAACGCGTGCAATTATTTCAATTCTGATTGTATCTATAAATAAAAGCTTATAGAAATATAAAAGTAGAGAAAAGAAAATTACATCTCTATTTACCATAATTCTATTATTATGGTTCAGAACTAATACAAATTTTCAAGCAACTGTATAGTAGCAAAGACATTTGAGACGATGGCATTGTCCACAAAGTGATCTCTCCAAATTTTGACATTGACAACCACAATGATCTGTGTCGAAGCATATTCCGCTCCATGTTTTACTACTTTGTTGAAAAAGAATTAAAGTGGAACCAGGATGTAGCTCCTTGCATTCCTCTGTTTGTTTTAGCTGCAGTCTGCCATTATGAATGGGTCACTAAGAGAAGAAAAACCTATAACAGAGGTAAGTTAACAAAAGGCATTAAAGAGACATTTTGGAGTGAAAAAAAAATTTATTTTGCAATCACCTAAAACAATATACGCCCTACAGGAAAATAATAATATTTTTTTAAAAAAAAATCCATTTTTTTTGTAATCAAACAACAATACATAGTTGGTTTTATCAATAGAAAGATATGAAAGAACTCACTTGTGTTTTCAGCAAGGATAAAGATGAAGATGAATAAGTAATAAGAGTAAGATTTAGGTACAATACTTATGTGCTGTCTTTAAGTTTCTCTTTTAAGAGTTATGTCATGTTGATTTTTTCTCATGGAATGGAATACTATTTTTAATTTAGTTAAGTAGCCACATGACTAAATCTTAAGAAAGAAACCTAATGAACAAACCTAAAGTATTGTAACTAAGTTTTATCCAAGTGATAAACATTTGTAAGAGACATTTTAGTTTGTAACCTCACTTACGATAGAGGAATGTGACAGCAACCAGAATTTATAGTTTTAGTTATTACAGCATTTTATGACTTGAAAATTCTATATAAATACTATCAAAGCACCCATGCTTCCTTGATTCTTTTTTCTTTTAATTTTTTGTTCTTATTTTTTCAATTGTTTTATTTTATTTCCTCAGCAACCTTATTCGGTGAGCTCTATAATTTGCCAACAGCCAACTCCTTTTATATTTTTTTAATTTTTTTTTTCTTGGGCTTACTAGAAAATACTGTGAAGGAAGAAAGATATAAAAATATACAGATCCCATACCCCTAAATCCTAACCAACGGAACATAGGATATAGCAAGTTCTATAAACAAAAGAATGAGCAAAGTCTACTCCCAATAAGAATACCCATAAAATTGAAATGCCTTGGTTGAATTAAAAGGTCAAATTCTAGTCAAAGATGTTAGATTTGGCCCATAGCTCTCCAAAGTTTGGTAGAATTTAATCCATTTTTCAAACTCTTAAATTGGACGGCTTAAAGTTTGAAGTCATTTTTAAGTTGATTCATTGTCTTAGGCTTTGTTTAGGGGTTTATGAGGGAATGAAATGGAATGATCATAAAGGAATGAAAATGAATGAATGTATTTAAGTAAGGAAAATGAATGGAAAATAATGGAATAGATTGAAATTAATAACTTCGTTTGGATGTTTTAAAATAAATGAATGAAAATAAAAGAAAAAGAATATAATGTAAGTAGTTTTGTTTGAGAGTAACATAGAGGGAAAAGAATGAAACCGTTTTATGACAATATTACTATTAAACCCCTATTTTAAAATAAAGATTTGAATATATAGAGGTATTTGAGGAGTTTTAGTAAAAAATTTATTAAATTTAATTTCATTTCTTCAAATTCCTCCCAATTTTGAGAGAAATAAAAGTTTGAAATTTTAAAGGAATAAAGAGAAATGTGTGTCCCTTCTTACCCATTGCATTCCCTTCCACTTAAACTTCTAAACTAGGGAATCAAGTTACTATTCTTCCATTAAAATTTCCAAACAAAGGAAGAAAAAAATATTCTAAAATTATTATTTTTCGTTATTTTTCATTCTTTTCCATTTCACTTTATTCTCTCCTCCCAAATAAGGGCCTAGAAATTTTGTTAATGAATTAACATGGCTTAATCTAGATACTTTAATATAAAGGATTTTACTATTGTGTGCCCTTAGGGCCCACATAGTATACTATTTTTAAAAAAGTTTTATTGAAAATTGAAAAAAATTTGACAATTTTTTCAATACCCAATAAAATTTTTCCAAAAACGGATTTTTTAATCGGACCCTGATATAAAAAAATTGTAAGGATTTAAAGAACGAAGGATGGAACTTAGACAGTCCATTCGCAGTCCACGAGATTCCTGTAATAAAAAATAAGTGTAGCCAAGGACGGAGCCACCACACCAATGATATTAGCCAATTTAAAACCAGAGCGAAATCTATCTCTAGATTTATACATTTAAGTCGTAGCTCCTAACTAAGTGCAAGCCTTCTCTTGTCACCCATAATTCTGCTACATTATTTATTGTATGTCCAATGCGAAGGGAAAAAACCTTTGATCCATTGGCCCTGATTGTTTATAATGACTCCTTTCAAAAGACCAGGATTTCCTAAAGAGTTACCATTCATGTTGAGGTAGGGCTGGCTCTACCATTAGGCCAATTAGGCAATTGCCTAAGGTCTTTGAATTTTAACCAATAAGTATATTTCTATACCTATAGCTCTAAGAGTATTATTTAGGCCCAAAATATTTGCCTATATATATATATAATATATATATATATATAGTAATGCAATGGAATCAACAACAGTCTGTTACAATAATTTCACAACATTTCTACATTAACATGTCAACTCACGGATGGGCTCACCACATTCTCTAATTTAAATTGTTTACTATGCTAATTTAGGAATGTTGTGTCTATAACATTACTCAAAAGAAATTGTTTAGAGTAATACTACATTTACAAACATTTCTACAAGAAGCAATTTGTTATTGATAGGTAAAAAATTGAAGTTAATGGTGAGCCCAAATTAGAACTAATAATAGATTACTGCATAAGATTTATTGTAAAAATATTATGAAAATGTTGTGGATGAGTATTACTTAATTTTTTATCAAAGACAAAAAGGGGGGGGGGGGGAGGAAATTAGCAAAGTGCAGGTGGACCACTGTCCACTCATTTCTTTTTCTTTTTTTCTTTTTTAATTTTAATATTTGTAGCTTTAAATATATATGATGAGGTATAAAAAAAATACAACTCCAGCTTCGTCCATGGAGGTCGTCCTAGGCAAAACCAAGTAGACAAAGGCTGCAAGAACCTCGTCCAGGATAAGGCCATCCACACAGTAAGGTGTGTAGACGGGGCTTTGCATGGACAGTTCTATAACACCATGCCATGTCGTCCAAAGAAAACCATTAGCCTCATCTTGGGGGATCGTCCAGAAGGGAACGACCTTGCATTGGGAGCAAGATGCACCTAATTGGAGGTTCCCTGGACGAGCCCTTGACACTTGAGAAAAATTCCTAAGTGAATATAACAGCTTTATATCACATGCATAACTTCCAGTGACCGTTTTGTGAGGAAAAATGTAACTCCTAAATAGTTGAAGAAGTGATCCTTGAACCTTCACACATCCTCAAATCAAGGGGAGGTTACAAGTTTGATAACTGTCTTTAGGACACTATATAAACGCCCATTCAGACCAAACAAAAGTACGCTTTACATTTTCCTAAAAAGTTGGAACTCCAAAATTATAGAGAAAAAACTAACTTTGCCATCGGAGGGTTATTGGCCAGCAACCCCGGTCACCTTTGATTATTCTTTCTTTTTTAGATCATCAAGACAGCAAGTAGTCCCCTCAAGTCCGAAGCGTTCAGCCTACTAATTTTCTTCGCATCATTAGTTGGCGCCGTCTGTGGGAATAGGAGTTTTCTTTTCGTTCGATTATTTGTTCTATTTTCAATGATTAGCCTTTCCCAGACAAAATGTTGAATGGTTCGAACAAGATAAAGGGCTACTAGCCAAGGCCACAGGAGAGTAGGGATGCTTCTAGTAATCCCCTCCAGGATCGGCAATCAGCGCTTGTCATGCAACCACCTTTTGTTCAACATATACAGTCCATGGCTGCCGCTATGGCAGAATGACCCATCAGAATCAGGAATTGAACAGGGAGATCAATCTAAGGAGGCAATGCCATGATGGGCGCGTGGAAGGACGAGCCTAGGGTCAAGAAGGTGGGGGAGAAAATGTTGAGTCTGAAAATCAAACAAAGGGTACTGCTTCAAGAAGAGTGCCACACTTGGAGAGGGAGATGGACCAGATGAGAAAAGTCATGGATGAAATGAAGGAGAATATGAGGCGGGCGAACCATGTGGATGATTTAGTTCACCAACAGACTCCCCTTTCACGGCTTCCATCAACAGCCACCCCCTACCTCCGAAGTTCAAAATGTCTTCCCTGGATTCATATGATGGAAATCGTGATCCGTGTGATCACATTGCTATTTTCAAGACCACCATGCACCTTTAAGGGGTCCCGAACGAGATTATGTATAGAGCTTTCCCTACCACACTTAAAGGACCAGCGCGGATGTGGTTCAGTGAAATACCTCCAAATTTCGTGGGCTCATTTGAGAAGTTGAGTAAGCTATTCGTCAATAATTTTATTGGAAGGCAACGCCACAAGCGTTCCTCTTCTAGTTTGCTAATTATAGAGCAACGAGAAAACGAAAGTTTGCAGTCTTTCACTACCCGATTCAATAGAGAAGCCTTGATAGTGGATGAAATGGATGACAAGTTGTTATTGGCCGCCTTTCACAATGAGGTCAACTCTGACTTGTTTATCCATAAGCTCTACGAGCAGGAACCACAAATTATGGCTGAACTCGTCCATTTGGCCTAGAATTTTATGAATGCTGAGAACGCTATCATAGCCAGAAGAGAAAGAAAGCAGAGCGCTCAGAAGCAGGTCACCAACGTTATTTAGATCAGGGTCCTCGTCCGAAGAAGGCTCGAGTAGACGAGAAAAAAGACAAGGATGGTAAGAAGGCAAGTTCCTTAGCGAGAAATCAGCAGTACACACCCTGAATATGCCATTAAAGCAGGTGCTTATGCAAATCAAGGATGATCCGTCCTTGAAGTGGCCGGATAAAATGAAAGGAGATCCTAACAAGTGCAATAGGAACAAGTATTGCCCATTTCACAGAGATCATGGGCATGACACGGACGAGTGCTTTGATTTGAAGTAGCAGATAAAGAATCTTATCAGACAAGGAAAGTTGAGGAATTTCCTTGGATGAGACCAGAGAGACAAGAAACTGAAGGCTAAGGTGAAAGAATCATCATCATCCCCACTTGGAGAGATAAGAGTAATTATAGGAGGAACCTCGACAACACATTCGTCCAAGTCGAGGAAAACATACCTGAAGGTGGTGCAAAACGTCCAGCTGTCTAGACGACCTCCTAAGATGAGGGAAGCAGATGAGCAAGCCATTACGTTCACAGACGAGGACGCTGGACGAGTTCACCACCCACACGATGACGCGATAGTCATCACCCTACTCATTGCTGATTACATGACCAGGAGGGTGTTGGTAGACAATGGCAGTTCGGCGGACATTTTGTATTACCCCGCCTTCTAGCAAATGAGGCTAGGAAGAAATCAACTTCGACCAGTGAATTCTCCATTGGTGGGATTTGGAGGAATGAAGGTGCAACTTGGACGACCTCCCAATACGAGGGAAGCAGACGAGCAAGCCATTACGTTCACAGACAAGGACTCTGGACGAGTTCACCACCCACACGATGATGCGATAGTCATCACCCTACTCATTGCTGATTACATGACTAGGAGGGTGTTGGTAGATAATGGCAGTTCGGTGGACATTTTGTATTACCTCGCCTTCCAGTAAATGAGGCTAAAACAAAATCAACTTCGACCAGTGAATTCTCCATTGGTGGGTTTTGGAGGAATGAAGGTGTAACCTATGGGCATTATCACATTGCCAGTGGTGGTTGGAACGTATCCCCAGCAGATAACTAAAGAGGTAAACTTCCTTGTTGTTAATTGTGCATCATCATATAATGCTATTATTGGAAGGCCAACTTTGAATAGTTGGAAGGCGGTAACCTCTACCTATCATTTGTCTGTCAAATTCCCGACCGAGCAAGGTGTGGGCCAAGTACAAGGAGACTAGTTAGTCGCTAGAGAGTGCTACCTAGCCATGCTGGCAATGGACGAGCACGTCCAAACAATGAGTATAGACGAGAGAAGGATCGTAGCCGAACCACTAAGGTGTTAGAAGATGTACCTTTGGACAATAGCAAACCGAGAAGTTCACTAGAATTGGAGTGAACTTGGAAGAAGAGGCAAAGCATACTCTGGTCCAGTTTTTGAAGAAAAGCCTTGATGTCTTTGCATGGAGTCATGAGGACATGCGGGTATTGATTTAAGTGTCATTACTCACCGTCTGAAGATATGTCCCTACTCCAAACCAGTGCGTCAGAAGAAGAAGGTTTTTGCTCCTGAGTGAGACCATGCCATCAAAGAAGAAGTCCAGAAGTTGATTACCGCGGAGGTTATCCGAGAAGTTTATTATTTGGACTGGTTGGCGAACGTAGTCATGGTAAAGAAGGCCAACGGCAAGTGGCGAATGTGCGTGGATTTTACTGACTTAAACAAAGCTTGCCCCAAGGACAGTTATCCCCTGCCACGCATTGACCAGCTGGTAGACTTGACGGCAGGTCATAGGTTGCTGAGCTTCATGGACGCTTTCTCAGGCTACAACTAGATAAAGATGGAAGAGGCAGACCAAGAAAAGACCTCATTCATTACTAGCCAATGATTATTTTGCTACAAGGTAATACCCTTTGGTCTGAAGAATGCAGGAGCGACTTACCAAAGACTGGTTAACCACATGTTCTGTCCCCAAATCGGGCGAAATGTGGAGGTTTATATGGATGATATGTTGGTAAAGAGCCTGGACGAGGGAAAGCATCTAGACGACCTTCAAGAGACCTTCGATACACTTCGGTGGTATAATATGAAATTAAATCCAAGCAAGTGTGCTTTCGGAGTTTCATCAGGGAAATTCTTGGGATTCATGGTTTCGCACAGGGGAATTGAGACAAATCCGAAAAAAATCCAGGCGATACTGAATATGGAACTACCGAAGAACATCAAAGAATTTCAGTCTCTTACCGAACGAGTTGCCACCTTAACAGGTTTGTTTCGAAAGCTACTGACAAGTGTTTGCCATTCTTCAAAGTCCTCAGGAAGGCATTTGAGTGGACAGACGAGTGTCAGAGGGCCTTCTAAGACCTGAAGACTTACTCATGACCTATGTTTAAAAACCGGACCGGACCGGCCGGTCCGACCGGTTCAACCGGGAAAACCGGTGCAGTCCGGTCCGGTTATATGTGTCAAAACCGGTCCAAAAACCGTCAAAACCCGGAAAACCGGTCAAAAACCGGGAAAACCGGTCAAAACCGGAAATTTTGAAAAAAAACGGTTTTATTTACGGTTCGGTTTTTAAAACCATGCTCATGACAGCACCATTGCTAAGTCCATTTGTACCTGGAGAGGAACTATATTTGTATTTGGCGGTGTCCCCACATGCAGGAAGCTCGACGTTGGTTAGGGAAGAAGGGAGGATCCAGAAACCAGTTTATTACACAAGCCGTGCATTGAGAGGAGCGGAAGGACGATACCCAATGATGGAGAAGCTAGCCTTTGCCTTGATTACGGCTTCCAAGAAGCTGAGGCATTATTTCCAAGCTCATATTATCAACGTCCTAATGGATCATCCCATAAAGAAGGAAATGAACAAATTGGAAGCTGCGAGACAATTACTCCAGTGGGCGGTGGAACTTAGCGAGTTTGATGTGCGATAATTCCAAGGACCGCGATCAAGGCACAGGCGTTGGCGGATTTCATTGCGGAGTTCACTCCCAGCCAGGACGAGCTGAACAAAGACGAAGAGATGAAAGGTGGGTTATTAATGTAGATAGGTCATCCACACTATATGCAGGAGGGATTAGAGTCATACTAAAATCCCTGGAGGGTGACAAACTGGAGTACGTAGCCCGTTTGCAATACCAAACCACCAACAACGAAGCTGAGTATAAAGCTCAACTTAAAGGACTAGAATTGGCTAAGTCCTTAGGGGCGAATTAATAATAGTCAAAGGGGATTCTCAGCTCATCATCAATCAAGTGAATGGAATGTGTGATGCAAAGGAAGATAGGATGAAGAAATATCTTAGCCAAGTGAGACGGCTTGTCCAAAAATTCACAGAAGTGAGTTTTGTTCAACTTCCAAGGAGGAAAATATGGAAGCGGATGCCTTGGCGAAAGCAGCTTCGGGAGGAGAAATTATAGACACATATGATAGAATCCAGTACATGCCAAGCATAGACCTCCCAGATATACAACAAATAGGAGTGGGAGAAAATTGGATGAGTTTTATAGTAATCTATCTTAAGAAGGAAGACTTCCAGAAGATAAGAATGAAGCTAGGAAGCTAAGGGTCAGAGCAGCCAAGTATGTCCTCATAAACGAAGTCCTTTACAAGCGAGGCTTTTCTCAACCTTACCTAAGGGTCTTGGCTCCGGACGAGTTAAACTATGTTTTGAGGGAAGTTCATGAGGGAGCATGTGGAAATCACTCAAGAGCAAGATCGCTTGTCCATAAGGTCGTCCGTGCAGGCTACTACTGGCCTACAATTTAGGTAGATGCTAAGGCCTACCAAGGGAGGAAAATATGGAAGCAGATGCCTTGGCGAAACCAGCTTCGAGAGGAGAAATTATAGACGCATATGACAGAATCAAATACATGCCAAGCATAGACCTCCCAGATATACAACAAATAGGAGTGGGAGAAAATTGGATGAGTTCTATAGTAATCTATCTTAAAGAAGGAAGACTTCCAGAACAAAGCTAGGAAGCTAAGGGTCAGAGCAGCCAAGTATGTCCTCATAAACGAAGTCCTTTACAAGCGAGACTTTTCTCAACCTTACCTAAGGTGCTTGGCTCCGGACGAGTTAAACTATATTTTGAGGGAAGTTCATGAGGGAGCATGTGGAAATCACTCAGGAGCAAGATCGCTTGTCCATAAGGTTGTCCGTGCAGGCTACTACTGGCCTACAATTTAGGTAGATGCTAAGGCCTAAGTCAGGGTGTGCAACCGTGTTAGCATTATACCAACGTCCCTAGACAGCTGTCAGAGTACCAGACCCCAATGATGGCCCCATGGCCCTTTGCACAGTGAGGACTAGATATCTTAGGACCTTTCCCCATGGGAACCAGACAATTGAAGTTTTTAATAGTAGAGATTGATTTCTTTACCAAGTGGGTAGAGGCCGAACCTCTTGCGAAAATCACTCAGCAAAATATCAAAAATTTTGTTTGGAAGAATATTCTATGTAGGTTCGGAGTACCTAGGGTACTAGTATCAGATAACAGATGTCAGTTTGACAACACACTCTTCAGGACTTTTTGTGAACAGTTTTGAATCAAGAATCACTATTTCTCACCCTCCCACCCATAGGCGAATGGACAAGCAGAAGTAGCGAATCGATCCCCGCTGAAAATCATCAAGACTCGGCTCGAGAGGGCAAATGGGATATGGCCAGACGAGTTACCAGGTGTTCTTTGGGCCTACAGGACGACTATGAGAACTCTGACAGGAGAACCCCCTTCAAGCTAGCCTATGGAAGTGAAGCCGTCATACTGGTAGAAGTTCATATGGCAAACCATTGAGTGATGAAGTATCAGGAGAGAGAAATTGAGGAACAACTTCGTTTTGACCTTGATCTCATTGACGAGGTAAGAATGGATGCGATGCAAAGGACAACAAAATACAAGAATCTTATGACTAGGCAGCATGATGCCATGGTAAAACCCAAGCGTTTCAACTTCGAAGACCTCGTTCTTAAAAGGGTGTCCTTGGCAGCTAGAAATCTAGCTCATGGAAAATTGGGACCCAATTGGGAAGGACCCTACAGGGTAATCAACTGTAAAAGGCAGGGGTCATACTACTTGGAAGCTCTGGACGGATGAAAGTTAGAACATTCCTGGAACGTGGAACACCTGAGTAGGTACTATCAGTAATGAGCTTAGACGAAATTCTCCAGGATGAGGTTGATGCTATGAACAGTTACAACTATGGTCTATGTGTTTACTTATATCTACTGTTGTGTTTTTATTACTACAATGGTGTGTATTAAGAATAAAAAATGCACTGGCTCTTAAACTTTTGCACCATCTACAGACAAGTTTGTGAAAGATGAGGTTGTGTATTTTCCTTTGGTATTTTTCTAAGTACTTTCATAAGGCACTAGCTTCTAAAGCAGGTGCCATATTTGTGAAACAATGTTTATATAATGATGTGGTTTGAATTTCCAGTGTATTTACATAAATCTAACTTCAATAATAATACCCACAAGGGGGGCAAACCCTAAGACGAATGAAAATCTTTGGACGTAGGGATGTAATAAGCCAAGGCATAAAAGGCCATACAGTGAAGTACTAGTCCATGGACGAGCATCGGACCAAGGCGCTCGGGTGCTCTAGGACGAGTCAAACACTAAAAGCGTCTTGACAAAAGGCAAATGCCACGTCCAACCCATGGATGAGGCAAAGGTCTGACAAGACCATTGCTATCTTGAATCGTCCACGCAAACAAGTGAACTTGAGCATTGTCCATAGAAAAAGCATGTGGACGAACCTTTAACATCGTCCATAAGAAAAGCCTATGGATGACCTTCCAATACTTAGAAGTATGCAAATCTCGATAATAGTAGTAATACAGAGGGTAAACTCGTCCATGCAATAAATAATAATGGATGAAAATAGACATTCATTAAAGATTAAAAAGTGTAGACGACCATCGTTCAAAAACCTTTACAAAGTAAGCCTTAAAAGGAAATTGTTAATAAACTTGTCCAAAACACTCTAGACAAGAAAATTGTATTCAGACACATCTTAAAAAAGGTCCTAAAAATAGTGGACCAAAATTTAAAAAAAAAAACAAAAAACAAAAAACAAAACAAACACTTTGAATAATTAATCAAAAATCTTGTCTTCAAGCTGGAGGAGCATCAGCATTGGGGTCGTCCTGAGTTGGCTTTGTAAAGGTATCGTCCTCAATATCCATGTCCTCTGAACTTGTCTAGAGGAGGGAACTTGAAGCAGCTCTACCAAGGTTAAGCTTAACAAGGCTGAAGTCAATTTCAGGGAACTTCTCCACAGCTTCCATCCTAAAATCTTTAAACCCAGTTGCGTAGTTGGAGTCCAATAAATCAGTGAATTGTTTGGACCCCTGAAACTTTGCAACTGCGTCTTCCTTAGCCTTTGCAAGGAGGGCACTTAATTCATCATTTTTCTTTTGGAAAAGCTCAAGACGAGCATCTTTTTCTTTGACGTCTGTGTTCAATCCCTTGACGTTGCTCTTCAGCTTCCTTGCATCCTCCTTGGCTCTGGTAGCCACTTCAGCCCACTTCTTAGACTCGTCCTTCCCATTTTAGACTGTCCTCTCTATCAAAGTGGAAGTCTATGGCTTTGGCAACACTATCGCTAGACGAAGAAAGGGTTACTTCAGACATTTTTTAAAGAAAGCTAAAACCTGAGGACGAGGATGGAGAAAATACCTGGATCTAGACGAAGAGACTATGGATGCCAGAAACTTCTAGACGAGGTGCTAGGACGAGAGAGGTCAAAGAAGAAAATTTCAGAAATGAGGAGGGTAATGGAGGAATTTCACTATTTATAGGCAATGAACCCTAGTACCCGAAGTGACGCAACCAACCAAAATGTGACAAATGGCACGTCCCTCAAAAAACGAGCTAACATGACCAGTCACCAATCAAATCAGGACACGTGGCACCCATAATAGCTTACATAATGACACGCGCCCAAAAGATGACGCCAAGTAATTTACTCCCTGGACAACCTATGAATAAGGGGGCAACTGAAGGGGTATAAAAAAAATACAACTCCAGCTTCGTCCATGGAGGTCGTCCCAAGCAAACCCAAGTAGGTAAAGGTTGCAAGAACCTCGTCCAGGATAAGGCTGTCCATGCAATAAGGTGCGTAGACGGGGCTTTGCATGGACAGTTCTATAACACCATGCCATGTTGTCCAAAGAAAACCATCAGCCTCGTCTTGGGGGATTGTCCAGAAGGGAACAACCTTACATTGGGAGCAACATGCACCTAACTGGAGGTTCCCTGGATGAGAATCCCTGGACGAGCACTTGACACTTGAGAAAAATTCCTAAGTGAATATAACACTCCGTATCATACGCATAACTTCCAGTAACCGTTTTGTGAGTAAAAAGTAACTCCTAAACAGTTGAAGAAGTGATCCTTGAACCTTCACACCTCCTCAAATCAAGGGGAGGTTACAAGTTTGATAACTATCTTTAGAACATTATATAACACCCATTCAAACCAAACAAAGGTACGCTTTACATTTTTCTAAAAAGTTGAACTCCAAAATTATAGAGAGAAAACTAACTTTGCCATCAGAGGGTTCTTGGTCGGCAACTCCGGTCACTTTTGATTATTCTTTCTTTTTCAAACCATCAAGACAGCAAGTAGTCCTTTCAAGTCTGAAGCGTTCAGCCTGCTGATTTTCTTCACACCATCAATATATATATATATTAGTTGTTAACAAAAAAATTGTGAAAAATTAATCAAGTCTCAAAATGGTTCTATAGATAATTTATTACTAGCAATGAACACAATGTAATAATAAGAAGAAGAAGAAGAAGAAGAAGAAGAAGTTAAAAAAATAAAAAATAAAACATATAAAAAATTTTCAAAAAAAGTTAAAAAAACATTTAGATGAACAACTGATATATGTATGAGAAATTCATTAAAAAAAAGCTAAAATATATTGCATCTAAACAAATTATAAATAAATAAATTTTAAGTAAATAAATACTATTTAACTAAATTTAAATAAATAAAATGTCTTAATTTAACCATTGTCTTAAACCCTAAAATTAGGGTGGTAAACGAAGTAAGCTATTCAAGAACAATTCGGTCTCAACTCGATAAAAAGCTCGTTTATGATTGCTTGTTTATAAATAAGTCAAGCTTGAGCTTTAGTTTTAAGCTTATTTGCTAAACAAGCCGAGCCCAACCAATTTTTTTTTTTTTTCGTGAATAAGCTCATGGATAATAGGGCTAGATATAAAACAAACCATGTTTAGGCTCGTTTATAGTTTGATAAAACACTTGATGTTTATTTATTTAATTTTTTGAGAATACTAAGTATTTTAATACACACACGGGGAGAATAAAAGTTTTAAAGAAACTGGCAGTAGTGTATATCTAAAAGGGTTTAACTGTTTGATGCACAGTTCATGCTTTAAATCTCTTTAACTCACATTCATTTTTCGATGTGGGATTAACCCACTACCTTTTCTTTTGAGAATACTAATGCTATGTTTGGAAGTTTGGAGGGAGATGAGAGTAGAGGGGAGGAGAGTAGAGGGGTATGGTTAACCTTACATTGTTTGGATGCTTTTAAAATTAAATAAAGGGGAGGGGGAATAATTATCATTTTCATAGTTTGTAATTTTGTTAATATAGTAAGGGTAAATTTGGTAATTCATTTGGTAAAGTATTTTTGTGCTCTACTCTCTCTCCTAATCTCTCCAATTTGGGAGAATTAAAAATAAGGGGTTAGAAGTAGTTAGAGGGGTATGGTTATCCTCCGCTTTATTTGGATGCTTTAAAAATTAAGTAAGGGGGAGATGAATAATTAGCCTTAGTTAGAATCCCTCCAAATCCCTTCAAAGGCATCGCTCTCATTTCTTAAAAAATATCAAAATAAGGTAATTTAACGTAGTCTTCCTCCCTCTACCATACTCCCCTCTACTCCCCCTCCATCCAAACAAGCAATATGCATTTTAACACACATACACACAGGGAGAAGGAAGAAAGTTTTAAAGAAATTGATAGTGGTGTATATTCAAAAGACATAGTCTACACGAGACCACTTACCACTACCCATTAATTTGTTTTCCCACTATTTTTTTAACACTCCCTCTAAACTGACCAAGGAACATTTTTAGACTTAATTGTGTGTGTGTGTCTATATATATATATTTAATCCAAGTGGCCCTATGTATGGCTTTACTCCTACCCATAATCTATGTAAATTTATGAAATAGGTTAAATGTTAGTCTTTCCAGACTTCTTTCTTTCTTTTTTTTCTTTCTTTTATTTTTTTTTTTGAGGTAATACATAGATGTCTTTCTAGACTTCTAGTACTTCATGAATCATAATAGTTACAAATATATGTGCTTGTTTGGATGTAATGTAATTGCCAAGCCTGTCTGACGACTCTGACCATGCTAAATAATAATATGATATATGTTTTTTTTTTGATGAAATAATATAAGCTTGTTGAGTGTCTACTATCTATTACATTACATAATATATTAAAATATAAGATATAATAGTGCTATTTATAATAAGTTCTGTACTTAGATTCGGAAATGATGGTTTGAGTTTTAAGTATTTTTTTTTTTTTTATTTGAGAAATACACACACACACACCTATATACAGGGGAAGAGGGATGAAATAAGCGAATACACTTACACGGCAACACTAAAACTGCATGTAGCAATTAGTGTCGCGGAGCAAGTGATAAATCCCTTCTCAATATCGCATCTTACCAATGTGAGATGACTCGACAACACTGAGTTCTTTTTTTATTTGAGAACACACACACACCTATATATTGGAGAAGAGGGATGAGGAGTTTTAAGTAATTATCTTAGAATTTATGTATTTATATATTATATTTGATCATAATTGGAGGTTTTGTTTGGTATTGGGTACGTAAATATAGTAGTTTACACATAGTTGTGCTACTAAAAACCAGGTCTATAAGTTATATAACTAGTTTATAAAATTGATTGGTTATACAACATCTTTATTAAGATGTGTTGTTCTAGTTTTTATAATCACATTTCAATGGCTACTTGGATTGTTTTGGTGGTACATTTCCAGCTATACACCACTGAAAACTATCCTAATTTGATTAGGTCTATCCATTTTTCTTCATCGCCATCCTTCCCCTTTTTGTGGAAGAGAGAGAGAGACAAGGAGTTTTTTGACATTCTATTTTACTATATAACAAGTATTTAGTACTTTATGCAAATCATGAATTTTTAAATTTTGATTGTATTTTTTTTGAGAAATAATTATAACATGCTGCTAACCTCATAACTCGAATCCTTTTCCCCTAGACCCCTAAGCACTTTATATATGGAGAGGTGTCAATTCAGTTACAAGGCTTTTGGCTATATTTATCCTTGCACCTTGACAAAATTTAAAGACAACTTAGGGATGACAATGGGGCGGGGTGGGGCGGGGCAGGGCCGAAGGATGAAATCTTCGCCCCCGCCCCGTATAGATTTTTCTTGCCCCATCCCTGCCCCTTAAGGCCCCGCGAAGCCCTGCCCTATACCGTAAAACTTTATTTCTTGTTAATTTTCCCTATAACTATTACCATTTTTTCAAATAAAATGACATGATTCAATATTAAAAATATACTTGAAATTATAAATAAATTTATCCTATCAAATCAAACTAATTTTTAGCAAAAACTAAATAATATTATCTAAATAGCAATTAGATTCTCAAAAAAAAAAAATGATTGGGATAAGGATAAGAAATTTTTTTAAAAAAATTGAGTAATTTTTTTAAATTTTTAAATCATAAGTGTTTTATTTTTGGATAAAAAGGAAAACAAAAGGCTAATTTTTAGGGGGAAAAAAAAGAATCATCATGGAGGTGTTTTATTTGGATAAAAAGGATAAAGAAAGCTAAATTTTATGAAAACTAAGATGAATTTTATTTTATGTTTTAGAAAGAAAAAACTAAGATGAACTTGAGGGAAAAGAAACCTAAATTTTAGGAGTTTTTATTTTAATTTTTAATTTTTTTTTATAAATTCAAAATGTTTTGTTATTTGACATTGTTAACCCTATCTCTAAAGAGAAGTCACTATTTATTAATAAGGATATTTTTTTGAATCACATAAAAGTCTAGTTCAATAAAGAGACTTTCTTTTTTGGTAACAGTAAGGCTTTTTTTACCATAAAAAAGTCTTTTATATAAAGGCTAATATAAAAAAATAAAAGTTTTAGATATAACACCTATTCTTTGAGTTATGATTTTTGTGTAAGCTATACCGTGAATTATTCATGGATAGTTAACTCAACTAGTAAAATTTCTTATAGTTGAACAAAAGGCATGCCATGAGTTTATATTTTTACAATTAATTTTTATTTAAAACAACACATGGATGGTTTTATGTTACACTAAAAATACTCATGTTTTTGTTTATAGAATAGAAACTCAATAATTTTATTTTTTTTAGAGATAATTACAACATGTTGTTAATCCCGCAGTTCGAATCTTTTCTCTTTAGACCCCTAAGTACTTTGTGCATGGGGAGATGTCAATTCAGTTATAAGCCTTTGGTAACTCAATAGAAGTTAAGTTTCACACATTAACTATTTACAGATTTAAATTTGAGAAATACTATATTCACAACATTTTTACAATAAATTCTAAGTAACAGGTTGACAAGTTATTATTAATGGGGCAAAAAAGTAATATTAATAGTAAGTTCAAATTTGAACCAATAATAATTAACTACCTGTGAAAATATTCTGAATGTAACCGTTCTCTCAAATTTTAGATATCAGGTGATTCTAGGAACATGGCATAGTTTTTTTTTTACCCACAAAATTTTATCAAGGTAAAATGCTAAAAAGGGGCGAAAATGGGCAATTAGCCATATTTATGGAAGAATATAGTTAGTAGGCACTATTTGAGAAGTATGTATAATAGTAACATCTCGACTCTTAGAGAGTCGATTTTGAGGTTATAAATCGACACTTATATACTCGATTTCCATGGTCTGATCACATCTGATGTGGCGATTTTCCACGTGGTGGCCACCTGGAAATCGAGTTTCTAAGAGTCAATTTATACATCGACTCTTAAATACTCGATTTACATGTGATGTGTACAACACGTGGAAGCTACCTGAAGTGAGTCGATCCACCTGGAAATCGAGTTTTTGAGACTCGATTTCTAATAGGGGTTTTTCAAAATTAACCCAAGTCCAGCCTCTCGCACAGACCAGACCTCTCTCTCGCGCCTCTCTCCACTCTCTGTCACTCACCCTCTCACTCTCGCAGACCTCTCGCGGCTCTTCACTCTCTATCACTCACTCTCCCTCTTGCGCCTCTCTCCACCTTCTCACTCGCAGCTCTCACGGCTCTCCACCCTGTCACGGCTCTCCACCCTCTCACTCGCCCCCTGAGCTGTCACTCGGCTTGCCATAGTCTCCACTCTCAAGCACTCTCTCCACTCTCACTCAGTTGTCAGGTATGTTTTTCTTAAGTGTGTGATTTTTTTATGTGGGTTAGTGGTTTTTGTTCGAAAGTTTTTTTTGGTTCCTTTCCTTTTTGTTAATAATTTGTGAATGTAGGGATTTTTTTTTTCTTTTGGGTTGGTGTGAGTGATTTGTATAAACAAAAAGCAGGTAGATTCTATTTGAACAGATGAAATGTATAGCACTGAAGTTAACTTCAGTGAATAAACCAATTTAACGTAATAATAATGTATGAATTTCTGAATGGTACCAGTGTGGTTTTACTCGTGTAACTTTAGTGTTAGTGTGGAATCTGCTTCGAATTTGATGTCTCGATCAATTTTGTGATTGTCACTTAGAGTAATTGAGGGATGAATAGATTTTAGTCCAATGAAGGAGAACTATTGATATAGGTTTCGTTAACATTTAAGTGTGGATTAGCAGAAAATGGATAAAAAAGGCAGAATAAGAAGGAGGACTAGTAGAAAAGAAATGTGCGATCACACCGCTAAGAAGAATTGAAGTCACACATTGATTATCAAATGTTCATTAGCTTCGAAAGAGATGAAATTATGACATGGAATTTAGCATTTGTATGAGTTTCAATCATCCCATATACAAACAAATGCAAGCCATATATTAAGACTTAAATTAGGAGTCATGAAATCATTATGTATATAGAAAATAACAGTCTTTTCTTAGCTATTACTATAGCAAGTTTCTGCCATGTGATAGCTGGATAAAGTTGTCACTTAACTTCTACTATAACAAGTTTCTGCCTTGTGATACTTTGATGTAGTCTTGGTGAATTATTGAATCCTAATAATTATGAGGCATATGGCTCAAAGTCCATGTTGTGGCTTTTAAGCCTATCACATGTCTATATAGAGATGCTATTCTGAATACTTTTGTTGGATGGTCCACTTGTAATTTTGTTCCCATGGTTACAAGGGCAGAGCAGGGTTGGGAACTAAAATCGTTTCTCTCTTTCATTGACTTATTTTTCTATTCAAACATTTGTAGTGATTGGTTATAGAGGATGGTATGGTCTTTGTTGAAGAGTTGGAAGTTTGAGGTCAAGCTGCCAAGGCTTACCATTGTTTATTAAGGGTGATTTGGCATTAGCTTCCCTTGTGCAATCATATTATTACTTATTGTGTTGTTCTTTTTAATAAATTACTTATATTAAAAAAAAAATGATTATAGTGAGAAGTGTATTGGATAAAGGATCAACGAGTCTTCAACTTCAATGCCAATGAGCTCTAGCTTCAATTGCATCTCCTGCCCTTTTAAAAGCAAGTTGGAGGGTGAGGTTGTGTGTTCAAGACTCACCAAGTACATGTGTAACATAACCCCCCCCCCCCCCCCAAAAAAACAAGAACATAAAAAACTTATCATAAACTTAAAAGTTTGCATGTGCTTTGGCATAAGGATAAGCATTTACTTCTTTTACCCTTGACGAAAGAGCAAAATTTCTCACATCCTACATCAGTGTGCTTTACTGCCTTAGTAACATTAAATGCCACAAGTCTCTCTATCTCTCACTTCTTCATACCGGCCAATTCATTCTGGTGACTTATGCAATGTAGTGTAGTTATTGGTGTGGATTAGCCTTTAAAGCTTGTTTACGTAAATCTTTTCTTTGAAAGTTCATTGTATGAATCCTTTCTTCTGGTGTTGCTAATGTACAACTCCAGCATCTATCGCTAACAAATATTCTGATCCTACCTAACTAACCCTTCTTCAATACTTTTTCTTAATGATAATGCTTATGAAACTGCATCATAGCTGCAACCCTAAAGAAATAAAAAATTTATTCATTGATTTTGACCAGTATGTGATCTTCTTGCAATTTGGCATTTGAGTGGGTTAACTTTTTTGAAGAAGATGAGATGATTGCAGTGGAGGAACAGTGGGGAATAATTGGGAGTACTAATTGATGTCAATGAGCTCTAGGTGAAATGACAAATACTTGTTTTACAAGTGCAAGGTGGAGGATGAGGGAGGTTCAAGACTCGCCATTTAACATACCAATAAAAAAAAAAGGAAAAAAAGAAAAGATAAAACAGCAAGGAAATGACTAACTGACATTGCTTAATTGTTGAGTTACAAGAAGTGACTTAGGATGTCCATTGGACAGAGAATTTTACATTTTTGTTTGTAATCTGTGCATTGTAGCTTTGATAATGTTGATACATTTTCTGGTTTCACTTGCACCCAGTATTTTGCAGTTGATGCTAGCATTTGTTTAAGAATGATTGATTCATTGTACAAATTGAAATCAATTCCAAGTGCAGCACCAATTAATATTCATTTGTTTTTTTTTTTTTTTTTTTCAATGTCTAGTACGTGCTAATTGCTTATCATTCTTGTGCAATATGGCTGCTGCAAATGCTGGACAGATTGACTACACACAGCCTGGCCCCATTGACCAGTCGGTGTTGACGTTGCAGGCCAACCATCGGTTAGAAGCTATTTGGAATGGGCAGGTAAAGCACAACACTAAATATTTAACGAATGTACACACATTTGATTCATACAATGTACACGCACTTGCTGTCATATATTAATCCATGGTTTTGTTCTATGCAGGATCCAGGGTCTCTTAAATGCCGTGTCTGTACTGAAGAGTTCTCCGATCGAGAGCCAATGGTGGACGACCGAGTCATTGACATCATTAAGGCACTTGGTTTGGAGGGACTCCTTAGGACCCCGGGTAGAGAGATTGACCACGGCCTGATAACGGCCTTAGTGGAGCGATGGCGGCAAGAGACTCACACCTTCCACATGCCACATGGTGAGGTCACCATCACATTGCAAGATGTGGAGGTTCTTCTCGGGCTTCCTGTTGACGGCGAGGTCATTATAGGGAGCACGCAAAAAGAATGGGAGAATGTGTGTGAGGAATTTCTTGGCTTCAGACCTGTAAATAATCAGAGAAAGGAACTTCATGGCCAGAGAATTCTCATCCAACGGCTTTTGGAAGCTGTTGCCAATCCATTGCCGCCTAATGCCACAGAGGATTAGTTGCATAAGTACGCACGATGCTACATCCTAGTGCTACTAGGGGACACAATCTTCATGGACAAATCCGGCGATAGGGTGCATCTAATGTGGGTGCAGCAGTTGGAAGACCTTCGCAATCCACGAAGGTACAGCTGGGGAAGTGCTTGCCTTGCATGGTTGTACCGAGGGTTATGCAGGGCAAGTGATAAGAAAGCTAATCAGATTGGTTGGTGTTTGCTGTTGGTCCAGTATTGGGCATGGGCCAGGTTCCCATATTGTGCTCGACAGTTGAACATGGCCCGCCAGTGGATGCTTATGGTCCTCCAGTTCGTGGTCCACTGTCCCTGAAGTAAGTCTCTACCTCATACACGTCATGTAACTTCAATTTATTTTTTTAAAAGCTTCTAGGAATTATTTAAGTCTATATTAAACAATTTGAAATAGAGGTTATACACTATAATTTTGTGTCAAATTTTCTAAATTATATCGGTTAATATGATCCCTTGTTCTGGATTGTAGGTGGTTGTGGGTCCCAAACAAGAAAAACAGGCCCGCTCATATCTTCTTGGACAGGTATCGCGAGCAAATAGCTTCAATGTTGCCAGGCCAGGTATGAAAATGCCTTATTTAACATGTTTAGGAACAAGATATAGGTTTGGTGAACTTTGACATATAAACATTGTTGCCTAATGTGTTGCTTGTTTTTTAGCTGTCGTAGGTGGTGTGGCAGCCGTATGAAGCTGAATTCGAGGACCTTCCGCCGTGGTGCGTTGCAGGGAGGGCCGTGTGGACGGCAACAGTGCCACTTGTATGTTTCCACCTAGTAGAGAAACATACACCGGATCGTGTCGTTCGTCAATTCAGGATGTTCCAAGAAAGTCCCCGTAATGTTGACACCGATACAGTGCTTCATGCCATTGATTTGAGGGGGAAGGTTGGTGTTGATTGGATGCGGAAACATGCTGCACATATTATAGAGTGGGGTAATCGCCTTCAACAGCGTTGTGAAGCAGTGCTTGGTGATATGCCTCCATAACACGAGTACTTCGATTGGTACAAAAGGGTAACTCGGAGGTTCATCAATGTCCTCGGTGCTAGATTGATTATAATGGTAACTTTTCTATATGTTGAATTTTTAATTAGCATTTTGTCTACTCTATAACTTGCAATTATTACTAGCAGAACCAATTCAAAACCAATGTTTATTTTATTATCGATTGAATTACTAATATACTTGGTATTGCATTACTAATATACCTGGTTTTTTCATGTCAGATTGAAGGATATGCCCGTTTGTTGAGGCGTCACCCAGTGGGCACCGAGGACCACAAGGACATTACTGATGTGCTAAATGCAGTGCAGGAGATTGGCCGTGTACAACCTCCTATCCCTGAGGCCCCGAATGAGGAGGCAGCTACTCCTGCGGCAGCGCCTACTCAAAGCCCAAGCACAAGCAGAGCTCTTGTCAGACGTGGGTCTTGTTCGTCTGTTGCTACCCCGAGAGTTGTCCCTACCCCCGATCCTCACCCATCCCCCCCAAATCCATCCCCTAGCCCCACCACCATCCCCTCACCCATCCCACATCCATCCCCTAGCCCCACCACCATCCCTTCACCCACTCCACATCCATGTCCTGGGTCTGACATCCGTCCACCCACCCCACGGTCATTTCCTGAGCTGTCACCCATTCCATCCTTTGACCTGGGTCTTGATCCAACGCCTCTGGACATGCACATGCAGCCACCCTCCCACAGTACATCCACTGGCCCTTCTTTGGGCATTGACCCACCCCATGTTCACATTGAGCAGCCTGTTGGGTTACCTGCAGAGGCATCAGGTCGGCCGAAATGCATAGCAAAGGCACCTCCTTGTGGGACAGGGGGGCACAAACATGGACACAATGCTGGGCCTGAGGCATCTGACGAAGGACATGCAAGACCTCCTCCTCATTATACGCGACGGCGTAAGGTTCAAAAAAGGTAATTAGACACTGAACTGAGACAAAGATTTCTATGTTAGATAGGCACATACTTCATATATTTGTCTTATGTTTATTACTGGTTGTGTTTTTGTGTTGTGTGTGTATGGCAGGGAATGACGTGTGGAATCTGAGACACATTGTCTCCTTTAAGCGTATTTCATTTGCTTACCTTTTATGTAATATATGGTTGGGACTTGGGATCAGAAGTAGAGCAATTAACAAGGTTTTATGGGTTTATTTTTTTGTAAAAAGAAGCTATGTGTACTTACCAAAAAGATAAATAAATGGAAGCATATAGAATCATTGTAAGGGACTTTTTTGACCAGTTGAAGTTGCCTTTGTTCAGTTGCTAGAAACTATCAAGTACTTTGGAGATATATAAATGGATGGATCCTGCACTTTTTGTGGAGTCATGATAGTGAGTTTTGGATGCACAGTCTCACCTTGTATTCCATCCTTACGTGTCTTTTGAGCTAGAACTTGTTGACAACATCATTGTACACATCCACAAGATGGATACATGAAGTTCTCTCTCCCCCTCTCTCCCCTCCTTTATTTCTACTTCTATTTGTTGACTGTTTGAGATTTTATTGGGGTTTACTTGATCTGCAATCATATAGCTGACCTACAGATTAGGCCTAATGAGGTCATGGAGGCTGGGCCAAGAGTTTACATAGCTGTATCAGATTCAGGTACTGTTTGTTTGCTTTGCTCTTTCTCTCTTTGAAAATTTGAATGTGACAACTTTTTTCATCTTATTTTCTTGTGCATGGAAGAATTTTTTGGGCCAGTTGATTAAGTGAGATAGGGTATTATGGACTAGTTTTTTGTGGGGTTTTTAGTTTTAGTGTTTTTTTTAGTGTTTGTTTAGCTGAGATCGTTTTAAGTTTAGTTCAGATTAGGAGAATTGGAATTGGATAGTTGGGGTTTTGAATTTTGTGACTGTGGCTGGAATGTGTAGCTAAATGGTTGAAATTTTTATATATATTCAAGATTTTGTTTTGGATGCAAAATTGTGTTAAATGGTGTACTGAGGGAAAGATGACTTTGGTCAAATTACTTCTTTGTGCTTTTGGAAGTAGTTTTTGGCTATAAGTTGGTTAAAGTATAGTCGTATCTAGACCAAAAGAACAAGAAGAAGAAGCGGATTTGAAAAGTTGTACATGAGCAAATAAGCGTAAAGAAAAAAGAAATAAAAAATATTTTGCCAAACTAACACATTTTTAGGTAAAGTTATTGAAAAATGTCCTCACTACAAAATGATCCTAATTATGTAGGGTATGAGAGAGGCGATTGGTAGGCAGCATAATTCCTAGTTTTTGTAGAGTTTGGTTCTTGGACTTGATCCCATCACTTGAGTGGAGGAAACTTGCTATTGCACTAAGGTCTGACCTCTAGGTAAATTTACTGAAAGGTGAAATAGCAATTAGGATGATTACTTAATTGTTTAGTCTTGCTCACTGATTGTTTATTGATCAAGGTATGGTGGCTTTTAATGGAGAATTAAGAGGTTCATGGGTAATGTTTACAATTTGTGTAAAAGTGATTTGGTAATGGTGTGATAATTGCGTGAAGTTGAACAAGGTATTTTGAAGCCTGATGGAGGTAATTCATTACAAGCTGCAGACCAATTCGACTTTTAATTGTAGTTTATCTTTATTTTGAAAGCCAGACATAGGATTTAATTGCTTGGAGAAGTTGTTTATAATTTAAAGTAATAAAAGGATTTTTTTTTTCAAAAGACACCCTTAATTTTTTAACTGTTGAGCTTTTCGAAGTGTAAATTGTTGATTTTGTTTTCTGAAAGGCGTACAATGTTGTTGACTTATCATTTTGTTTAAATTGCATTAATATTCCATTTGTCAATGTTGGCTTTGTTTTTAGATATTGGACAATTTAGGAGGAACAGTCATGATGGTTATTGACAGCTTAAAGGTCTCTCAGCTTGCACAGATCATCGAATGTTCATGTGTCGCAGCTGTGATAGAAGCCTGCATGATGGCACTTCCCAGCATCAGAAACAGGTCATCAGCAGTTACATGGGATGCCCTTCTGCTAAGGATTTTGCAGCATTGTGGGGTTTTGAACTTAATGAAGTAGGCAATAATACTCAACCAGATCACTTTCCGTCCACTTCACATATTTCTGAGGATTCCAGCGTGGTAAATTTGGCTATTCCAAGGCAATCTTGCTCACAAATTTGAGGCCCTTTAGTGTTATGTGCAGTGAATCCTGCAACTCTAGGCTCTAGTAGAGAATCTGAAGTGGGATCAAGCAGTCAACAAAGTAAGGTAAGGCAGGGTTTATGCTTGCAAGTATCAACTATGTAACTTGGCTTTAATGATAATATGCCTTTTTTGTCGTGTATAAATTTCCCTTTTATTTTCTTCCAATTGTTTTTTTCTCTCTTTTGTGATAAAATTTTCTTTTAGGTCACAATATAAGAAGTTCAGGCCCAGGTAAAGTTTATGCAAATTATGATTTAGCAAATTGTTGATATGGGACAGGTTTTAAGATTTGAGGAGATTCATAACCATTTTACATTGTCCTGTCTTAGTTTAGTCATCATCAAAACTCAAAGTCATAGCTAAGTTTTTGTAATTCTACATTGATGAATTTCTCCATCTGACTATTGATCGGACACATGAGTTTTAATATACTATTAGCAGTCTTTTGCAACTGATTTGCGACCTCATTTTACATTTTTTGCATTTGTTATCATTTCTTGCATCACTTCTTTTGGTGTGTGGTTTGCTATCATTTGTTGCATCAGTTACATCAACTTTGATTTTCTTCTTCTTTTTTTAAATTTTATTTTATGATTTTGAATATGGATAAACTCTTCATCTGAAGATAAATTCTTGCTGCCAACTTTAATGTGCATTATAATTAATGTTGGTACTCATGGAATGCAGTATATCTAAACCGAGCTAACAGTTCGGCTAGTCAGGAATTTTTGTTTTCATTGATATTGATAATAAACTAAATAGTCCACCATCACAAGTTGTAGTCTCCGAAGCTATTTTGGGGCTCTGGTAGATTTCACGGAGTATCTAACCATGTGTTTGTGCCTATATTGCTATTTCTTAATTGGTGGTTGAAATTTCAGGACTATGCTATAATTGTTCTAAACAATCCCCCAAAACTGCCAGTTAAGGTCAGTATCCTCTGACCCTATTCATTTTAATGATAGGCTGTTGCTTCAGTTTATTCAATTGCCACTTGCCACTTAAACTTTATATATATATATATATATATATATATATATATATATATATATATATATATTTATAACTATGTTCTTAGGGGAATCTGCCTGTTCATAGCCGCATGGATGCTCTGGCAGCGGCAGCTCTTTGTTATGATTATGATGAGGGTCCTAAGTTGGTAAGCTTTTAGTTTTAGATGATTACTTTGTACTTTCAAAAACTGATTGTTATGTAATGAGGTTGTTGATCCAGATAATTACAAAAGATGTTTCCACTTATAATATTGTTATTTTTTTGGCTGTGGGTTCTGTGTTTGAGATTTTTTTTTTTTCAGTTTGTGATTGTTTAGTGAAATCCAGAACTAGGTTGAATAGGATAGTAACTAGTTGAGAAAGCAGATCTGTGCTATATCTGCCTAAAATTAAGGCTCAAGTATGGTTAAGTCTATAAACAAATAGAAACAAGCTTTTTATCGAGCCAAAGCCAAGCTGTTTATGACCCGCTTGGTTCATTTACTGCCGTAATCATCTTATCATTACTTGTATGTGTTTATTTATTTCTGTTTCATGAATACCATTGAGTACTTTGTCCCCCTTAATGCAAAGACGTAAAAGTTCTATTTCTTAAGGAAGTTAAGAAAAAAATATATATATATATATATATTGGGTCAAAGGAAGTTTTATATATATATATATATATATATAAAGGAAGTTTGCTGTTCTCATGGAGGTATTTTGTTAGGTTCATCGTCTTAACCGAGAGAGCAGTGGCCTCCTCTTGATGGAGAGAACCAAAGAAAGTGTCGATCATCTTCAGTGGTTATTTAGTGACACAAAGAAAGCAAATTTCTCCTGTAAGGTACTTATACCCCACTCTACGGATTATACGATGTACATCAGGGGTGGTGAATGCTTCAACTTTATTTTTATTTTGAAACTGATTAGTGTTATGCTTAATCTAGGCTTGGAATGATGCATATGAAGCAACAACTTAGAGGTATTGGGCTTTGGTCATACCCTCAAATGATCCTAATATAATTTACCACTGATCTTGAGAACTACTTTTGGTTCCTCTGGTGTGTTTGTTCTTCAAGCTTGCCAACATTGCTTGATCCACATCACATTTTTTGTCCTCTTTTACCAGCAATTTTATTAAGCTTCATATCCTTGTTGCTCCCTCCATTTGATTCTTGCTGCTTTTCCTGTCCTTGCCGTTGTTCTAATGCTTGGGGATGCGTAAAAATTAAAGAGAGCAGCACCAAATGTTACATTGAAACATTTACGCTTAGTTGATTGCTGGTCATTTTTCAAAGTTTGTTTTCCATTCTGAGAGACCTCAAACAGGCTTCTGTGCAGGAGTTGTTGAGGAAGAACAGTGTGAAACGAGCTCAGGTGGTACTTAAGAGGATCCGATATTATGTAATTAAAATGGTCTGACACCACAAATACTGTTTTGGTACTTAACATGTGATATAGTAGCCTGTATGAGTTGTGCATAAAAACAGAAGAGATAAGTAATAGAAATATTGGAAATTTTCTTGTGCTTGGTTGTATTCATATTGCAGTGAGATCATTGTGTTTTCTAGGTTTTGTTTTCCTAACACTGTGATTCTTTTTTTGAATTTTAATGGTTTGGGATTGATATAATATTAAAAGGACGTTATTTTAGTTGGGTAACATATGGCTTTTCAACCACTACGTCGCAACTCAAATTTGATGCCAATCATTGTTTGGGTTTAAGCCCTAACCTGCAACTAAAGATTGGGGTATTGGAGGCCCTTTTTTTTTCCTTCCCCTGGGTGCATGCCCCGCGGGGTGGGGTGGGGTTGGATAGGAAATAGGAAACTGTAAATGAAAGTGAATTTTTTCTTCTTCTTATGTTACAGTTGTCCTCATCATTCCTTCGAAGCCCCTTTCAACCATTCCATTCATGTTGGCTTCATGTTCTTGATCCTCTTCTCCAGTTTTCTTGAATTCTAAACTTTCAAATGATTTGTCAAGAGTTTTATGGCTCAATTGACACCTCCTAACAGAGTTATACAAAATTCAAATCATCCTACTCTCAACTATCAAATTATCTAATAAATAAATAAACTTTTGAAGGATTTGTATTTGAATTAGTCAATCTTACACGCCACATACACAAGCTGGAGCAAAGCAGCCAATTTAGAAAATAATGATTTTCTTATTTTATAAATTATTAGCCATTAATGGAACATCTTGACATGGATGCCCTTAGGCACTGCCGTAGATAACCTAGAAATCATACTTGGAAAGGGTGGCCAATTAGCTAGAGCAACCTGTGCTGATTGCAAACAAAGGGGAAATCAATCACATTAAAATATCTTATGGGGAAGGTCCCTTTGATATCCAAATACAGTTAGGAAAAGTTGGTAATGTTGGGGTAAATCATAAGAAAATTTTGGGTAGAGCTGAGCTAGATCTTCTATAATTTCTACAAAATTGATGAGGGAGGTTAGCATAATATCCAAGGGAATTCTAATAAATATCTCATGTCCCACTTTTAGTGTTTCATACTTCCAACCATTTTATGCACAGTCAACTTCGATACTTTATGAGGAATAAAACAAGAAAAAGGAAGAAAAAAAAAAAGATCGTGCATAAAATAAAATACTCGCTAACAAATTTTTATTTGGGAATTTCATACTTCGATATTAAGTAATTGTCATACTTCATTGTTATCTGGAGTCTCGGCAATCAAAGATTAAGTGTGAACAACCATATATTCTACAAATTCCATGTTTTTTTAAGGTGCATAATTATATTTTTCCTATAATTCTTTTTTAAACAATTTTCAAGGTGTTAGAAAACCTTTTTATTTTTGAACACTCTTTTGACATGCACCAGATTCCACATCACCTCCATTTCTTTACAGCAGAATTTCGTTACACAGCCATACGTCCCAACCAAATCAAGTTTTTATAACTCGATTTGTACTACCAGTATTACCATTATGCCATTCGATTGGAAGTCGAGTATTAGACACTCGATTTCCATCAGTGGAACTCGAGTTCCCTACCAGCGAGTACGTCAGGCAGAGAGTTCAAAAATATTTACGGGCAATTGCCACTGGAAAAATTCCCAGTGGAAATCGAGTCTCTGACACTCGATTTCTATCTCAGTGGTATTTTCGTAAATAAGTTGTATACAAATCGAGTTTTTGTAACTCGATTTCTACTAGGTTGTTTTTTTTTTTCCCTGTTAGTCTTCCCCTGCAGCAGTATACTAGAAATTTTTTTTTCCTTCCCCTGCAACTGTAAACTAGATCCAGAACACATCACATGGGCAATGTATACAAACATTAATTGAAGAGTACATTGAATGCAAGAAATTGGATTAAAATAGTTACTGGGCATGGGCAGTATAGTTGCCCTCTTAGCTACAGACCATACAAATTTAACCAGAGTACATCCGGCATACAATCTGATAACTAGCTATCGTTGCTTCAAACAAGGCCCCTGTGGTTAAACTTGCTGAAGTAAGTGCTACTAATGCCAAAGTAGTACGGTTGCTGGCATTATAGGCAAAAGCTGCACAACGCAACTAATGTAACGAGTACAATGGATAGCTACTACTTCAATTACAACAACATTCAGTAATAAATAAAATAACAACTAAGTCGATACAACCCATGTTACATAGTTGCCTAACACTTGTCCATATTGATACAACATGGTCGCGTAGCACTTGTCCATACCGAAGATAACTACAACTCCCACGTACAATGCCATTCCAAAATCGAGCCTCCGCTCGCCTGAAAAACATTAAAATGCAGTTGTTAGTTCCTAAATGCGAAGAACAAAAACCAAATAAGATTCTGAGCATATTATATCAAAACAACAAAGGCACTTGCCTAGTTTGTAGCACTACCGCCTGTCGAAGCCCCACGGGAACCGCTTGTCGAACCCCCAAGGGAATTGGGACATCTTCTGCGGTTATGCCCCTCTTCATGACACACTCTGCATCGCTACCTCGGTTGAATCTCCCTCAAGTCCGAATCTGGGTTCTGGCTTCCCCGTTTTTGCCGTACCCCATCCATTTCATTTCTTATTCTTGACTTCACAGGGCGACCTTTGGCCCGCAACAGACTTGGGTCAGGCACCTACCGTGGTTCGCGAGCGTCCCTCCACAATAACTCTGACGTTGGCACCACAAATTGATGTGAATATGTGTGAATGACGTTCTCCAAACTGTAACATGGGTCAATATAGCTGGTCGCATTGAGATGCAATTGTTGCAAAACTTTAATTGCATATGAACAAGGGATCTTAATGTTTTGCCACTTTCCACAACCACATGTTCTAGCAAATACGCGCACTTCATGACTGTGGTTTCCCCCTCCACCTCTATGGTCGTTGTACGGGGTAACCACTTGATATACACCAGTTTCATGATTAAATTCCCGTACAATGTGTCCTGAAGTTTTCTGCAAATTTGTGTTATAGATCCCAATTGCATAATCACTCCACACCTTACCTTGAGAGCGATCAGAAGTAATTTGTTTATGTCGATCATGGAAATATGCAACAAGTTTGCACCAAGTGAACTCAACCATTGCAACAATGGGCAAACCGCGGGCACCTCTAAGTACCCCATTAAAGCACTCAGAGATATTGGTTGTCATTGCCCCGTAATGTCTTCCACCATCATGTGACTGGGTCCATTTCTCCACATCCTCACTCATTAGATATGTGTATGCATATAGCGTTCAAGATGGGGATCATCAGGGTCTACCCTCCTCAGTGCATTAATCTCGACATCCTTAATAGTTTGCATTATGGACTTAAATTTAGCGTCATGAGTCGCATATCCAGCTTTCAAGGCCAATGCCTTTAGAGTCGGGTCATCAAAGTGTGTGTGTTGAAGTTGCTAGCAACATGTCGAAGGCAATATCGGTGATGTACCTGTAACTTTCCATCATCACCTAAAGGCCACTCTGCAATGGCGCATTTGATACCTTTATGTCGGTCAGAAATAATGTAAATGCCCTCGTTAGGTATCACATGCCCTATCGAATTCCTGAGACACTCTAAAAACCACCCCCAACTAGCCCCTGACTCCTTGTCCACAATAGCAAAGGCGAGAGGCAAAACCTTATGGTTAGCATCCATTGCCATTGCAATCATCAACACCCCTCGATATTTACCATACAAATGAGTCCCATCAATACTGATCACTGGCCTGCAATATCTAAATGCAGCAATGCATGGAGCGAATGCCCAAAATACATAGCGCAGTAACGTAGTACCATCTATGGGGCTAGGTATGGTCCAATAGCTGTACTAGATACCCGAATCCTGATCCAAGTATGCCAATAACAACTTTCGCAACCTTTGGTAAGACTCCTCTCAATCTTCAAATATATTAGCAATTGCCTTTTGTTTTGCATCCCATACCTTATAGTAAGAGAGTTTATAATTATACTTAGTATCTATGTGGCCCCGGAGCTCATCAATACGAGCAGTGTGATTTTGTCGCAATTTTCCCACAATTTCTGATGCAACAAAATTAGAATCCATCATTTTACCGTCTCTTTGCAGGCCAAAGGGTATACAACTGTGTGGACCCACATAAGACGTGACCATCCACAGACCATTTAATTTAGCCTTCATGAATGCCCCAACGTACCACTTGCAGTTGGTGTCAATGCACGCGGCGCACAATTTAGTTTTGGTCGACCTCCGGATTATAAAATTTCTATTATTCTTTGCTGCGTATATTATCAATGCACGCTTCATCGCCTCTTTATTTGCAAAAGTCAACCCTTTATTGAAATGCATCCCATCTTCCCAAGTAGAAACAAATGGTATCTGAAGACGTGAAGGATCAACTATATTTTCCCAAGTATTTGCGGAGAATGACTCGGCAGGAGGTGTGTAGGCAGTGGTCGTATTTGTAACATGCTGGACACTAATATCATCGTCCGCATCACCTTCATCATGGCACTCCATATTTTCCTCTTCAAAATTGGAAGCAAGTTCATGGTCATCCACATCCTTCTCAAAGTCGACTTGCTCAATCCTCTCTTCGTACTCATCCATATCATCGAGATTTTCATCATTATTCACAAAATGATCTTCGTCCTCCACCCCTAAATATGTCTCTTGAGGTTGAAGTGTTTCACTAGTATTGGCAGCATAATCTTGAGATGGGAATGTGTAACCTCCCATTGTAGTGCATCCATCGTCTAATTGCAAAGATGTAGTTGTTTGTTGCTGCAACTCCTCGACATCAACTTCTGCGAGCGGCTCGGAACTTACGTACAACTCAGCAGCATTTACTTGGGGCATTTTATGGATTCTATTAAACATGACCTTTACATGTTTATCTTCTTTGATCGCCATGTACTTGTAATTTATCCGCTCATGAAGGACTTCTTGTGGGTAACGATAAATAATATTTATGTCATAACAAGTAGGGCTCAAACTTAGTTCTTTCATTATTTTCATCTTCAAATCATTCAATGTCTTCAACTTATGACGTATCATCATGTAATAGCATTTGATACTCGGCCCTTGAAATGCGAATCCGTCAATCTGTTCAGGATTGAAAAGGGGACCACCGTAGTATACATTTATGTCAATATTCTTCAGAGATTATGAACCTATTAGAGTCAAGGGTAATATGTTAGTGACATATTTTAACACAATTACAAAACATTTTTATGTACTCAAAGTAGGAAAATTACAACTTCTTACATCCAACACACCCCACATTTGCATATACTCACTCCACATCACATACAAACACACTCAATCATTATCATTTCATACTCAAACAAATAAAAAAACTAAAGACAACACTTACCCCCACTACAAAATTTCAAATCATTCTAACAAAAAGATAATAACAAATATTAAACCAAACAACAACAAAAATAGTCATGATAAAAGCCTAACAATACAAATATATATCTTAAATATTTTTTACTTCTTATAAAAAAAAAAAAAAAAAGCCTAGCATATATACACTAACTTGTTACATCATATGCATGTACAAGCCCCACATTAACATATATACTCAATCATTACCATTTGTTTCTAAACAAAAAAAAAAATTCATTAATCATACTCAAATTAAAAAAAAAAAAAAAACTAAATGCACAAATATTCAAATCATTCTATAAAAAATATAAAGAAAAATTACAAACCAAAAAAAAAAACTAATGATACATACCCATAAAAAACCTAACATTACATATATGTAACTAACAACTACCCATAAAAAAAACCCTAACATTACGTCTATGTAACTAACAACTATTCAAAAAAAAAAAAAAAAAAACTAACAACTAGAGAGAGTGTATAAAAACCTTACTTGATATGAGAATGTGTAAATGGAGGGTGAGTTTGATTTGAAGTTTTCTATGAGAGTGAGAGAGAGAAAGTGAGAGAGGAAGAGAGAGCTGCTGGGTTTTTAGGTGTGGTAAACGACAGAACCCAGAAAATAGGTATGGTATGATAAAAAGAAGCTGTTCCAACCACATGGCAGAAAGGGGACCAACCATTGAAAATTGAGTCTCTGAGACTCGATTTTCCTTTTTAAAAACCGAGTCTATGAGACTCGATATCTACTTGGAGTTCCCGTTCATCCAACTGGCAGCATATAATAGTATTTAATTCTTCGCATATAAATCGACTCTCTAAGAGTCGATTTCCAAGTGGCCGCCACATGGAAAAGAGCCACATCAGATCTGATCAACCCACGAAAATCGAGTATCTAAGAGACGATTTATAGGCTTAAAATCGACTTTATAAGAGTCGAGATGTTAGTATTACATATACTTCCAAACAAGTGCTTACTAACTATATTCTTCAACCATTATTTTTCTCCCTAAAAAGGTAGTATCAGAAAATAAAAACGATGTCGGATCATAAATCAAAGAGAGCGTAACCCTGCTTTGGCCTGAACCCATAATCTCACCGTTTAGCTTTCATAGATCATTAAGATTTTTTCATTCTATAAGCACAGAGAAAGAAAGAGAGAAGAATCAAAGGAAATGATATAAAAAAGAAAAAGAAAAAAGAAATGAAGATAGTAACGTACAACGTTAATGGTCTGAGATCACGCATTTCACAGTTCGGTTCTCTCCACAAATTGCTCACTTCCTTCGATGCCGACATCATTTGCTTTCAGGAGACAAAGTTGAGAAGACAGGAACTAACGGCGGATTTAGCAATGGCAGATGGATACGAATCCTATTTCTCGTGCACCCGTACGGTTGATAAGGTCGAACGGGCTATGCCGGTAAGGTGTTTGATTAAATGTCTCAATGAAACCACAATGTTTTGGTTTTGCCACACGCTAACTGCTCTCTACTTGCTCTGATTGCTGCTTCAGGTGTTGCTACGTTTTGTCGTGTAAAGTCTGCATTTTCAAGTCACGAAGTGGCCCTTCCAATTGCGGCGGAGGAAGGCTTCACTGGGCTTCTTGAAAATTCTCTAAATGGAAAAGGTGAAGCACTTGAAGGTCTAGAGGAATTTGCTAAAGATGATCTTCTTAAGGTTGACAATGAGGGGCGTTGTGTTGTTACAGATCATGGTCATTTTGGTGAGTATTAAGCATCATCTTTTGTGCTCAAGTCCTTACAGTTGAGTCCATGGGCGTTCCTAAAGTTTAAAGTGATCACTTGTAGTCCATAACAAACTTTAAGTCCTTTTAGTCCCTAAAAAACTTAAACTGATTGATTTTAGTACTTGTGGAGTGGCTCCTGGGCATGAGCATTAACTGCTTAGCCAATTAGGGGTGAATGCATTGGATTACCAGGCAACTAGTTCTGGCAGGTGGAGTTAGTTGCCCATAGGTTTTATTGGCTCGAGGAGGGCTCCTCTTTAGAAATGTCCCTTCTATATATAAAAAAGGGTCCTTGTGGAGTGATAATGTGTCAAATTTTTGTTCTTCCACATCATCTTAGTGACTAAAAACGATCACTTTCAACCTCGGTGACTAAAATTGCTCATAGGCTAAAATTTAGGGCCCGTTATTGTGTTTATGTCAAGTTTTTATTTGCAATGATTATGTGACAGAGTTTATGTTCATAATTCCTTCTTCTTTTTTTTTTTTGGGATGGATATTTATGTTGGGAATTGGCCAGTTCTTTTTAATCTGTATGGTCCTCGAGCTGAATGTGATGATGCACAAAGGATCCAGTTTAAGCTCACGTTTTACAAGATATTGCAGGTAACCAACTTGTGTTAATTAGCATTGGGCTTATGGTTAATTGATTGTGGCTTTGGTTATAACATCCATCCATGAAGAAATATGCTATGCACTTTTACATCTTGTGTTATCCATTACTGAAGAGAATTAACTTATATGGTATTCTGCAGAGTCCAGAAGAATGCAAAGTTGTGTATTGTCTATTAATTAGAAACTCAACTGGAATCTGTGACAGTTTAATTAACTTAAATGTTTCAAATAGGATTTTATTTAATTTATTGATAACAATTTTTCCATTATAAATTAGATAATTTGGGTTGCAAGTTCAACTTAACCTACCTTGCATGTTCATGAAGTTCTGTAGTTTCAGGCATTAGGGATGGATACTAAAAGAAATTACATTCATGAACACAATGGGAAATTGTTTTACTCCTTGCTTGTTTTCGGCAATTCTTGTTGTAGAAAAGATGGGAGTCTCTCCTACTTCAGGGGAGGAGGATAATTGTTGTTGGTGATCTCAACATTGCACCCACTGCACTGGATCGTTGCGATGCTGGACCAGATTTTGAGAAGAATGAGTAAGCCGCTTGCCTGTTTTTCTAAGCACAGTGGGTTGGTATGTCCATGACTGTTTTTAACCTTTAGAGTATTCGTATTAGTTTGTGTAAAAATTTGCCTATTTTAGCATGAGAGAACCTACTTTGTCTATTTTAAATACTCACTTTTTAAAACATCTCATATTAGATTATATATTTTAGACTACATTTTTTTTCAAATATAAAATTTTCTTGATTTTTTAAATTGTTTCTCTTTCTTCACACACTACAACCACCATCCATTGTCTTCCTTCATCCTTGAGATATGTAAAGAAAAAAAAAATGCAAAATGAATAGTGCCAATGTAAATTTACACGGTTACTGTAGCAGCCATGCATTTTTGCATAACTTTTCATGGACTGATGTGGGTGAATTTTGGGCTTGGTTGGCTAAAATTTGATATTTTTTCTATTATACAAGCACTAATGCAAGTGCTCTTATACCCTTGTAGCAGCCAAAGCTGGTATTAATTTGTTGATATGAATCACTTTGTAGATTCAGAAGATGGTTTAGATCTATACTAGTGGAATGCGGAGGCCCTTTCAATGATGTTTTCAGAACAAAACATCCTGACAGGTAAAGAATTTGTAGTTAAAATGGTTTTTGGATTTGTATTAGTTGATGAAGGATTATTTATTGTCCTTGCAAAAACTTGAATCTTGAATCCTTGATTTGACCACTGGGTTTTGTTTATCATTAAGATAAGAAGCTTTGATTCATTTGAAGTTATTATAGTTTATTGTGTATCTCATTTGTAACGTGCTCTCCCCCCCCCCCCCCCCCCCCTTTTTAAATTTTATTTTTATGGCATCTTTTTTAAATTCAATGTACACTTTCATTGGTTTATATCTTAACTTTTTGACTATTTTCTGCTGTTTCCTTTTTGTCCATCTTGAACTTTTGTACAGAAAAGAAGCATTCACATGCTGGCCACAAAACACAGGCGCTGAAGAATTTAATTATGGGAGCAGAATTGACCATGTTTTGTGTGCTGGATCATGCTTGCATCAAGAGCATGACCTGCAAGGCCATAGCTTTATGAATTGCCATGTTATGGAGTGCGACATCCTGACACAGTATAGACGGTGGAAACCTGGAAATACGCTTAGGTAAAGGATCTGGATATATAGCTGTACAGATTATTGGCATGATGCTAGAAGACTTTAGAAATACTTTGCTAATTTTTCCACGTGATGATCATGCCTGCACCATGTCATTATATGGAATCTCAAATAGAACCTCCATGATGCAACGCACCAAACACATTTTATTCCTTATTCCACAAGTCTAAACCATGTTTATTAGAGTTGGTCTTAGCATGATTGACTTTTAATCATGTGTCATTTTTTGTGCATGTACACATGAGAGAGAGAGAGAATAAAATAGTGTTTGTCATTTTTCTGCCTAGCCTATTAAAGTGAAAAGAATTCAGGCTTTACAAATGCATATCAGTGATCTCTTTCTTTTAATTCCATTTAACACTCATTCGTTGTCATCTTCGTTAATCGTTAATACAAATTTTGTGTATGTTCATACATCCATATATTCAATGTATGTGTATCTCAGCACACTATAGTCAAAGGTGAGCTGGGCCCTGAGGCAAGGTGCCACTAAGGCGCCTTTGAAGCCCTAAGGGAGGTGCTTTCCTTTAGAGCCAAGGCAAGTTCCTTACACTCCGTGTGAGGTGCTTGAGGTTAGAGACTCGATGAAATTTAAGAAAAATACCATAGAGATAATTCTATTAAGAAGGGAAGTTTTGCCATTTGCTTAAAATAAGTGGGCTATGAGCTGTCTGTATCAGTAAAGAGACGATAAATTAAAAAAGAAAAAATGAAAAAGAAATGAAAAGCTTCTAGATGAAAGGCTCAGCAAAAAGTGGTTTTAAAGACCAGATCCTATCCATTAGGCATAGAGAATTAGAGACACTTATTATAATTTTCCAATGCATTAGATATGTATGATTTGAGTTCATTAGTTGTTTAATGACTGTATTTAAAATTTGACTTCTCACTTTGATTGGGTGGGTGCCTTTTTGGCAACTCATGTCTTGACAAAGACTTGTTGCCTTATTGTAGCCTTTTGCCTACACTGTCCCTCTGTTTCTGCACAAAGGCAAAGATGCTACTTTTTCCTGTGTCTCTGCATGTCTGTGCAAGGGCAAAGAGTAACTTTTACCTCATTCCCTACGTACAGGTGGAAAGGTGGGAGAAGCATCAAACTTGAAGGTTCTGATCATGCTCCTGTTTTAACAAGATTACTGGGAATTCCTGACATTGCCCATCATAACACTCCGACAATGTCTGCTAGATATATCCCCATGATTCGTGGTCTCCAGCAAACTCTTGGTACAATAATTTTTCTCATTCATTGGCCTTTTTGTTTTGTTTTTGTTTATGTGTGTGTCTGTGCGTTGTTGTTGTAATAATTAGATATGTCCATTTTATACAATTGATTATGTCTTCATTGACTTCAGGTAGCGTAAAGTTTTGTGCCATTTTAAGTTTTGAGGAAGCAAGTGGCCACTTTCTTGGCTGAGATATGTTAGAGAAGTATTTAGAAATAATTAAATGAGAGAGATTCAAAATGAGGAGCTAAAAATCTTGTCCCGCCCTCATCCACCATATTCCATATGTATAGGATAGTTGATTACAAGCAATAGGGAATAGCCTTGACAGTGATAGCTAGTGAGTGGCACCTCACCTCTAGGATATGCTGGACTCTTCTAGAATGGTTCAACATAATGCAATGGTGCCACCTATACCATATAAACTCTCTAACAAGATACATTGCATTTTTTTTCTCTCTTCTAGATTACAATTTTAATATATAATCAAATGGATAGAAGGATTTGTTGTGTTTGATATCTGCAAAAGCTTTTGATCTGGTAGACAGTACTCGATGAATGTACTACCATTGGTAGAAGTGAAATATTGAACCTGCTGTTTACCGAAAGATTGAGATAAATTTGGAAATTTAATGATCAATATGGTGAAGTTATATCTCTGTGTGAGCTTAAACAATTGATGTCAAGCTTAAAGGTGTTGTTGAGTATATTATATATATGCCTCTTTTGTTTATTAGTCACTTGTCAACCTACTGCAACCCTCCTTTTTCCAGGCTTGGGCTCATTTGTAGACAAAATAATAGCACTAAGCACAAATACATGCACTTTATATATATATATATATATATATATTGGAGACAAATGGAAAAAAAATTGGGTCATTGTCTTTGGAAGCTTAATCCTTTGCAGATCTGAATAACTAGAGGTTAATTAGTGCAAATTTCCTGGGCCCTTGGTCTTGTGCACTGTCAATGAATGAAAGAGAACTTTGCAAATTTTTTCCCCTAGCTGCTTATGCTACTGCAAACTTACCTGATCCATTGTCTTGTGCAGTGTCAGTCTAATGAAAAGACAAGTTGCTGAACAAAGTAAATCCTTCGAGACGTCAAGTTCAATTTCAGATGAAAATACCAGAATTGAGATGTGCAATGAGAGGGTGAAAAGATCATCTGAAAACTGCAGCACTTCTGGTGTATCCCATGATGAACCTTGTCCTTCAAATCTAGAATCTGAAGGTCTTGCTTCTGATACAGATATTCGGTCCAAAGGGTTTGCTAATGACGTCGTTTGTAAAACCTTGCTTATGTCAGGAAGTGAGCATAGTCAATCGGCGCCCAGCAATGGAACCAAGAAAAAGGCTAGAAAAAGTCAATGGTCCCAACTCTCACTAAGGTCATTTTTTCAGAAAAGTTCAAACCTTAGAGATGGTGCTGACAGCTCTAATAATGATATTTCAATCAGTCAGGAAGATATCCCCCTGTCTGATTATCACTCCAATGATACTCCTGTTGTTGACGTTCAAAGCAGCAGTTCCCAGCAGGATGAGTTGAACTCTAGTGCATCAACTCAGGATCAATGTGAACTAAATTCCTGCTCTCTGGAGAAAGAGAAAACTAATGGTGCTTTACTGGAGTGGCGAAGGATACAGCAAGTGATGCAGAAGAGTATACCTCTTTGCAAGGGCCATAGTGAACCAAGTGTTGCTCGGGTAGTGAAGAAACAAGGTCCTAACTTTGGTCGGAGATTTTATGTCTGTGCTCGTGCTGAGGTAATCTTTCACTCATATATCATATTACTTAACTAATTGTGTAATGACAAAATGTAAAAGGAGAAGTTGAAAGAAAAAATTTGTAAAACCTTGCATGAAAAAAATCAGAATGGTTCACAGGGGATTTATGTTCAATGCCATTCAATTGCATGAAAGTAATACTGAAACCAATTACTCAATCCCTCTGTTCAGTCATCGGTTATTTCGTTATACATCCGTTAGAATACTGGTTACCCTATTGTGTTCATTCAGCTGATGCTAGGAATTGTTGAGTTGTAGTAGCATGTCTTAGTTACATCAATTTTACCTGCAGTATGATGTACAGAGCCATACTGGAATTCACTGTACTCTGCTTTCCTATAATGTTTTTATTTATTTTTTATTTTTTTATAAGATTAAATGATACCATATGTGTTTGTTTAATGAGAGTTTCTGTGGTTGTTTATGTACCATAGCTCACTTCAAGTACCCTATAGTAGATTACTGGGATATCCACACACAAAAGAAAAGGTGAAGGATAGAAAAGAAAGGAGAATGCATCTCTGTATTTATCTGCATGCCTTTTCACCAGTTCATTGGTCTTCAGCACTATGAAGAGCATAGTGACAGTCAATGGTATATAAAATTAATTAGAGAGAGGTGTTTTCTACTTGCAGGGACCTGCATCCAATTCAGAAGCAAATTGTGGTTACTTTAAATGGGCAGATTCAAAATCTCGCCGCAAATGACATGGCGTCGTGGACGTTCATCTATCCCCGTCTCCCTGATGGTGTTGTCTGATGTGCTGATGATGCCGATTGTGAAATTATGTAATTCAATCTTTCTGCATTGAATCCTTTTCCTGCGTCGTTTATTTGTGTTAGTGCCATGCAGTTTCACTATTCATTTTTTGGGGGTAAGGAGCATTTGATCCCATGTTGTAAAAAGTAAATCATGTGCATAAATTAATGGTTACTTAATCCCTTCGGTAAAGAATGAATTTTCACCTTTGTGAGATGTAATTTAAAATCTCATTCTACCTAGAAAGAAGTGGTATCTAATTTTAAGTAACAGGACACTATTTATACTTTTGAATTCATGAAAAAAGTAAATCTTTTTATCATTAAATGATCATTCGTTTATCACCCCACTGTACCCCTAGACCATCAAGTCACACTCAAATTTGAGAGAATTGTATCAATGTACTAGTCTAAATTGAGGGCGCAGGGGGAAAGGGGGTTTTTTTTCCCCCGGGGGGGGGGGGGGGGGGGGGGGGGGGGTGTTTAAATGTGGAAATTGTTCATGACGATGAAATTAATTCACTAATTGCAAAGAAAAACTACTAGTTTCATCCCATTTAACACCTAATTTGGATTGTAGGGAGTAAATTGATACAATTTTTTCAAAATTGAGGTGTTAATTGAACAAATTTATAGTTGTTTAAATTTGGGGATATGAAATATAGGTGTCAATTCGTAGTTTGTTCAATTGAAGATTGTAGTTCAAAATGTTAACTCCATTTGTTAGGGAGTTAACAAAATTACCTTAGTTGTTTTACAATATTTGTTTAAGATGATTGCTTTAGTTGTTTTATACAATTTAATAGGAGTTCTTATATAGTTACAACAAAATCTCACAATATTTTTATAACAAGGTGTTGTTAGTTCATTAACTCAAAACGAGTTTATTGTGAAAATGTTGTTAGAATTTATTGTGCCCATACACTTTCTCAATAAGTGGTTGATTTTGTTCTACCTAATTGCCACCCCCCTTCGCATATTTTTTTTTTTTTCACAACAGTGGTAATAATAAAATCAATAATATTGCTTTAAATTTACTTACCGGCCTCCTTAGGATTTTGGAAAAAATAAAAAGTTAAGCCCTTATAAAAATTAATTTTGGTCTCTTCAATATTTATAATTATCTCACAAGTCACAAAACCGAAGAATCCAAACGAAAAGCTTCTGGCCAATAGTCTCTCCAAAACAATAGTATCGAACATTTAACAAATTCCCATATCGGGAAATATAACAAAAGTTTATAACACCATGCATGAGCTCACCACTCTCTTTCTGTGTGTGTGAAGTGTGTACATATTGTGAACAAAAGTTTATATCACATGACGTTTTATAGGTTATTCAAACTAGCATGTAACTCTATGCAAACGTATGAATGCAATTAAGATTAAGCAAAATTTTTATTATAAAAATATAAATAATTAGTCAAATTAATTTTTTTAAAGCATGTAACACATGCATACATATAGATATATTTAAAATTAAACACAATTTTTATCATAAAATATATATAATTAGTCAAATTTTATTTTTAAAGTAAACGTGATTAGTCACATATTAAAATTCTTACCTAAATTTAATATTACTTATAATCATTTTTTTCTAATTTTTAATAAGATAGAACGTGTAGTGATTTTTGTTATGTTGTGATTTTTATTTTATTTATTTTTGAGAAACATGTGGTGATTTTTATTGAGTAGATGTGAATTATATTTACATATTTGATAGTTCATTAATATTAGATTCTTAACTCACTTGACACAAAAATTAAAAAATTTAATTAGACACATGGCACAAATTTAAGTGGATAATTATGGTGTAGTTCCCATATATATCTGGACATATAACGCAAAATTGGATTATAATTTCAAATTCTAATTCAATTTTTTCTAAGCTTTACCTACTAATTAATATATATATATATATATATAGATGACTTATAAATTTGATTTTTTTTTTTTAGTTATATGATTATGTTTTTTATGGTTTTTTATATTACACTTATCATTTTCTATAATAAATTAACTAATTTGGCACAAAATTTAAAATTTTAGATTAGATAGAACACGTGGTGCAAAACTAAACTCTAATTGAAATTCAATTTGTATACTAAATTAACTCACTTGACACAAAATTCTAAATTTTATATTAGATGAAACACATGGCGCAAAATTAAACTTTAATTGAATTTCAATTTGAAATTTAATTGGATTTTCTTTATGCTTTACCTATTATTATATATATCGATTTTAGATAATTATTTTTATATGAAGAATATTTTTAGTCATGAATTTTTTTAATATTGTTTTTTACTTTAAATAACATTATTATATTTACACTCATCTTTATCCACAGGAACTAGGAAGTAAGTTCTAAAATGAAGGGTCAAGAACTGTAAAAAAGAAGAAGAATAATTTAGATAACTGGGGATATTCCAAATATATCACGGATTCAATTAGCAGCGTCCACCGTTGAGATTGTGAGAAAAATAAGTGAAGCCGTCATTTATGGTGCTTCCACCCGGAAAAGAAAAGAACCGTTGTTGCTACTTGCTACTATGAGGCATCATCTCTTAATTATTAGATCTCTCTCCGTCTCTTATGATCTTATCCAGAGAACTGAGTTGAATTTCCTTTCCTTACTTATTGTAAAAATAAAAATAAATAAAGGCTTTGAAGCTTATTATGGACTTGTAACATGCAATATGTTGGCTCACTCTAGGTCTCCATATTAGTCAAACATTTGTGGGTTTTTGCAAGGTTGTTGATGAATAAAATATCTAAAGCTTGATTTTTACTTACACTCAAAACTAATTGATGTTTTGGTTCAATGATAATAAGAAATAATCAGAAATAGATATCATAAGTTGAAACTATCTCTAAAAAAAGATATTAGTCCAGTATTTAAAATACAACACATCACTAATCTAGCTGGCAGTAAAGATGTCAAGTTGAATTAAGTTGTGACAGAGAATAAAATCTTGACTGTGATTAACCTTTCCATAATTCCTTGACCGTAATTATAGTTTTACCATAATTTCCATATCTATTTATGTAGTTTACAGACTACATATATTACATGTAGGCTAAGGATTCTCTAAATTACAAAATTCTTATAATGAATTCTTATAGTTTTCTCAATTTTACAAATGATTTTTGTCAAGAGTTTTATAACTTTGACCAATATTTATTGGTATTTTCGATTGGGACGTATTCAAATTTCCTTTCTCCAAGTCCCAATTATCAAATTGTAAATAAATAAATAAAATACGTATATACTTAAATTGTGTGATTTTCAAGAACCTCTCTCTTTCTCTGTCAGAGAGAAAAAAAAAAAAAAAAAAATCAACAACCACCACCATGAACCCAACACAGCAACACAATCACAGGCTCCTTTTGAATGGCAATCCAACAGCAGATCACAAACTTGACAAAACCATAAGCAAATGGGTCAGAGTGGCCATGGGGGTCATACTCATTCTTGCGTCACTCCTTTCCCTCTTCCTCCTCAAATGCGTGCGGCGCCGCTTCTTCAATCATCGCGACCCTGCCGCCAAGTCAGCACACAGCGACAAGCTTTCTGCCCTTCCTACGTTCAAATACGGTAGTGATTCATTTCCAGCTTCTCTTCTTCAAAGACGCCGTTTAATCCTGAAACAAGCTGTGCTATATGTTTGGCCGAGTACGTGCATGGAGAGGAAGTTAGGGTTTTGCCCAAGTGTAAGCATATGTACCATAAACCTTGTATAGATCAGTGGCTGGTGTCGAAGTCTTTGCAGTGTCCCCTTTGTAGGGACCGTACGATCGAACTAGAAGTGGAGCCCACGAGGACCAGTAGCACCAACAGTCTTGATCCAAACGTGGTGTTGAATTTTGGCTTTGCCAATGGCTCGGTTTCGGTGTTACGCCCAGGCCTTTGAATTTCTTCTGACTGGTTCATTCTTTTTGAGTAAAAGGTGGAAATAAAAGCGAGTTTCGAGTTTGACCTCCTATTTGTTACTTCCATTATAGCGATATAAGTTTCATTTGGATAAGTGGTTGTAAAATGATGTTGTAAAAGGAGCGTTTGTAAAAAAATTATTGATGCTTTAAGGGAAAAGAAAATATTTTAAAATATTATGTTGTTTTATCATTCCTTAAAGAAATTAGGATTTATTTGTTTTTATAAGTTTATAAAAATCATTTTCCTAGTGGAATTAAGATTTATTTGCTTTTATAAGTTCAAATAAAATCATTTTCCAAGTTGAATTAGGATTTTAATTATTTTTCTTTTCCTAGTTAAATTATTTTACCTTTTCCAAGTAGAAGTAGGTTTATTATTTCTTTTTATAAAAGTAGTAGGAGAAATTTTATTTTTATAAATACTCTTTATAGGTAGGTTGATTAGGATGGTATGTTGATTAATAAAAGCTTGTTAGAGAGGTTTTCTCTTTTATTTTGCCTACTAGCTTAGTGTTCTCGTGGAACTTAGGTTTCATGGAAGAATTGTAGTAATTGTGTGTTACAGATTTTGCTTCTACACACCTACGTTGCATCAGTTGGTATCAGAGTAAGGCTAGGTTCCTACCATGGCACAAAGAGAAGCATGTGGGGAAGACCTGCTGCCATAGATGGCATATATGAACGTGATGAGGTTGTACGCGATGCACAATTAGAGGCATTCTTTCAACGAACAGAGGAGTGGCTTGATGCGCTTTCAAAGCAGCTTACTACCTTAGCCGTTGAAAACCAACCTTAAAACTGCCATCCAAATCCATGTTATGTGGAGGAGGAGGAGGAGTATTTTGATGTGGAGGGGGACTACAATATCAAAAAGGAGGATGAATACACTGAAAGAGTATGTGTAGTAAATTGGGATTCTCCACCAATTTATGATGACTATCCTGAAGATCTTAGTCAAGAAGACAAGATTGAGCTTGATAAGAATAAAGTCATATGCATACGAGATGAGCCTATAACTCACACTGTTGATGAGACTTTCGACAGTCAAAAACAAAAATTTATTGATTTTACTGATTACAATCATACATTGGTACAATTAGTTTGTTTAGTAGTTGATGAGTTCTCAATTGATGAATGAAGTTTCAATTTACTAAAGCTTGAACTTGAACACATTAAACACTATGATTTCATTGGGGTTGATGAGCTTCTCTCAAATATTTTTGGTAATACAGTTAACATTAATTTGGAAAGGTTAATGGAAAAGTTATTGATCCCTTCTGGGAGGATTTTATTGAACAAGAATTAATAGAGGTCAATGTTGGAAAATTTGGTTTTATATCTCATATAAAACACACAGCGGAAACAAAAAACACGAATCTACTTCATTCATAAATGATAACATGCACTATGTAAATTTCAGAATTTAAGAACAAAAGAGCATACATTGGTATGGTGAAATTCAAAACAAAAAATTAGAAATACTTGGAAACACTTTTGATCTTCACTCCAATTCCACTTTACACCCAAGAAGTGTGATCTCTCAATTAATTTTCAAGGGAGAATAATCGAGTGGCTTTACTCACACATACACACACACCATTTCACAATGATGTATCGTATATAAAAATTATGTATGTTCTCACTTTATATCTAATTGATTATTTAATTGTGCTGGCCAATAGGCCATTTCCAATTGGGTTTTAGTGTGTGGCTTGGAGTGGGACCAAAAGGGAACAAACAAGACTTTAGCTTCAATGGCCTTGGACTTTTCTGTTAACTCTTAACAAGTCCAAAATTACTATTAATTATATTTAATACCACTATATAAATATAATTGCATTCTGAGCTTTATTAATCAATTATATCACAAGACTTTATTATATATGCAACTCCTATAAAAAATATTCGTAGTAATACAAAGTCATAAATGTAAACTGCCACTTTGAAGATTACTACTGATGGGACTGATGAGACCTCTTTCCTTGGACGACCTCATGAAATACCTTCGTCCACCTCGACACGGCATGGACGAAGGCAGGCAAATCATTAATAAGTGGATTCAATACCTCGGGCAGTTATCAAATGGTTGTCAGACCGTTGGAGTCTCATTAAGATCCGCACTAATAAGCCCTAAGGCATTAAAAGAAGAGCATTAAAACCACAATTAAAGCCCCAACGACTAGAAACCACAAAGCTATATATATACACTCATCAGAAGCAAAGGGGAGACATAATTTTCACCCAAAAAATACTCTTACACAGGTATCTCTGATATTTAGAGCTTTCATATTTTCCTCAAAAAGCTTTTATACACTAACTTTGGCATCGGAGACGTTGTGGCAAGAACCACATTGGTGACCACCTTAGGAGAGCCCTTGTTCAACGTTCACAGGAATAGTAACGAGGATTCGGCACCGTCTAGACAAATCACCTTGATTGACGATTTATACATCATCAACTACATCTTAATCCTTGAGTACCTAGTTAAATTCTTTAAGTTATTCATAAATATATATTTTTGTAACTCCTTATTAAAGTGATTAGGCCTAATACTCTGAATAACTAAACCCATTAAACTTATCTCGAGGGAATATTTTATATCTCCGTTAAGAGATTATGAATTCCATCTTGAGATTATATGTTTCATCAACACTAAGTGTGACTGCCTAACATACTGAGGTTTTGATCATGACTTTAGATCTTACTCCTGATATATCAAAACAACCTACATCTTATGATCAGGTCTATTAATCTATCAAGATTAAGAGTTCATGCAAACAGAAGTCATGAGATTTATTATTCATTTGATAGTCGTTAGAAGAATAATAAATCTCACAGCAGTCCAGTTCAATATGTCTTAACTCTTAAAACATATCAACATATCAATTAGAAGTCTCCACTTCCATAATCAAGACAAATCATCTTAGTTGATATGTTATAGTCTTCGCAGATGAAATGCCTAATTTCATCACTAACTATGAACTAAAATTCTGAGTTTACAAAGAACTTATGATCTACTATGCATCTCATGAACTATATGTTAGTGTCCAAATATTCATGTTACCATTATTTTATATAATAATAAAATAACTTTATTAATTATAACATTTAATCACACATAATGTCATACATAACATCATACAATAGGATTTAAGGACACTAATCCTAACGGTTAACAAAAAGCGTGAATGAGTGATTCTAAGTAATCTTTGTGGAGGAGGCAATATGAAGTTTATAGATGTGTGCATGAAATCTTTTTTAGTACTTGTTTCATATATCCTATCGTGGCAAAAGAGGTCAAGAATAAAAATCTGTATATCAAGATATAATATGAGTGAGAAAAGATTGATAAGTAGCATATTGATTCGTTTTGTCTTGCACAAAAGAATAGGATGGAGAAGATTATTTGGGGTTCCAATTGTTCATGGAAGATTGCTACAAAACTCGAGGACGAGTTTTCCCCAACCCCAAGAGAATGATGTAGATCGGTTAAGGGAGAAGAAAATATTTTAATATTTTATGTTGTTTTATCATTCCTAGTGGAATTATGATTTATTTTCTTTTATAAGTTCAAATAAAATCCTATTCATAGTTGAATTAGGATTTTAATTGTTTTTCTTTTCCTAGTTAAATTATTTTTCATTTCTCAAGTAGAAGTAGATTTATTGTTTCTTTTCTTAAAAGGAGTAGGAGAAATTCTATTTATATAAATACTCTTTATAGAGAGATTGATTAGGATGATGTGTTGATTAATAAAAGCTTGTTAGAGAGGTTTTCTCTTTTATTTTGCCTACTAGCCTAGTGTTCTTGTGAAACTTAGGTTTCGGAGGAAGAGTTGTAGTTATTGTGTGTTACATATTCTACTTTTACACACCTACGCTACATCTCGTTTGGATAGAACTTATTTTGCTAAAACTGAAAACTGAAAACTGAAAATATTGTAGTAAAATAATTTTTAAATGTATGAATAGTATCGTGGGACCCATTTTTAATGAAAAAATTGCTGAAAAGTAAAGTTTGTGGGTCTCATGAACAGTACAAAGTGCATTGTTCACAGTTAAATTGGTCAAAAGTTGTGGCTACTGTTTATGCACAGTGCATAAACAGTTGCCTTTGTCACTTAAAAGCTGAGAGGCTGCACAGAAAAAAATAAAAATAAAAGAGTTGAAACGTAAATGCAATAAACGTAAACGCAATTATTTGTATCCAAACGCAATAATTTGGGTTTAAAAATAGCTTTTAAGCTACCAAAACATCTACTCAAATGGACCATATTCTCAACAACCAAACACAGCATTAGAAATTTTTTGGATATTTATTAGTACTTTTTCGTTTTGCTATGTTTTTGGGTATTTAGTATTGACATAGGCTTGAATAGGTCTAGAAATTTTTGCCATTTGTTGATTGTGAAGAAGTACAATTGCGCAGATTATCATTACTATTATATAAAATTAAGGATTAAAAAAAAAAATACAATCTTTGAAATTGAATGTCAATTTGATTCTTATAATTTTTAGTTGGAGTCCTCACTGTGAATGTTAGTGTCTCTGTGCTAATATATGTTTGAGGCCTCTTGAGCTCCGCTCTCGGCGTGAGCCTTTCTCTATACTATGTTAAAGGGATTTTTCTTGGGTTTATTTGATTTCTACCCATAGTAGCGGCTTTTTCGGCTTCTCTATGGGTCTCAAATCGGCCTTAATAAGCTAAGTATTTTGTAATGAATATATATATTTATTGAAAATTTTAGTAATAGAGTTTAATCTATAACAAATTATTATAATTTTTATTAGTTAGTTAAAATAAAGAATTGGAAACCGAAAACCACTACAAATTAACAATAGTGAAAAACCAGCACGTAGTGTTTATAACTCTAATCCTGAGTTAAATGAAGAAAATGTGTAAGACTAAAATTTTAGTAATATACAACATATGTGTTGATGTACTAAACGTGTAAATAATAAGTGGTGTCATTTTGAGTAATTAAAAAAAATCAATTGAATACTAAAAAATAGTTAAAACTTAAAAAGGAAAAAAAAGAAGAAAAAGAAGTTGTAAGGCATTTATTATGTTAAAAGGGAAGAAAAAGAAAAGAAAAGAAAAGAAGTTGTAACATGTTTTATTAACAAAAAAAAAAAAAAATTGATGTAGCATTCTGACTGAAACCGAAATATTCATACATTTCTTAATCGAAGGGCCACTTTTCACTGTACAAGATAAGATAAGATTTTTTTTTTCCTTTAAATTTCCCATTGATTCATGCATGATATTTTGTTCTACCCATCACATCAATTTTTATCCCTTGTTTAATAAAGCACCACCCTTACATGAAAAAGGGTATAATCTATCATTTATTTAAGAACATTATTTTAATTACAAACTTAATTATAGCCTAACTTTTTAACTTTCTTTAAAAAGTTGACACGTGTGTAATGCACAAAACAAGTGTTGGTTAAGTATATGTATTCACGAGTCACATGTCAACTTATTAAAGAAAATTGAAATTTCATACTGTAATTAAGTTTGTAGCCAAGCGTAATTCACCCTTTGTTTAAAAGATTTTTATGTATGTAAACAATGATTTTGCTTTTCAATATCATGAGGCAAGTGACTAAACATGAACGGTTCTCTATATAGATAGAGCCGACCCACTTTCTGCATACACTAGTTGGCCCTCACAATTGACAAAAGGAGTCTTTTGGGGGGCCACGCCAATGCATAGTATGCAACCCCTTGAGACAATAATTACAAAGTGGGCAACTGGACAATATAATCGAATTGATTTTTGGTCATGTTAATTAGTGGGTCTTTGTCAAGGTTTCCTCGGTGTCTAAAGCTACAAACATGCGTGATGTTTGGTTTATTTTGAATGTTAATTTATTCATCTTCTCAAAGTTGAAGTAGTAATTATCAGAAATATTTTCATTACAAAAATTTTGAAATAATAATAAATAACTAGTAGATGTTGCACTCGTATACCGCGTTATATGACTTTTGATCCCAATTGAAAATTAGACCTGAAGTCTGACTCTGAAGCAGACAGAAAGGAGATAGAAATATGTGGTTAGGAACGTTACCCATTTTTCTCATCTCTGCTTGTCCACTTGACCTTTCTCTTTCTTTATAAATATCATTTTTACTTTAATTTTTAATTTTAATATACTTTTACGCAATTAATACTCCATTTGCTAGTCTTCTTTTACATGATTCTGACTTCAACTAAAGAAAGCTTGATGGATTCTAGATTCCTATGGCACCAAGATGATTTTTTTTTTTGGTGGGCTTAAATGCTGAAATTATCGTCAGATGTGAATGGTGTAATGTGCTTTCAAGAAAAGTAAGAAATATATGCTTGTCTCGTACACATATATGGCTTTTTGCACCTTTGATGTAGCGAGCCTAGCTAGTTGAATCGATCAAGGCTAAAAGAAAAGTGTGAATGTGATAGTGAACTATTTTTTGGGCTGAAAGTGTGATAATGAACTTGGCCAACAATATCTATTACTTGTAATGACTAATGACCGCAATCTAGTGGAGGAGGAGGACCGCAAGTCTTCCACGTTTGTTTGAGTTTTTCTTTCTCCTCCATTTTCGGGGGAGAAAAAAAAAGCACTTTCTACAAAATTTGAACGAGTATTTCTAATTGTGTAAATTAAACCGAAACTTTCATTCTCATGACAATCTACACTCCATCCATCCCTGTTATACTCAACAGTATTAGAACAAATTCTAGCATCTTTACACGACCAAAATAGTATCGTTTTTTCACTTAATTATCACCTCCATGCATTACATTTTCTTCTTCACATGAGCGAGAGAGGGGGAGCCTGCCTGAGATGCCATTAGACTCGTAGAACCTTGGCATGATGAAAGAAGGAAATGTTTTGTTCGAAAAGAATGTAGCCAAATAATATAATTGAATCAATTATTTTAAGACCGCACCATTTGTCATATCTTACTAAAATAATTGATTGCGAGTTGTAGATAAAAATTTTCACTAGGATTCACCACTTTTTTCTCTACTACTCACAATCGACTATATTAAAGTTGTGACAAAAATTACAACCCATTGAATATGAGTGTCATACTTTTAATACCAAAAGATGAATTTAATTATTTGTGCTCATTTCAGCACTTTTGGTGCCAAAAGATAACACAACTGCACCAATTTAGTATGCCTAAAACCGAATTTATCAAGCCTTTTTCATATTAGAAGTGTTATATCACCGATTCTTCCAAAGTTTAAATTATTTTAGTGCCAATGGATAACATAACCTATTTTTAGCAATTAGGTAGCATTTCTACAATGAGAAAGTTTGGCAACAAAATTGGTTGTATGGCTACAACTTCCTTAAAAAAAAAATAAATAAATAAGATTGTTACATATTTGAGAATCTAACTATTGGATTGCATGTTCTTTATGGTCTTAACACACATGTTAAATTTTGTGCTAATCGGATGTTATTTACTATATGGTTTATAAAATTATTTTTTATACATAATTTTAAACTACAAATACTTGCAATTTAAACAATTTATTGATGATATAGTTATTGATCTTTGATTTCTTGGAAATTTTGCAAGTATGAAGGATATAAGAAGAAAATATAACCCAATAGTAGATTTGTCAAAATTCACTTTCAATAAAAAGATATTGAGTAATGTTGTAGCCTTAGGTTACAATAATTTTTGTAGCCAAATTTTGTTTTTTTTTACTAAGAAATTTTGTCCCAAAAGAACCTAATTTCTCATGCGGAACTCTGAAGTACCAAAATTTGTGGCCATTTTGCTGCAAAGAGTCCGCAGTTTCAATTGATAAAGTGCAAGAACAACCTATCGGCCACAAAATTTCTTAACTAAGTTGTACAAATGCTAGGTAATTGCCAAAATTAGGTTGTGTTATCTTTTGGCACTAAAATTTGCCAAAACAAGCACGCAAATACAAATACAACCTAATTTCTCATGCCGAACTCCGAAGTACCAAAATTTGTGCCCATATTTGTTTCAAAAAGTCCTCAAAATGCTAAGAACAGCCTAATTTCTGCAACTTAGTTTCTCTCTCTTCAAAGTCCCCTAAAAAACATCACACTACAATATAAAGATAAAAAATTTATACGCTAACAATATTTAGACAAATCAATCAACAATGGAAACTATATTCCAACCTCTTCTAAAAGTGACATATGATATGTTCCAGATACTTATGATGTTGTCTTTGTGCGTGGTAGGGTAACCCAAAAGATAGTGTTATTCCACCTTTCCATGACAATATTATATTCGTATACTTAAACGCTTGTTTGATTCTATAAACTGCTTGCCATGTTAACTGATGATTGTCATCAATTGATAAAATAAAATGACCGTTTCTAAAGTTGAACAGGTCCCATTGGACATTGTTAAAGAATATTGGGGCCCATCGTTTTAAAAAAAAAAAAAAAAAGTTAAATAGGGATTTATGAGAGCTTGGAATTTCAGATTAAAAAATGTTCTTTTGTAAAATTTTTAATAATTAATTGTATTGGAGAACAAAGGATCACTATAGAAAAAAAAAAAAAAAAAAAACAATTAAATGAACGCATAACAATGGTTTAAAGGTATAAATTCACGTTATCTTTAGTAAATATTTGCCCTAACATAAGTGTTGTTAAAAGGTTATTTATAAACTTGTCTCTATAATATAACTAGTTCAGCAAGTAACAATTTTGAAGGAATTTTGTGAATTTATTTTTAATGGTGTTTCTCATATACAAGATATAAAAATGCTTATTTTGTGTTATAATTAATAATTATACGATTTTAAGGACACAAATTTAATTTGTATCACAATTTTTATATAATTATTATTTGTGTGCGACGAAGATAAGTACTAAATTAATGTCAAACTGATTTTATAATGGATCACTTCAATGAATTTCAATAAAAATTGTGACAAAAATTTATAATGAAAATAGATAAATCTTTAAGCTGACTCAGCCTCCCCCAACCCGACCTTTGTAGATAAACATTTCTTGGGACTGAACCGAACCAGACACAGGTTAACTCTTAACCCTAGTTAAACCCAATCCTCTCCCACTTTATTTATTTAAATAATAAAATCCAAGACCTCAGGCCCCCACTTCGCTCTCTCTTTCTCTCTCTCAACTCTCAACTCTCAACCCCACACAAAAGTTCACCGTACCGTGTTCTCTTCCCCTTCTGCCTCTCTGTCTACTCCTCCAAAATTCTTGGCCAAGCCTCTCTACCCAGCTCACGCCTCGCCACGTGTCAGATTCCCACCACCCCTCGCTTTCGCCGCCACCGCCTCCTCATCATCAGCTGAAACTTGCACCAATAGTACTGCGTCATCGTCGTCGTCGTATCTGCCCAACAGCAACATGGCCGCAGCAGCGTGCACTTCATCGCCGTACCAGGTCCTCGGCATCTCCACGGGAGCCACGTGTCACGAGATAAAAGCGGCTTACCGTCGATTGGCGAGGACGTGTCACCCCGACGTGGCGATCTCCACCAATCGTAAGGACACGTCAGGAGGAGGAGGAGGCGAGTTCATGAAAGTCCATGCTGCTTACTCCACCTTATCGGACCCAGAGAAACGCGCCGACTATGATCGCAGGATTAATATCCGAAGGTACCAGCCTTTGAGGGCGTCTTCTGGATTCTCTGGATCTGGATACGCCCGCAGGAATTGGGAGACGGACCAGTGTTGGTAGTATGTACTAGTAGTAACCAATGGTTGACTTGACTCACTGTGTCAACTTACCGAGTTGAAAAACTAATCCGGAGTAGTATATAGTTATAGCTATAGTTATACTAATATCACTGCATGGCCTGAGTTGATTATTGTACTGTACATATTTTTCCTCGACCTATATATGTATGAGCGACCTATCCTTACTTAACTTCGGATGGATTATGTATTGTTGCCTGAAGTACTTTTTCCGAATTCTGAAGCTACTGTATAAACGTGTAATACGGCCAAACAAATATCATACCGATCGACATACTTCTTAATATCTCTCTCTCTGAAGTAGTTTTGTGTCATTTGTGATTAAAAGAGAAATGGTGGGTATTATTTCGATTGAGTAATTGGGTGTCAACTTGTGATTTGATTACATAATTTTAGAATTAATATTTTTATTTTTTCAGAAAATAAGATTTTTTTTTTTGGCTGAGAAGAAAATAAAAGAGTCTAATGACAAAATATATTTGATACTAATATTTTTCAACAATTCTTGATGCGATTGATGTAAAATGATGACATTAATGTACAAAAAATAGTGCTTCATATTTGTTATTAGGAACTTTGCTGTTTATAATTTAACGGATGATAATACATTTTTATTGATATCCATGTTAAGCCCGTGAAATAAGAGATGTGTACGAATGGCAAATATTGTGAGAATAATTAGCCCTTAATATGTTGTATTAATTACAATATGTCACTTAAATAATTAATTAGAAAAAAAGATATCTTTATTAGTATAAGTATTTATGAGGTATGGGAGATGAGGGTCGAGGTTCAAGTCTCTAAAAGGAAGTTTCATACACACACACACATATATATATATATATATATATATATATATATATATATATATATATATATATATATATACTTATATTAGGCTATAGTAGAATTTCTATCTTATATTAAAAAAAAATTATGTATTTAAATAAATATATATTCTTTTGTAGTAAATAAATAAATATATAGATATTTGATTAAAAAACATGAACAAATGTGCAGACAAACTTAAAGATTCTAAATTTGATTAGAATCTACAATTATTGTAGGAATTTAAGGCTTGCGGAATTTACAATTATATCCTTAATCAATGCGAGTGGGATTAAAAAGGCTTAAAAATCTCGGCTCACCACCTTTGTGGTAGAAGGATAGCTCGTGAGGGAAGGGACAGGTCAAAATTGGAAGGCACAAAATTGCCACCCTTAGATCATTAATTATATACTTTATAGTCTATAGCTTGCAGTGTTAGTTGTTATTAATGTATTATTTAGTCATAATTCTAAAGTGGTCAACTGAGTCAATGGTAGATTTATATGAAAGTAATTGTTCGCTACTATAAATTGATCACATTATCAAATTGTGGCAAATGGTGTAATAATAGTTGGAAAACTGGTTATTTAGAGCATCCTCTCCATCTAGGTGGCTTGTGATTCTGAAAAACTAAAAATGCGCAAACGAAATTACCGGAAAAAATTGCTAATTTATATTAACTCTCCTTTAAGCCAAGGGAATGAACATGACATCTTCCACGTCTATAATTTTTTTCTTTTTTGGTAGCATATGATACATGCATTAAAAAAAAAAAAAAAAAAAAAAAAAAAAAAGAAGCTAGAAATTTTGCAGTTTGGGAGATAGCTTACTAAAGGCAAGACTATTTTATTCAGCAAAAAAAAAAAAAAAAAAAAAGGCAAGACTATTTTAATAACTAACTCATGAGTTTTGAAGGTGTCAGTTGAGCTAAAACTCTTAGAGAGCGACTAAATCTTAGTTAACCAATGTAGCAATCGGATGAGCTATTCCCATTTACCATATTGGAGGAATAGAAGAATATTAAGAAATTTAAATTAAACAAAATTTAATATATAAAAAAACTTGAATCTTAATTAATATCAACACAAAAAAAAAAAAAAATTATAGTTTTGCAATTTTTTCTATGAGGTTTCATTATTTATTGTCAATATGGGTAAGTGTGACCATTTTATTTTGTTAAGCTTGTATAACAATTTTATTTTTATGTAATTGTTATTATCTATTGTGACAAAAATATTTTAAACTAAATGATAAAACTCAACCCACTTGCACTATATTAATTATTGACTCACATAGCCATACTTCTGCATACATAAATAATATACTAAGTGGTTACTTAACCAATCAAATCTAATAGTTGAATAAGAGATTTGGGGTTCAATCCCTGCCTACACCAAAAACTTATTGGTGTCTTAGTTTGATGATAAAGAGCTATCATCAGGAACGAACTCCATAAGTTGAAACTCTCTCTCAAAAAAAAAAAAATCCTTAAACATCACTGACTTTACTTTTTTTTTTCTTTTTTTTTTCTTGAATGACTAGCTTTATAATAATAAATTATTACAACACAATAACAATGCATGCACATGTAACAAACCTTATGTATTTCCTAATTATTAAATTATATAATGTTATATTATATTATATTTATACTATACATGCACAAATTCACACACATCACATTTCACACACATAGTATAATATAAATTTATAACAAAGAGAGACTTACAACTTATAAACGCTCACTCTTTATTCTTAAAGCCGGAGATACAAGAGATTTTCAAATAAAGAAAAGAGATGAGATTAATTAGATTCATGAGAGAGGGGGTGATTTATGATTTGCGTTGTTGTTTTGTACTATGCAAGATTTAATCTTAGGTGTGCAAAAATATTTTTAAGGGGTAAAATAAATTAATAAAAAATATAATATATATATATACTATACATGCACAAATTCACACATATCACATTTCACACACATAGTATAATATAAATTTATAACAAAGAGAGACTTACAACTTATAAACGCTCACTCTTTATTCTTAAAGCCGGAGATACAAGAGATTTTCAAATAAAGAAAAGAGATGAGATTAATTAGATTCATGAGAGAGGGGGTGATTTATGATTTGCGTTGTTGTTTTGTACTATGCAAGATTTAATCTAAGGTGTGCAAAAATATTTTTAAGGGGTAAAATAAGTTAATAAAAAATATTATATATATATATAATTTTTTTTTTCAAGTTATGGGGTTTATTTGAACTCCCAAAACATAGGTGGAGCTGCCACTAAGTACCTGTTTGGATTACACGTTTAGCTAAGCGTTTTCGCGTTCACGCTTTCTTCTTCTTCTTTTTTCTTCTGCTGCTGCACGCGTCAGGGGGGACGAATTCCACTGTTTATGCTACTGTTCATGAATAGTAGCCATATATTGTTGACTTTTCAGCCTTTTTCATCACATCTGTGAGTCTCGTGCACTGTTCACGAGACTCACAAACTTCACTTTTCAGCAACTTTTTCATTAAAAATTGGTCTCTCAACACTATTCATACATTTAAAAATTATTTTGCTACAGTATTTTTAGTTTTCAGCTATATCCAAATGACCCTAAGTCTTTGGCTCCAACTATTAATAGGAAGATGATATTAATTCTTATCATGTTTATGTTTGGAGTTAATTTTTTTTTATTATAAAAGAATATATTAGGGCCTAATAAAGATATGTTGATGGTGGGTATAATAATCTCACACACCCAATGTCCTATACAGTATATAGTGTACTTCATGTGAGGGGTGTCCCTTGCTCAGGGTGGCAATTTTTATCCATATCCATGAATCCACCTATTACTCACCTTATTTAGATAAGTATTAACCCAACCCATTTGAATATTTGGGTTAAATGGATAAAGACCCATTTGGTTATTTAATTAGATGGGTCTAAATGGATAAATCCACTAATACCCACTAAACCCATCTAGAATTTAAATAAACAACATAAAGTCTAAATTTCTAAAAAATGACCAAAACACCCTGTAAGAGGCAAAATTTTAAGCCAATTATAAAATGCCACATTAAAATTTAGTGGCAAATTCCAAATTAATGTCATTAAATTAATTAAATTAGATAATGACATGTGTCATCTAAATTGACATCACACTGGCATATCAAAATTTGCCACATGTCATTTGGCCCATAAGATAAAGATAAACTTCCTATTCAAAATTTATGGATAATTATCTTTATTAAAATAAACTAAATAGAGATAATGATTTATCTTTGTTGATTATTATCTTTATCAAAATATGATATAGATAAATAGAGATAATTATCTCTAAATGGAATTTGGGCCAATCAAAAGTCTACTACATACTTTCAAGCATATCAACTCAAAGTGAAGCTTATCCTCTAAAATCACTATAAATAGAGGACATCCCCTCTCATTTTAGAGGAGGAAGTTTTCAAGAGGCCCAGGCTCTGGAGAAATTCTGTCTCAAGAATCTTTGAAGAACTTGAAGAACATTTGAAGAACTTGAAGAAAATTCGAAGAACTTGAAGAACATTCGAAGGGCTTGAAGGACAACAAATCTCTAACAAGCTTAAAGCCAGAGATTCGTTGTGGAGACCATTTGATTCGTCTTTCAACCAAATTGAAGAAAATTTCGAGTTTGAGTCAAGACCATAAAGAAGATAGAATCAGAGGAGCATTTGTCAAAACTGAGATTGAACTCATTACTTGATTAATACAAAAAAATATATTTGTAGAACCCATTTTTTTTAATTTGTTTGATTTTTCTTCAATTGAAAATTTTGTGTTTACACACCCCAAAAACCAAAAAAAAAAAAGACCAAAATACCCCCAAAACCCAAAAAATAACCAAAATACCCTTAAAACCTGAAAATTACCAAAATACTCCAAAAACCTAAAAAATGACTAATATACCCCAAAAACCTAAAAAATGACAAAAAACCCAAAAAAAAAATGTCCCAAATACCTCCGAAACTTGAAAATGACCAAAATATCCCAAAACCTAAAAATTACCAAACTACCCCTAAAAACCTAAACATGACAAAAATACCCCAAAAACCCAAAATTACTAAAATACCCCCAAAACCCAAAAAATGACCCAAATTCCTCCAAAATCTCGAAAATGAGCAAAATACGCCCCCCCCCCCCAAAACCTAAAGAATGTCCAAAATATTCCAAACCCCAAAAATGACCAAAATATCCTCAAAACCTAAAAAATAACTAAAATTCCCCATAAACCTAAAAAATTACCGAAATACCTCTAAAACTTTAAAATTACCAAAAATAACCCCGAAACCTAAAAAATTACTAAAATAACCGCAAAACCTAAAAAATAACCAAAATACCCCCAAAAACCTAAAAAATTACCAAAATACTCCCAAAACCTAAAAAATGACCGAAATACCTCTAAAACTAAAAAAATAACTAAAATACCCCCAAAATCTAAAAATTTACCAAAATACCCTGAAACCTAAAAAATGATCGAAATTCCCCAAAACCTAAAAGAAGAACAAAATAACCCCAAAACCTTCAAAAAAAAAAAAATGAACAGTTCGGGGGTATTTTAGTCATTTTTTTAGGTTTTAGGGGTATTTTGGTCAGTTTTAGGTTTCGAAGGTATTTTGGTCATTTTTTGGGTTTCGGGAGTGTTTTGGTTATTTTTAGGTTTTGGGGGATATTTTAGTCATTTTTTGGGTTTCGAGGGTATTTTGGTCATTTTTGGGGTTTGCAGGGTATTTTGGTTATTTTTAGGTTTGGGGGTATTTTGGTCATTTTTTTTGGTTTCGAAGGTATTTTCGTCTTTTTTTTTTTAGTTTTTGGGGTATTTTGGTTATTTTTAGGTTTCGAGGGGTATTTTGGTCGTAATTTGGGTTTCGGGGGTATTTTGGTCATTTTAGGGTTTTGGTCTGGTAATTTTTTAAGTTTTGGGGGAATTTTGGTAATTTTTTTGCTTCAGAGGTATTTTGGTCATTTTATGGGTTTCAGGGGTATTTTGGTTATTTTTTGAGTTTTGGGGGTATTTTGGTCATTTTTTGGTTTTGAGGGTATTTTGGTCATTTTCTGAGTTTCGGGGGTATTTTGGTCATTTTTAGGTTTGGGGGTATTTTGGTAATTTTAAGGTTTCAAAAGTATTTTGGTCATTTTTTGGGTTTCAAGGGTATTTTGGTCATTTTAGAGATTTGATAGGTGTTTTGGTTATTTTAGTGGTTTTTAAGCATATTTGGTGGTTTTAGAGATATCAGGGGTATTTTGGTCATTTTAGAGGTTTCTTGGGTATTTTACTCATTTGAGAGATTTTGGTGATATTTTCCTCATTTTAGAGACTTTGGATGTCCAAGGGTATATTGGTAATTTTCAAAGTAGAGGGGTATTTGCATCATTTTAGGTATTTAATGGTATTTTGGTAATTTTGGAAATCAAGAAGGTATTCATGTAGTTTTAAAGGTATTTGGGTCTTATTGAGTTAAATGAGTGGGTTACTAATTAAATGGGTTGGGTTGGTAATGATAATTAATTTATATATAAACGAGTCAGGTAATTACACATCAAACTCATTTATGACCCTACCCACCCATTTGCCAACCCTATCCCTAGCATATGACTAGTGACTAGCAATAAGTGAGGATGAGAGCACTGGAATGCGAACCTACATAGTACATAGAGGAGTTGCATCTATAACCACGCTAGCCATCGCTATTAGATTGCAAATTGCTAGTAATAATTAATAAAGGAACGCAAAAATCTTCTATTTGCTAGTCAACTTGGATAGTTGGATGAAACTTGTTTCCTTGAAAAAATTCACTCGCCATCACTATCTGATTGCAATTTGACAGTAATGGAGGAACGCAAAAATCTTCAATTTGCAAGTCAACTTGGCGGAAACTTGCAATTGTGCCTTGCAAATAACAAGTCTTACTAATAAAGTCTATTACTTAACTTGACCACATTCCCCTTGGTAATCCATATATATAAGCCCAATGACCTCCAATGAAGGCAAAAATCTAAGTCCATAGACCGCCAAATTGATACCAATGAGTAAAATCTCTTTGTGCTTCTGGACTCTATAATAACAACTAAGAGTGTGCTAAACTGTTAGCAGGAGTAGAAACTAAAAGAAATATTATAAAAGTCATTTCCATATGATTCTTTTCGCTAAACTTCATTTCGCTAGAATTAGACAGTATTACTGCTACAAATCTACAATAGTGACTACAGTATGCTGTAGTGAATTATCAACTAATGTGCCCAACAAATTAAAGTTTTGGGCCGGGGTTTCAAAACTTAGGCCCAATTCTAAAGTTTGAAAATAAGGCCCATGGACTTTGTTGCCGACTGCACTCTTCTAATATATATATATATATATATAGGAAAAATGAGCCTAGCATTTTATTAGGATCCTCTAAAATTTTTATGAGTAAATGTATGGTTGAAATTTTGCTACGTGATCACTCAATTAATACTAGTTTATATTTGTTTAAACAACAACATTATGGATACATTCAATTTTTATAACGTATGGAAATTATTGACGATGAATAAAGCACAAAAAGTGATGACTACATGAAAAACAAATAGTGTTTATCACTCACAGTCAACCACTTCAACATGTTGTGAAATTTGGTATATTTTTAGATTTTTTTTTTTAAAATATTGATGATATGACCATTCTAAACCATTTATTTAGGATTTTAGAATTTCATGGTGAATTCAATTTACTACTAAAACTTTAGAAGATCTCAATCCTTGTTTATATTCTTGCACTCATTGGCCCTATCTTTCATGACCAAAAAAGAAAGAGCGATGCTAAAATTAATATAAATTTATTATAAATCTAACAATTAATGTGTCAATTTTTAAAACACAAAATAAAATTTTAATTAAGAAATTTATTTATCATATTATTTATATGGTACTAATCATATAAATTTTCTTGCTAGTTTGTAAACTTTTTGTAGTAAAAGTGTATCTAAAAATTAGTATTTGTTTTAGTATTTTTCAAAAAGAAAGCTGGGCAGCTCCACAAGCTTCATGCACTGAACTGAAGAGTTATTACTGCTAAATCTTTTTAAAAATTTATAACTAGATAATTAAGCTTTTTTCCCCCTTATGGACTAGAATTATTGAGCATTTCAAGAGTTAGGGGAGGTAATTTGGGCATATTTCTGGTGCTGGTCTGAATCAACAAGACTTGGACCAGTCTTCTTTTCTTTTTTCCTAAGCAGACTTGGTCCAGTCAGTTCTACCACTTGGACCAATCTCTCTCTCTCTCAATTGTTACAGGTCAGGAAATAACCGTTTACAATGAAATTAAATGGTTCTCAATTCTCATGTCCTGAGATGACATACAAGAAAAACACTACAAAAATCTAAAACAATTTTTTTTAACAAATTGTAATAGAATTGAACAATTTTAAACCAGTTTTAAGCTGCCCAAACAAATGGGCCTTAAGCATGCTTTTGAACCAAAATTAAAACTCAAAAACTGAATTAGACCTTGAAAGTGGGTCGAGTTGATCAGGTTGGGTTTAGAAACAGTCTTCTTAAACAAGTTGCAAAACCTATGACCCTTATAGCTATGGTTAATATCAAGTTAATCCTTATTGTTCATAATAATAATAACAGAATTTGATGATATTACATTGTCATCCTTTTCAAAACAAATAACAAAATACTAAAAAAGTAAATGTCATAACCCTTGAATGCTAGCAAAACAATATGAACTTCGACATCGGATTGCCACAAATTGGCAATGACTTTGAGCTCAAAACCTCGTTGTTGGCAATGACAACCGCATGAGAGAGCAGAGAATGAGTAATGAAACAAGATTTAAAAAATTACTATTGTGGGGAGTAAAGAGGTCCTGACAGGTATATGGGCCTTTAGGCCATACTAAGTAAAGCCGACCTACCCTTGATTTTGAAACCTTGTAGTGCCTTGGGCCTACTCATGCGCCGAGGACCCGAGGACCAATCCGAGGTTGATTTTACTTTCAGATGGGCATAGAAGAATCAGCAACGTTATCATAACGGCACATAAACGACATGACGGAGACCAACGGTTAAAAGGGGTGAACCCTGGATGTCCTAGAAGCTCCGGTGTTTGAAAAGTACTAAAGGCTGCTGCCTCCACATTAAAGACCCTTCACCTACTACCTTAGCCGCATTAATGGGGAAGTGACACCTGAACAGCGGAAGGGAAACTTCTGGTTACTATTCAAGGCACTGAGAGAAGAAATCTAGGCTAAGGGGGAGATGGGGCAACACGTGTATGGGGGATTAGAAGATGAGTATTTAAGGGGAGACCCAGAATAGAAAAAGGGGAGCTCTCTCTCTCTCTCTTGGTAATCAAAAGAAAAAGAAAGAAAGAAAGATAATATAAGAACAGTCCTCGGCTTACGTCCGAGGAGGTTGAGTTACAATATTCCACTTGTTATTTTGAGTGCTGACAATCTTTGACTTGCCATATAACCCTTAAACTCTTCTAACCTGGGTTTAAAACCCGCACTCTACAAATTCATATTGTTTAAGGCTCATGGGCCTGGGCCATAACTGTTCTTGGGATCAGGTGCAATTGTGCACTTACAATTGGCGCCGTCTGTGGGAAATCTAGTCTAGAAAAGGTAGGGATATCATGGCAGGCTTAGGCGGTCACCATGCAGAGTCGCAGGGATCGCAACCTGAAGATCATTTCGAGCGTCTCGAACGTCGAAGTGATCGTGAAGGAAGCGTCCATTCAGAGTACCCAAGGGATAGCCATGCTCCAGGTGGGGCTAGCAGCACTCATGATGATGGTTCTAGAGCCATGCAGGACGAGATTAACCGTTTGAAGAGGAAGTTACGTCGCACCAGACGTAGGTCTTCACCGTCCTTGTCCAGTCCTTCTTCTGATGAAGATGGGGAAGGTGGCTACGACACAGGGACGCGCTCACCCCCCAGCTCAGCGTCCTCGGGGGGGAGGACGAGCTAGCCCGCAAGCGCAAAAGGGTTCCTTCTAGGGGCCTAGGCAACGATGCTATGAGCAGGGCGTTACACCAGCTCTCCAAATCTCCGTTTTCTCGGAGGATGAGAAGGGGAGACTTCCCAGGAGATTTACTCAGCCCACCTTTACCATCTACAATGGCCGGACTGATCCGGTGGAGCACGTGAGCCACTTCAACCAGAGAATGGCCATACACTCTCACAACGAGACGCTGATGTGCAAAGTCTTCCCCTCTAGCTTGGGACCTGTAGCCATGAGGTGGTTCAACGGCCTCAAGTCACGGTCCATAGGTTCATTTGGGGAGTTGACTAGGTCATTTGCCTCGTGATTTATTACTTGTAGCAGAGTCCCTCGGCCATTGGACTCGCTGTTATCTATGACCATGAAAGAGGGAGAGACGCTAAAAACATACTCTGATCGTTACTGGGAGATGTTTAACGAGATAGATGGCGACTTCGATGAAGTGGCGTTGAATACATTTAAGGTAGGTCTTCCTACAGACCACGACTTGAGAAAGTCTCTGACAAAAAAACCTGTCCGCAGCGTACGTCGCCTTATGGATCGCATTGACGAGTATAAGAGGGTAGAGGAGGACCAACAGCAAGGAAAGGGGAAGGAGAAGGTTATCCTGCAGGAGAGAAGGGATTTCAGGTCGGACCGATACAATAATAGTAAGCCAAGGAGAGATTATTTCGGACAGTCCAATTCAGCAGCACCTCAAGCTGTAAATACAGTATTCCGAGAGCCAGTACATCAATTACTAGAGAAAGTTCATAAAGAGCCTTTCTTTAAGTGGCCTAGGAAGATGGCAGGCGACCCTGCGAAGAGGAATCAAAACCTCTTTTGTCAGTACCATCAGGATGTGGGCCATACCACCGAGAACTGTAGGACCCTTTGGAACCACTTGGAGCAGCTCGTCAGTGAAGGAAAGGTAAAGCAGCATTTGTGTCAGTCTTCCGGGCAGGGCAATCAAGTTGCCTCAAACAATCAGAGGAACAACTCCTCTCGGCCAGCATGGGAACCATCAATGTCATCTTCGCTGCACCTGGCAGGACAGGGTCAAGCCCGACCAGGGTGATGGCACTCTCTCATTCTCAGGCCGAGGGGGGAGGTAGTAGGCCGAAGAGGCCGAAGGTCATTTTGCCGGTTTTGGGATTTACCGAAGAGGATAAGGCTGGTACTATTCAGCCCCATGACGATGCCCTCGTGGTCACCCTCAGGATAGGAAATTATGACGTGAGGAGGGTGATGATAGACCAGGGCAGTGGTGCAGATCATGTACCCTGATCTATATAGGGGGCTAAGATTGAGGGCGGAGGACCTGACTCCTTATGATTCGCCCTTATAAGCTTTGAAGGCAGATCCGTGATGCCGAGAGGACAAATTGTTTACCCGTTCAATCCGGCTCAGAAAAACGGTAGAGGTGGATTTCATTGTTGTAGACGCATACTCTCCATATACGGCCATCCTCGCCAGGCCTTGGTGCATGCGTGGGGGGGCTGTCCTCTACCTTACACGTCAAGGTCAAGTTCCCCTCGGGGGAATGTGTTGAAGAAATCCTCGGCAATCAGTCGGTGGCTAGGCAGTGCATATCAGCTGCAGTATTGCACCAAGCGGAGATTGAGCCTTCGGTTTCGTTCACCAGAGGCTTATAGCAGTTAACGTCACCTGACGCATCAGGAGTGCTGCCAGGAGAGGAAACACGTTGTGAGGAGTTAGAGAAGTTCCCAGTGGCCGACGACTCGGAGAGGTTTTTCCAAGTCGGTACACTTTTGCCATACCAGGAGAAGATGGAATTGATCGAATTTTTGAGGAAAAATGTTGACGTCTTTGAGTGGGATCCCTACGAGGCTCCAGGGGTTGATCCAAGTTTCATTTGTCATCACTTGAATGTCAACTCGGCCATTGTCCCAAGAAGGCAGCCACCTCGGCGCTCCTCCAAAGAACATTCTGAGGCCGTGAAGGAAGAGGTGGCCAAGCTTAAGAGGGCTGGGGCTATCAAAGAAGTCTTCTACCCTGAGTGGTTGGCTCATACCGTTGTAGTCAAGAAGAAGAATGGAACGTGGAGGGTATGTGTGGACTTCACGGACCTGAACAAGGCCTGTCCCAAAGATTCGTTCCCCATGCCGCGTATTGATCAATTGGTGGATGCCACTGTCGGACATCCTCGGATGAGCTTTTTGGACGCTTTCCAGGGTTACCATCAGATTCCCCTGGCATTGGAGGATCAAGAGAAGACTGCTTTCATCACTCCAATAGAAATTACCACTACACTGTCATGCCATTCGGGTGAAGAATGCTGGGGCTACCTATCAAAGGATGATGACCAGAATGTTTGAACAGCAGATGGGGAAAACCATTGAGGTGTATGTAGACGACATGGTGGTGAAAAGCAAATCAATACTCTCACATATAAAGGATTTGTCTGACACTTTTCAATTCTAAGAAAGTACAGGTTGCGCCTCAACGCCTCCAAGTGCTCCTTTGGTGTGGGGTCAGGAAAGTTCTTGGGGTATATGATTACACATAGAGGAATAGAGGTAAATCCATCCCAAGTCAAGGCTATTCAGGACTTGCAGTCTCCTCGGAACCCAAGGAGATTCAAAAGCTAACAGGAATGATAGCCGCTTTAATCGATTCATATCTCGGTCAGCCGATCGCTGTCGTCCTTCTTCCAGCTGTGAAAAAATGGAAAGGGTTTAAGTGGTCCGAGGACTGCGAGTTAGCTTTTCAACAGCTGAAGCATTATCTTTCTCGGCCGCCTATTCTCTCTCGTCCAGAGGCGCATGAGATTTTATTTGCTTACTTGGCAGTGGCCGTCCACGCGGTCAGCCTGGTCCTGATAAGGAAGATAACGGAGTGCAAAGACCGATTTATTATGTTAGCAAATCGCTGGGTGACGCCGAGGTGCGTTATCTACCCTTGGAAAAGCACTCTGGCCATTGTTCATGCTACCCGAAAGCTTCCCCATTATTTTCAGTCCCATACAGTGGTCGTGCTGACTCAACTGCCTCTCAAGGCAGTGCTTCGCAGCGCCGACTACTCAGGAAGAATAGCGAAGTGGGGAACCATCCTGGGGGCTTTTGATGTTAAATACAAGCCTCGCCCTCGGTGAAGGGTCAGGTCCTCGCCGATTTGGTGGCGGAGTTTTCTGAGCCATTGCTGGAAGAAGCTCTAGGGGATTTTCCCCGTGGGTGAAAAATCAGTTGGTGTGGTCACAGCGACAATATCTCCGATCTGGAAAGTGTATGTGGATGGAGCGGCCAATCAAAGAGGATCTGGTGTTGGACTTGTTCTGATTTCCCCGGAGGAAATTATCTTCGAAAAATCAATGAGATTGGCGTTCTCGGCCACTAATAATGAGGCTGAATACGAAGCGGTTTTGGTGGGAATGAGAATGGTGCACAGGATGGGTGGGAAAGACATTTGCGTCTTTCGGACTCTCAGTTGGTGGTCGGCCAGGTTGGGGAACCATGGAAGCTAGAGATTCACGAATGCAGGAGTATTTGGCCCAGGTCAAACGTCAGCAAGCTGAGTTTGATTCTTTGTCTTGGTTCACATCTCTCGGACTGGAAAACCATCATGCCGACTCCTTGGCTACGCTGGCAACGACCTCGGCTCAAATTTTACCCAGGGTGATCCTTATCGAGGATTTACTAGAACTCTCTCTTGTCGCCACCAATGTGCCCCGCATTCATCTCATACGACCTGGGCATAGTTGGATGGACCCGCTCATATCCTTTCTTAGGAGTGATGTTCTCCCTGAGGACAGATCGGAAGCAGATAAGGTGCGCCGTAAAGCACCACGTTTCTGGTTGTCCGAGGATCAGAAGCTATATAAACGATCCTTTTCAGGACCGTACTTGTTGTGTGTACACCCAGACTCAAAGAAGGGCTTCTGGAAGAAACGCACGAAGGGATTGTGGGCAGCCACACTGGGGGAAGATCCTTGGCCCACAGAGCTTGACTCAGGGCTACTGGTGGCCCAATATGCAAAGGGAGGCTCAGATTACGCCAGGAAGTGTGATCAATGTCAGAGGTTCGCCCCCAATATCCATCAACCTGGAGGAGTTCTTAACCCTTTCCAGTCCTGGCCCTTCGCGCAGTGGGGACTAGATATAGTGGGGCCATTTTCGAGGGGCGTAGGCAACAACAAGAGTGGCTTTTAGTGGGAACAGACTATTTCACTAAAGGGGTGAGGTCGAGCCCTTGGAAAATATTAGGGATGTTGATTCCAAAAAGTTCATCTGGAAAAATATTGTTACTAGATTCGGCATACCACACACGCTTGTGTCTGACAATGGTGTCAATTTGATAGCAACGCTTTAGGCAATATGTGGTGACATGGGTATCATAAACAGGTACTCCAACCCATCCTATCCTCAAGGAAATGGCCAGGCCGAGGTGTAACAAGGTCATAGTCAACGGGTTGAAGAAAAGGTTGGATGATGCGAAAGGAAGATGGGTAGAAGAACTCCCTCACGTTTTGTGGACATATCGAAACACACCGCGAGGTCCACCGGAGAGAAATGCCATTTTCTATGACTTATGGGGCCGAGGCGGTAATACCTCTGGAATGGTTTTCCTACCCTGAAGACGAGTGCATTTAATACTAAGAGCAACGATGGGCTCTTGGAGACAAGTCTAGATTTACTGAAGAACGACGTGAGGCAGCTATGGTCCAGATGGCTTATTACCAACAAAACTTAAACGGGGATATGATGCCCATGTGAAGCTGAGGCCATTGGCACCTGGTGATCTTGTTTTAAGAAAGGTTGTGGGCACAGCTAAGAACCCAGCCTGGGGCAAGCTAGGACCCAACTGGGAAGGCCCCTATTGTATTTTCAGTAGCAGGAATAGGATCTTATCGGCTAGCTGATTTAGATGAAAATGTTGTACCACGGCCGTGGAACGTAAATAAACTACGAAGGTATTACTATTAATAAAGTTTGCTGCTGATTGTGCTTACTCAAAAATTATTAATATTTCATGAATTTCCAGCAACATAATCTTAAAGAATCAAACAGAAACTTGGTTAGTGTGGTCCTCGGACCACCAACCTTGTGGAAATTGATGTCTTATCTTTGTTAAACAGAACCTCAGTTATGCGGGTCCTCGGGCCTCCTACTTGGGAAAATTAACATTTGGAATTACAATCTTAAAGAATCAAACAGAAACTTGGTTAAGTGTAGTCCTCGGACCACCAACCTTGTGGAATTGATGTCTTATCATTGTTAAACAGAACCTTAGTTATGCCGGGTCCTCGGGCCTCCTATGGAAAAATAACATTTGGAATTACAATCTTAAAGAATCAAACAGAAACTTGGTTAAGTGTAGTCCTCGGACCACCACCTTGTGGAAATTGATGTCTTATCATTGTTAAACAGAACCTTAGTTATGCCGGGTCCTCGGGCCTCCTACTTTGGGAAAATTAATATTTGGAATTACAATCTTAAAGAATCAAACAGAAACTTGGTTAAGTGTGGTCCTCGGACCACCAACCTTGTGGAAATTGATGTCTTATCATTTGTTAAACAGAACCTCAGTTATGCCGGGTCCTCGGGCCTCCTACTTTGGGAAAATTAACATTTGGAATTACAATCTTAAAGAATCAAACATAAACTTGGTAAGTGTAGTCCTCGGACCACACCAACCTTTTGGAAATTGATGTCTTATCATTTGTTAAACAGAACCTTAGTTATGTCGGGTTCTCGGGCCTCCTACTTTGGGAAAATTAACATTTGGAATTACAATCTTAAAGAATCAAACAGAAACTTGTTAGTGTAGTCCTCGGACCACCAACCTTGTGAAAATGATGTCTTATCATTGTTAAACAGAACCTTAGTTATGCCGGGTCCTCGGGCCTCCTACTTTGGGAAAATTAACATTGGAATACAATCTTAAAGAATCAAACAGAAACTTGGTTAAGTGTGGTCCTCGGACCACCACCTTGTGGAAATTGATGTCTTATCATTTGTTAAACAGAACCTAGTTATGCCGGGTCCTCGGGCCTCCTACTTTGGGAAAATTAACATTTGAATTACAATCTTAAAGAATCAAACAGAAACTGGAAGTGTAGTCCTCGGACCACCAACCTTGGGAATTGATGTCTTATCATTGTTAAACAGAACCTTAGTTATGCCGGGTCCTCGGACCTCTACTTGGGAAATTTACATCTTTTAAGTTATCACGGATAAATAATCGAAAGGATCAAAGGAAGGTTGGTTTAATCTTGTCCTCGGACTGTAAACTTGGTTGAAGATAATTCTTATCAAGCTAGGAAAGTGTTAATCAAAGTGATGTAAGGAACGATATTCGGACTTACATTCAATTAAAAACAGAATCATGCAAGTGGACGAGGTCTACTACTTAGACCATGGACTTGGTCAAAACTAACTTCTTATTGTTCTCAGGACGTAGCGCTTTACTGTCCATTAACTCAGATCTAAAGTTTGTCCCTCTAATTGTAAACAAAATTTATGGTCTTCGAACTTACATCATACCAACAACAATGCTATACGTTGCAGAGGTTTAATTGTTGCTTGAAACTTTGGTTATTAGTGATATTTCAAACCACGTGATCTTTTTGTTAAGTCCTTATAAATGCGTATGGTCATAAGTGGATAATTCTTGTAGTTGGATTTGTTTACTCAAACAAACTTCAATAAAACAGTACAAAATAAACGAAGTAAAAAACAAACGCAATGCGATAAAAAGGTATATAAAATTGTTCTTTACAAAATTGCATAATAAGTATTACAAAGGGGATAAATATAAGGATGGAGACTAAGAAGCCCTAATCTCGGCCTAAGGTTCAGAAGGAGGGTCCACATGAGAAGTGCTCGGACCTTCAGTCTTTTTCAGCTCCACTTCAAAAGGGGAAAGAATATGTTTCCCTTTATCCGCTTCCTTTGCTGGTATGACATTATGCTCCAAGGCTAGACTGAGATCCTTCTCGGCATCCACATCAGCTTCCTGTTCTTTGTTGGAACCCAAGGGTTCTGTAGGATCTAGGATGGGCTGTAGGACCACCTGGGGCAGCTCTGGTAGAGTTGAGTCAGGGGTGGGGGTGGCAGCAGGAGCCTCCTCACTTTCCGGATTTCCAGTGGAATCCAGACGTTCTCGGACTTCCTCAACTCCGAGGAGGGGGAATTCCAGCTGCGTTTAAGGCCTCCACCCAAACCTTCTGGCAGTATTCACGGCACAAGGCCGCGAAGGCCTCGGTCAGCTGCTCCTCGGTGTTGGCCACCCCTTCCTGATAGCTCGCCTGTTTGGCAGCTTGTAAAGAGCTTTGAAATGTGCTGGTTCTCTCTTCAGCAGCGCAATTTCCTTCTCCAAATCTGAGCGTTCCCTTTGAGCTCGGGCAATCCATCATCTTTTTCATGGAGGAGCTTGCGCTGTCCTTCTATTTGGGTCTCCATAGTTTTGAGACTTGACCTAGCACCATCTCTCTCTCTCTTTACATTAGCCACCTCTGAGAGCAGCTTCTCGTTTTCAGCGATGGCTGTCCCCAGAGACTTCTCAGTCTCCAACCTGACCTCCATCTCGGCCCTGGCCTTCTTCCGAGTATCTTCAATAAACTTTTCAGCTACGAAGACCTCCTGAACAGCCTGCAATGAAATATGGTGGGGTCAAAACAACAAAAACTTATAAATATTGCTAAAAATAAACTCTTCATGAGAAGAAAAAACAAAAAACATACCGCGCCAAGTCTCTCTTCAAAGCAAGGAAGAGCTGTGGCTGGCTCATTTTTTCCAAGGACTCCATGTCCTTGGGCAGCAAAAGAGGGCGTTCCAACACCTCGGCCAAGTGGTGGGCATGGCCATGTTGAACCGCCCTTATACTGGACTGGCAGGAGATAGGAGCGCCATCCAGTTTTAAGTCAGGGGACTAGGTGGTTGGTGCCCTGCGCACATCAGCTACCACCCCAATCTCCCCGCTCTCAACTGAACGGGCTCTACCTTTGCCTTTGTCCTGTTTTTGCTGCTGAGCCGGTGGAGGTTGGTTGCGTGGTTTCTTCGGGCCTTTGTTGGTCGCCCCTTCATCTTCCCCCTTTTCTTTTCTTGGGGTCCTCGGCTTGAACCTTTGGCTCAGCTGGAGGAGGGGGGAAGTGGCAGAGTTTGAGGGACTTGGGTGGCCCCTGTTTTCTTCACCTTGACCCTCGCGGCTCTATCGGTGAGAAGGTCCTTCATTCTGTCCATGGTGTCCTCGGAGTCGACTTGGGAGTGCAACTACAAGACCAGCAATTCCAGAAGCCTCGGCAGTATCTTCCTCCTCGTCAGAAAGCACGAAACTGATTCCCTCGAGGTTCGTTGTATTCTTCGAGTTGGAACTGGTCTATCTCGTCGTCTAACGTATGGGAGGAAGAGACCTGCTCTTCTTGGATAGCAGCTACCTCGGAGTGGACGGCGAGGGGATGGCTGCTACGGGTTGTAGGTAGAGAATGGTTTGAGGGGTGTCTGGGAGGTCGTGGTCGTCTAGAAAGTTTGGCCGGGCAACGTTGATCCTCCTTCGTCGTCGGTCACCGGCTACTATAGCGTTGTCTATCTCCTGGAAGTCCGAGGAGATGGGCTCGTATCCCAGGATCAAGTGAGCAGCTCGGAGCTGTCTGTCTGCGCTAACAAACACCTCGGATCGAAGTATCCGGTTCAGGTCGGCAACGTTGCAATGGCTCAAACGAGGGCGTACGTTTCGCTTATCTGCAAACAACAAACAAAGGAAGAGAAGTGAGAAATTAAACAACTTGGTCAGATTCATACAGTAAAAGATAAAGATAAACACGTTGAAATATGTTGGTTAGTGTTGAGGGAGGATTTGTTTAGGGAGGTTAGTCCTTAGGTGTCGCACCTGGTTCCCCCCACTGTACTGGGCAGTGGAGACCGTCGTGCCAGTTTCCAGAGACGATCAGGTAGTCGTCCTTCATGCCTTTGTTGGACTTGGGCAAACAGGAGATTAACCTAACGACACTGGACCGGGACTTAATATAGTAGCCTACGTTGGATAATTTGTGGGATTCGTACAGAGAAACGACATCGTGCCATGTGAGGTTTAACCCCATCTGTTCATTTAAAGCATCGATGCTGCCTAAAACTCTAAAAACGTTAGGGAGGCATTGGTCGGGACACAACCTATGGTTGCGAAGGTATTCCCTCATCACAGGTTTCATTGGGAGGGTCATCCCGCCTTCAATAAAGGCTATCATTGGGATTATGACCTCTCCCTCCTTCCTAGAGTTAGCCACGGCCTCCGCCGGGCAATACTTTAGGCCTACGTCACTGGGAATGTGGTATTTGGCTCTGAAGCCTTCCATTCCGGCGGCCGTATCGACAAGACACTTAAATCTACCCATAGAAAATAACGAAAGGTTAGACTCTAAAGAATAAAGCGTTTACTAGGACAGCCGAGGACAAAGTCCGAGGATAAAGGGTTGAGAAAGAAATGAGTGGTGAGTAAGAACTTACGGAGTTTGAGGATATGCAAATTTCCACGGTTTTCTGAAGACGAAATGTGATTGTTGATGTTTTGATGGGATCAGTCCCTGGCAAAATAAATGAAGGCGCAGATTCCCGAAGCGTCACGACGTGCGGAATGGCGGCCTCGAATTTAGTTTTACCCCGCCCAAATTTTCGTGGAGCAATGAGGGCCGTTGGATGCCCATCTCACCGTTGAACGTGGGGACAGAGTGTAACATACAGTAATAAATGCGCGCGTTTTGAAAATGAAACCGCCAAGTGGCATCCTCTGGTATACGAAACGGTTTCCACACGTGCAATCACTCGTGAAGTGTGCAGAATAAGTTCTCTTCGGATCAAAACTCTATTTTTCTCCTCGGACTTCGAAAATTAGAATTTTGAGGGGCTATTGTGGGGAGTAAAGAGGTCCTGACAGGTATATGGGCCTTTAGGCCATACTAAGTAAAGCCGACCTACCCTTGATTTTGAAACCTTGTAGTGCCTTGGGCCTACTCATGCGCCGAGGACCCGAGGACCAATCCGAGGTTGATTTTACTCTCAGATGGGCATAGAAGAATCAGCAACGTTATCATAACGGCACATAAACGACATGACGGAGACCAACGGTTAAAAGGGGTGAACCCTTGGATGTCCTAGAAGCTCCGGTGTTTGAAAAGTACTAAAGACTGCTGCCTCCACATTAAAGACCCTTCACCTACTACCTTAGCCGCATTAATGGGGAAGTGACACCTGAACAGCGGAAGGGAAACTTCTGGTTACTATTCAAAGGCACTGAGAGAAGAAATATCTAGGCTAAGGGGGAGATGGGGCAACACGTGTATGGGGGATTAGAAAGATGAGTATTTAAGGAGAGACCCAGAATAGAAAAAGGAGAGCTCTCTCTCTCTCTCTTGGTAATCAAAAGAAAAAGAAAGAAAAGAAAGATAATATAAGAACAGTCCTCGGCTTACGTCCGAGGAGGTTGAGTTACAATATTCCTTGTTATTTTTGAGTGCCGACAATCTTTGACTTGCCATATAACCCTTAAACTCTTCTAACCTGGGTTTAAAACCCGCACTCTACAAATTCATATTGTTTAAGGCTCATTGGGCCTGGGCCCATAACTGTTCTTAGGATCAGGTGCAATTGTGCACTTACAACTATTTTGTTACAAATTTGCCATTGAGATCATAAAATTAGGATTGAAAACACCTAAAACATGTCTTTAATTTTAGTGTATGCATAGTAATTTTGAAAATGAAAGTTTTAAGTTGTATTTTGAAATCCAACTTGCCAAAAATCCCCCACATTATGTCTTTAAAACATAAAAAGTGTTTCTAAAATGAATTTGTAGACAGTGTCGTCATCATCAAGGTTTTCAGACCCGGATCGAACCGGGAGGTCGGATCGTGAAAACTGGGAACTGGATGAAAATTCGATTTTTTAAACATAGAGAACCAGGCATATGTGGTAATTTTATGAACCCCTAAAACCGTGGTTGAACCTCTAAAACTGGGGTTGGACTGTGCAGTCCAACCCCTTAGCAATTAAAAAAAAAATTTAACATAATTTTATTCTACTTAATTAAATTATCCATCTCTTACAAGGAATAAAACAAAATTATAATTAAAATCCTTCAAAGATATTCAACTTTATTTCAAAAATTAATCATAAATTTTAATGTTTTCATAGTTATTATTTTATTTTATTACTTTCTTATTTAATTATTGAATATATGCTTGAAAATCATTAAATTTCCCTCACATATCTAGATATATTAGTCAATTTGCTAGTTTTATAAATTTAATATCTATATTCAGACTTTAATTAATTATTAAATTAATTATGACATTATCACAGTTTGACCTCGGTTTAACCTTAAAAATCTTGAACTTCTCCCTTTTACGGTTCAATGAATGGTCTGGGTCTAAAATCTTTAGTCATCATGTCAAATCAAAAATCCAATTTGTGAACATTTGGATATGAAATGCGAGAAATTATTAGGTCCACCGAGAGAACTGCAAAAATGGTTCTCCTGGTCCTTTTAGCCGATAAAACGCTATCATTTACGTAAATGTGACATCATCCAGTGTTTTTTTTTTTTAAAATTCTTGTGCTAATTAAGAATCTGACGCATACATTTATATAAGTGATATTATTTTATTGATTGGGAGGGAGGACATTTTAGTAGTCCTTTTAGTGTACCTAATACTTTCTTGCAAAATGCGCACTTCCGTACAGAAGTTGTCAGAACCTTCTTGATGTGCTTTTTCTTGGCATGAACTGTTTTTTTGTTGTTCTCTTGATCTCTTCAATTTTATTATTTTTTTAAAGTCGTTCTCTTCAAATTAAAACTTCCACGTCTATACTTTTGAACCTGATCATCGTATGCAAATTCAAAAAGATCATAAGATTGAAAATTGATGCTTATAATGTGTAATTGGGGAGTTGAATTGATGATTGATAGTAACATTGGGCCAGATTTTAATAATAGCTTTACTTCCTTTAATAAAATTCCAAAGTTAATTAGGATTCTTCTTTTCCTATTTAAGGTTTTTAGGTGTTTTAAATTAATAAAAATTGTAAAATTGAGTCTTTGAATTCATAATTACCAACAATAATTGGATTTGATTATGGCTATAAGGCTATGTATTGATCCTAAATGATTTTGCTCAATGGAGATGTTTTTCTTTTTGAAAATTTCAAAATTAGTTAAAATAATTATAAATATATGTTTTATAACTAATATATATATTATATATATGTTAACTATTTTTTACTTACAAAAAATTGTAAAATTAGTTTTTATTGTATTATGTTTGTTGTAACAAATTAATTTTTTTTAAATAAAAAATACTCAAAACATCATTAAAGTCTATAAAAAGGACTTCATTTGGCCTAAAAAATAATGATAATAATTAATATAAACCCAATGCTCAATTATAATAACTAACATTTTTCCTTAACTTTTTCTAAATGCTAAGCACCACTTTTAGGTGTTAAAGTTTATATCATTTTCTCATGCTCTGTGATACATCTGTTTCCTACTTCATTCTTGTAAATGGATAACCAAAGGGCGTGATATACCCTTCTAGAGGAATTTGACAGAGAACCTCTATCCCCATTTCTCTTTCTCTTATGCACAGAAAGTTTGCATGGTCTCATTAGCAAAGCAACAACCTATGGTGATATCCAAGGCTATTCTCTGTGTAGGAATAGTCATCATCTAACTCATCTCCTATTTGCATATGACAATATTTTGTTTTGCAAAGTTACTATTTAAGAGTGCCAAAAGATCTTGGACATTCGGGATACCTATGCCAAGTGTCCGGGACAACAAATTAATAGAAGCAAAACTACCATCTTTTTCAGCAAATCCACTTCTGAAGAAATTAGAGACCAAATCAAATTAGCTTTAGGTGTTTCAGAAATAAAACAATATGAGAAATACCTGGGTTTGCCATCTCTTTTAGGGAGAAACAAGAAAGCCAGTTTCAACTATACAAAGGAAAGGGTATGGAACAAGATTGAAGGGTGGAAAGAAAAGTTCCTATCTTAAGGGGGAAGAGAAGTTTTAATTAAGCTTATGGTTCAAGCTCTCTTAGGCCTTAGCTTACACAATGAGTTACTTCAAAATCCCTGTGGGACTATGAATGAAAATTGGAAGCCTAATTAGGAAGTTTTGGTGGAGACAGAAGGGAGATTGAAGGAAAGTCCACTAGGTCTAGTGAGAAACTCTTTGTCACCCTAAATCTAATGGAGCTATGGGATTTAAGGATCTAGCTCTTTTCAATGAAGCTTTATTAGTAAAGCAAGCATGGAGATTATTATATCACAATGACTTGCTCTTTTACCAGTTTTTAAATCAAAGTTCTCCCTAACTACTCTATCGTGGGGGCTTCTGAGTCTAGCTCTGGCTCTATGCATGGCACAACATCTTGAAGGGTTGTGATGTTCTCTTGAAAGGTGCTAGGTGGAGAGTGGGTTACCATCTTGCGATCATCCAAGGATTTTATCTCCACCTGTTGATGGTTTCGAGGAATAGATCTTATAGACTCAGTTTCAAGATAGTGGGATTCTAGTCTACTGCAATGTTTATTTAATCTTCAAGAGGTCGAGTTTATAATGAGCATTCCCCTTTGTCATACCTATGTTGAGGATAAATTAGTTTGGCCATTCACATCTTCGAGTACCTATATAGTAAAATCAAGTTATCATTTTCTTACATGTCAAGGATGATGGTGTTGCCTCAAGTGAATCTGCCAATAGAGCTTTAGTTCATAGACAAGTGCAGCTGTGTACAATGCATAAATGGCTTGTAGTTTAGCCATGATATTGAAAACTTGTATGTAGTTTAGTATGAGAGTTTTAAGTATAGGTTAGTTACACTAGTGTCCACATGTATGTATTCTGTTAGTCTTTACATGATATTGTTAGGGTAGTTTTAGCTCTAAAATTTGTTATGATTAGTGAGCCTATATATATATATATTATATTTCTTGTAATCTATTGAATATAGAAGATTAAGTTTTTCATTACTTCTTCTTCTAGAACATTCTCTCTAAGAATTACAGATCTCTTTTATGGTATCAGAGCCATTAATGGCGTCCTCTAAAAGTTCTTCATCCTCTGCAACAACAGGATCAACCACGAGTTCTTCAATCACTCATGGTGTCAATCCTTCGTTGCTACTCTTGTCAAATGTGGAAAGTGTGGCTATTGTGAAACTCGATTACAACAATTATATGGTGTGGAGACATCAGATCAAAGTGATCTTGATAGCATATTCAATGATCAACTTCATCAGTGATGATGATCATGCTCCAGATCCATTTCTCAAGGATAGCTTAGGGAGTTTTACAACAGCAGCTAATCCAAAGTATTTCCAATGGAAGAGTCATGAGCAAGCCTTGTTTACCTTTCTTATTTCAACTCTCTCTCCATCGATCTTGGCTCTTACTGTGGGTCAAAAGTCTAGACGAGGAGTTTGGAAGGTGCTTGAGAAAAGGTTTGCATTAGTGTCACAATCTCATGTGCTCAGTTTGAGGGATGAGCTGATGAGTATCAAGAAGGGCTTAGAATCAATGGATTCTTTCTTTCAAAGAATCAAAGAGGTTAGGGATAAGCTTAGAGATGTAACAGTTTGTGTTGATGAGGAAGAGTTAATCCATTTAGCTCTTGAAGCCCTGCCTCCAGAGTATGATGCGTTCTGTTCTGCGATCAGAACTAGGAATGACATTCTTACTCTTGAAGAGTTAAATACACTCTTGAATGCTAAAGATAGATCAATCAAGAAGAGGTCCACTCATTTTGATCTTAGAGATTCTACATCATTTGCTATGGCAGCCAATCAATTCAATCAAAGCTTTACAAAAGGAAGAGGCAAGAATGGAAATAATAGAGGTCGTGGCAATGGCAGAGGTGGTCAGTTTTATAATAATCAATTCCCTAGTAGTGGTCAATTCCATAATATCCATAATCTAGTGTTGGATCCTCAATTCTTTCCATAGAATAAGTCTTCTTCTTCTCAAGGACAGAAGGTTGCTTGTCAGATTTGTGGCAAGAATGGCCATTTTGCTTTGGATTGTTACCATTGTATGAATTTTGCTTACCAAGGTAGGCATGCTCCGGCTAAGGTTGCTTCCATGGCTGCAAGATCAATTGCTACAACTTTAGGTACTAATCAAAATCAAAATTAATTGACAGACATCGGTGCCTCTGAACACATCACACCAGATTTATCTTAACTTTCTCTTGCTCAGCAACTTGCAACTGGTGAGTCTGTAACAGTTGGCAATGGGCAAGATTTACCAATGACACATATAGGCAATGGTAAGCTAATTACTTCATCTCATAATTTCAGTTTGAACAATATTCTTAGGGTTCCTCTAATTGCTTCCAACTTGTTATTCACAAATTATGTCTTCAGAATAATGCCTTTTGTTATTTTGATGCATATCAGTTCTCAATTCAGGATTTAACTACGAGGAAGGTTCTTTACAGAGGGCCGAGTAAGGATGGAGTTTATCCTATACCCTCTTCTACTCTGCCTTCCTCATCTTCTTCTCATCTCAACTCCAATGGTTTTGCTGCAATTGACACTATAGGCTTGGTCATCCTTGTGCTAAGGTCTTACATTCAGCTATGTCTTCTTATCCTTCAGTCAAATTGTCCTGTGTTAGTGACAATTGTTCTAAATGTACCTCTTGTATAAGTGCTAAAATGCACAAGACTCCTTTTCCTACTCATGTATGAAATACTGAATATCCATTTCAATTAGTGCATTCTGATGTGTGGAGCCCTGCTCCTGTGACTTCTATTCTTAATCATAGGTTTTATGTGATTATTGTTGATGACTTTACTTGTTTTTCTTGGCTATTTTTGTTGAGAATTTTGGTTAAAAACATGTTTTTATCGCATACAAAACATACGTAGCGGAAAATTAATTGATCTACTTCTTTCACAATTGTTAACATGTACTATGCAAATTTCAGGATTCAAGAACAAAAGAGCATACCTTGGTGCGGTGAATTTCAAAACAAAGATTAGAAGTATTTCAAAACACTTTTAATCTTCACTCCAATTCCACTAACGCCAAAGAAGTGTAGTCTCTTAATCAATTATATGCGTTAGTTTAAGAGAGAATGTCAAAGTGTCTAACACTTATATACACACCATTTCACAATGATATCCCATCCAAAAATTCTATATGTTTCTCTCCTTATAATTGATTATCTAATTTGACTAGTCTTTTGAGCCTTTCCAATTGGACTTTAATGTGTAATTTGGAGTGGGACCAAAAGGGACTAATAAGACATTAGCTCCAATGGGCTTTGGACTTTTCTGTCAACTCTTGATAAGTCTAAAGTTACCATTAACTATATTTAATATCACTATATAAATATAGTTGTACTCTAGGCCTTATTTTTAAATTCTATCTCAAGACTTTATTGTACATGCAACTCATTCATAAAATATTCGTAGTAATACAAAATCATAAATATAGTCTGTCACTTTGTAGGTTATTACATCTTAATTCCTTGAGTACTCGATTCAATATTTTAAGTTATTCATCATATATTTATGAAATTCAATTTCATAAATATATACTTTAGTAATTCCTTACTAAAATGGTTAAGCCTAACACTCCGAATAACCAACCCATTAAACTTATCTCAAGGGAATATTTTGTATCTCTGTTAAGAGACTATAAATTCCATCTTGAGAATATATGTTCAATCAACACTAAATGTGGTTGCTCAACATATTGAGGTTTCGATTGTATATTTAGACCTCACTCCTGATATATCAAAGCAACCTACACTTTATGCGTTTACCCAATTGATTCTCAACTTCAGCCCTAAACTTTTTGAATTTGTCAAAAGCTTCGGACTTTCGTCTCATTAGGTACACATAATCATATCTTGAGTAATCATCCGTAAAAGTGATTAAGTATTCATAACCTCCTTTTGCTTAGGTTGACGTAGGACCACATACATCTGTATGAACTAATTCAAGTAATTCTTGGACTCTTCTACCTTTTGCATTAAAAGGTTGTTTAGTCATTTAACCCTCCAAACAAGATTCACAAACTGAAAATTCATCAAAGTTTAATGCCTCTAAAAGTCTATCTTTGATCAGTCTTTGAATTCTATTTGAATTAATATGACCCAAACACAAGTGCTAAAGATATGAATCATTAGAAGGAAACTTTTTCTTTAGTGATTTTACATGAGAGTTATTATCTAATTCAGAATTGTATAATTCATGCTTATCAAGAGTTAAAATATAAAAATCATCCACAATATTGCCAGAACAGATAAACATTTTATCCTTCTTTATTACAACATTGTCTTTCAGGATAACATAATACTTATGTTTACCTAAATAAGTTGCAAAAATTAAATTCCTACGAACATTAAGTACATATAGACAGTCTTCCAATATTAAAACTCTAGAACTAATACATAAATTAAACACCCCAACAGTTACAATTGGAATTCTCCTCCCATCAGCCAAAGTAAGAAACAGTTTTCCCTCATTTAGTCTTCTGGTCTCCTAGAACCCCTGCAAAGAATTACAAATATAATTAGTACAACCTGAATCCACATACCAGGAATCCGTGAGATTTTGTACTAAACATATTTCAAGAAGGAGTGAACATTTCATATCCTTATTCTTGGCAGCTATGAATTTTGGACAATTCCTCTTCAAATTCCCTTTCTCACCACAATGGAAACACTTCCTTTAGTGTACTCCTTCTTTCCCTTGTTGGCAACTCTTAAGGCAATTTGTTTACCATCTTGTTTGGTAAAGTCCATCTTCTACTTCTTACCTTTGTCTTTCGACTTAGATTGAGAAGAAGACGCTTCACCTAAATTGGCTTCAACACTGGATGTATCAAGAATGCCTTCCACCGCCACTAACTCATTCATTAATTTAGACAATGAATAAATTTTTTTGTTCATGTTCTAATTAAGTCTGAATTCCTTGAATGATTTTGATAATGATTGGAGTATTATATCTATTTGGGATTCTCCATCAATGTCGACACCTAAAACTTCCAATATATTCAGATTAGAGATCATCCTAAGACAATGATCTCTCACTGAACTTCCTTAAGCCATTTTGGTATTGTAAATTTGCCTCATAGTTTCTTGCCTTGCAGAATGGCCTTGCTCACCAAACATCTCCTTCAGGCTTAGCATAATGTTCAAAGTTAGTTCTACATTCTGCATTTGATGTTGTAGAACATTTGAAATAGATGCTAGGATATAGCACTTGGTCATTTTATTAGATTTCTGCCAGCGATCATATCGCTTTTTTTCCTCAAGAGGAGCATCTAATGAAGAAAAGCTAGGATAAGGTTGACTAAGGACATATTTGTGCTTTTCAGCTATAAGAACAATGTCCAAATTTCTTTTCCAATTAACATAGTTGAATCCAGTCAATTTGTTTTGATTAAGAATAGCAATAAGTGGGCTAAATAATGCCATGATAAAATCTGAAAATAATAAATATGAATATAATAAGTGAAATGGACATTATCAATTTAGCATATAAGCATATAATATGGAACCTTAATAAAACCATAATATAATATATGCAACGACAACCTAATCTCATGTTTATAATTCTTTGGTAGCAAGTTTATTATAAACACTATGATTGATTGAAAATTATTCTCATTATAAGGGCTATCATGATAACTCATTTCAAATACTAATAATATGCCGTAATACTTTTAACCTTTAAGTAATAATGACATAACTCATTTGGGAGGTTAATATTACACTTAGTCTAGTGTGCACCATGAAACTTGTAGTACCATGAAACAAAACACCCTCATTTGGGATCGCAAGGCATATACGGCCAAGACGAGGTGCTTATCCCACACTACTATGAATTGATAATGGAGACCGTGAGATCGAACCCTTGTATCTCTCTCCCACTAGATATTTTAAAATAAAGGTTTTTAATTTTAAAACATGCATAAACTAATTACACAAAGCCTTGCTCTTTATACATGTCAAAAACACTTAGAGAAAATTCTGAATCTTCAGTCCTCAATCGATCGAGAATGTACCTCAATCAATCAATATACATTCTACCTGCTCGATCGATCGAGCTTCGCGAATTTTAAATTTTCCAGAATTTTTCTAAGACAATTTTATAACATTTTTTATAAACAAACAACCATCATATGAACATAATGGACAGAGATTGATATCAAAACTGAATTCCATTGATGCTATAGCCTTAAGTTCAATTTGACTTACTTAAACTCAAATTTAAACAACATCATAACATCAATATCAGTTTTCATCAAACAATAATTTCAACAACCATGCAGAAAACTAATTTCTAACAACATTAAAACCATTGTTACTAATTCCAAAACTCACAAAACATGTTATACATATTCGAAATTAAAGACCACTCTGATACCAATTGTTGGTTAAAAACATGTTTGTATCACATACAAAACATACGTAGTGGAAAATTAACAAATCTACTTCTTTTGCAATTGTTAACATGTACTATGCAAATTTCAAAATTCAAGAACAAGAAAGCATACCTTGGTGTGGTGAATTTCAAAACAAAGATTAGAAGTATTTGGAAACACTGTTAATCTTCACTCAAATTCTACTAACGCCCAGGAAGTGTGGTCTCTCAATCAGTTATATGTGTTAGTTCAAAGAGAATGTCAAAGTGTCTAACATTCACATACACACCATTTCACAATGATGTCCCATCCAAAATTTTTGTATGTTTATCTCCTTATAACTGATTATCTAATTGGGCTAGCATTTTGGGTCTTTTCAATTGGGTTTTAATGTGTGGCTTGGAGTGAGACCAAAATGGACCAAAAAGACACTAGCTCTAATGGGTCTTGAGCTTTTCTGTCAACTCTTGACAAGTCCAAAATTACCATTAATTATATTGAATACCACTATATAAATATAGTTGCACTCTAGGTCTTATTTATAAATTACATCCCAAGACTTTATTGTACATGCAACCCCTTCATAAAATATTCGTAGTAATACAAAGTCATGAATATAGACTGCCACTTTGTAGGTTACTACATCTTAATTCCTTGAGTACCCAGTTTAATCTTTTATATTATTCATCATATATTTATAAAATCCAATTTCATAAATATATACTTTATTGTTTCCTTACTAAAGTGGTTAGGTCTAACATTTCGAATAACCAAACTCATTAAACTTATCTCAAGGAAATATTTTGTATCTCCGTTAAGAGACTATGAATTCCATCTTGAAAATATATGTTCCATCAACACTAAATGTGGTTGCCTAACATACTGAAATTTTAATTGTATCCTTAGACCTCACTCCTGATATATCAAAATAACCTACACTTCATGATTAGGTCCATTATCCTCTCAGAATTAAGAGTTCATGTAAATAGAAGTCGTGAGTTTATTATCCATTTGACAGTTGTTAAGAGAATAATAAATCTCACAGCGATCCAGTTCAATATGTCTTAAATCTTAAAACATATCAACATATCAACTAGAAATCTCAATTTTCATGATCAAGACAAATCATCTTAGTTGATATGTTATAGTCTTTGTAGATAAAATGTCCAATTTTATCACCGATTACGAATTAAAATTCTAAGTTTACAAAGAACTTGTGATTTATATCTTCTGTGACTAAATCTCATACTATACATCTCATGGACTATATGATAATATCTCAATATTCATGTTACCATTATTTTTAGATAATAATAAAACAACTTTATTAATCACAACATTAAGTTATACATAATATCATACATAGCATCATACAATAGGATTTGAGGACACACATCCTAACATAAAAGGAAGTTTGATGTGTTTCCGGTTTTCTTAGATTTTAATTCATTGATTAAGAATCAATTTAATGCTAAAATCAAAACATTGAGGTCAGATGGTGGTGGTGAGTTTGTTAATGCCAATTTTAAGTCATTTTGCTTAGAACATGGCATTCTCCATCAATTTTCTTGTCCTTATCCCCTTCAACAGAATGGTGTTGCTAAGAGGAAGCATAGACAAATTGTGGAGAGTGCTTTATCCATGCTTCACCACTCCAATCTCCCCTCTTCTTATTGGTCTTATGCCTTTAGTGCTATTGTTTACCTCCTTAATAGACTTCCATCTTCTGTTTTGCATTTTGTCTCACCTTGGGAGAAATTGTATGGTCACAAATCTCCACTTCATGTTTTGAGAACCTTTGGTTGTGCTTGTTATCCTTTGTTAAGACCCTATGCTTCTCATAAATTTGATCCCAAGTCTAAACAGTGCCTTGGTTACCCTCCTCAGTACAAAGGTTATATTTGCTTAGATGTTCTTACTGGCAGACTTTACATTTCTTGCCATTGTGTTTTTGATGAGTTTGTTTTTCCCTAGTTTTCCTGTTTCTAGTGATGGGTCATCTTCCTCCCTTTCTGCTTCTTCCTCTTTCTATGATATGTGGTTTTCCTCTTTCCTTCCAATTTCTTCTTTGAGTTTTCCTCAATCCAGCTCTATTTCTTTTGCTGATTCTGCCTTATCTGATTCTAATCTTTGTTCTAAGAATTCTACTTCTATTCCATCTGATAATCATTGTTCTGATTTTGCCCTATCTGTCTTACCTGTTTCTACTAATGCTCCTAGTCTCTCTACTTCTGTTCTTGTGATTACCAATGCACATCTTATGCTTACCAGGTCTAAGAATGGTATTTTTAAGCCTAGAGTGTTTGCTGTTTAGACTTATTATAGTTGCACTGGGCCCTCTTCCTATTCTATTGCCTCAAATCTAATTCTAATCTTTCTTTAGAGAATTCTACTTCTATTTTTTTCAGCTGATAATCATTGTTCAGATTCTACCTTATCTCTCTTACCTATTTCTTCCTCTGCTGTTTCTCTTGAGTCTGTCTTACCTGTTTTTATTGATGGTTCTAGTCTTTCTGCTTCTATTCCTACTTTTGTTCCTGTGACTACCAATGCACATCCTATGCTTACTAGGTCTAAGAATGGTATTTTCAAGCCTAAAGTGTTTGCTGTTTAGACTGATTATAGTTGGACTGAGCCCCCTTTCTATTCTATTGCCTCAAAATATCCTTATTGGGTTCAAGCTATGGACTCTGAGTTTTCAAGTTTGCAGCAGCAGCATACTTGGTCCTTAGTTCCTTTGCCACATTGAAAGAATGTTGTGGGCTGTAAATGGGTGTACAAAGTTAAGAGGCATAGTGATGGTAGCATTGCTAGGTTCAAAGCTATACTTGTTGCCAAGGGTTACTTGCAGCAATATGATTTGGATTATGCTGAGACTTTTAGTCCAATGGTCAAGCCTATAACTATGAGGATTATTCTTGCTTTGGCTGTCAGTTTGGTTGGTCTCTAAGGCAATTGGATGTTTCTAATGCCTTCCTTCATAGGGTGTTGCAAGTGGAGGTTTATATGAGTCAGCCACCTGGGCATAAGGATGTCTCTAAGCCTCATCATGTCTGTCTCTTGCACAAAGACATTTATGGTTTGAAATAGGCCCCAAGGGCTTGGTTTGACAGTTTTACCACTCAGCTATTTTATTTGGGGTTTCATGCTTCTTGTGCTGACAGCAATTTGTTTGTTCTTATTCTCAGCATGTTGTTTACTTACTCTTGTATGTGGATGACATTATCATTACTAGAAGTAATAATGCTCTTGTTACTGAGATTATTACTCAGCTTGGAGTCTCCTTTTCCCTCAAGGATTTGGGTCCTTTGCACTATTTCTTGGGTCTGCAAATTGAATATTCTGGTGGTGGTATATTTGTACATCGGTCCAAGTATGCCAAGGATTTATTGTCATAAGTTTCATATGATGGATTGTAAGCCTTGTTCTAATCTATGTGCTTTTGCTCATTCTTATGCTCTTGCTGTCAGTCATCTTCTCTCTGATCGAACTGCCTATAGAAGTCTTGTTGGTGCTTTATAGTACTTGACCTTCACTAGGCCAAATTTGTCTTATGCTGTCCAACAAGCTTGTCAGTTCATGAGCAATCCTTCTCAGCTTCATCTTATTGCTACTAAGAGGATTTGAAGGTACTCAAGGGGTACACTACACAGAGGGATCTATTTTAGGCTTGGTTCTCTCACCCTTTTAGCTTATTGTGATGCTGATTAGGCTGGAGATCCTATTGATAGGAGATCTATCATTGGCATGATTTTTTTCTTAGGGAATTCTCCTATCACTTGGTCTGCCAAGAAGCAGTTTGTTGTATCTAGATCTTCCACTGAGGCTATGTACAGGTCCCTTGCTCTTACCACTGCTGAATTGTATTGGTTGAGAATGCTTCTCAAGGACTTAGGAGTTTATTTTCATCACCCTCCTATTTTATGGTGTGATAATGTTTCAGCTCTTGCTTTGGCCTCTAATCCTATTTTTCATGCCAGAACCAAGCATATTGAAGTGGATTACCACTTTGTCCGAGAAAAGGTGTTGAATAGGGATATGGTTCTCAAGTATATTTCTACCTTAGATCAATTAGCTGATATATTCACTAAGGGCTTGCCTTCCCCTCGTTTTCATGTTGTCTTCCAAACTCATAAGGAATCCTCTCCTTCGTTTGAGGGGGGATGTCAAGGATGATGGTGTTGCCTCAAGTGAATCTGCCAATAGAGCTTTAGTTCATTGACAAGCGCAGTTGTGTACAATGCATAAACGGCTTGTAGTTTGGCCATGATATTGAAAACTTGCATGTAGTTTAGTATGAGAGTTTTAAGTATAGGTTAGTTACATTACTGTCCACGTGTATGTATTCTGTTAGTCTTTACATGATATTGTTAGGGTAGTTTTAGCTCTAAAATTTGTTATGATTAGTGAGCTATATATAATGTATTTCTTGTAATCTATTGAATGTAGAAGATTCAATTTTTCATTACTTCTTCTTCTAGAACATTCTCTCTAAGAATCACAGATCTCTTTCATTGCAAAAGAAAATCCTAATAATCCAGCTACTGTGAATTCAACTCACGATGGTGGAATTTGGAAGCTAGTTTGAGGCTTGTCTATCCTTAACAAAGTCAAAAATTTCCTATGGCGGTCTAGAAGAGATGCAATCCTAGTAAAGAAAAATTTGAAGAAATGTAAAATCCTCCTGGATGATAGCTGTGATCATTGCAATCTAACCTCTGAAAGTGTGTTACATGCTTTTTGGGAGTGCCCAAAAATCTCAATGGTTTGGGACTTTGTTCCACAATTTCTATTCCATCAAACACAAAACTTCTCAACTATCAACAACCTTATAGCTTATGCTCATTGGGAAGGAAAAAAATATGAACTTGTTGGCGATGATACTGTGGATATTTTGGTTTCGCAGGAGCTAGATCAGACTCGGTAGCAAGGACTACCCCATCACATAGGTTGTCTAGAATGCTCAACAAGCTCTCCAGGATTTTCAACAGGAAAATTGTACAACTCTATCTTAGAACCTAGCTCCTACTCCCCCAAATTAGATGGAATCGTCCTCTTGTAATTCTCTTAAGTTAATTTTGATAGGGCGACCTTCAAGATGTTGGTAAGGTAGGTTTGGGTGTTGTGATTTACAATAACTTGGGACAGGCCATTGCTTCCCTCTAAAAAAAAATCTCCCTACCACACTCTTCGGATATTGTAGAAGCCTTGGCAATGGTGAGAGCTATCGCTTTTGCTCTTGCAATAGGTTGTTCTTCCTTTATTCTTGAAGGTGATTCTGAACTCATGATCAAGACTCTCAATAGTGAGGAGGACTCTCTTCCCTGTTTAACTATATTCTTGCTTCAGCCAAAGCCACCACAGATGCCAATTGTTGTATTTCTTTCTCTCATATTCTTAGACTTGGTAATTCTGTCGTTTATAACCTAGCTAAACATGCTAGATATGTTAAAGGTTTTTCGGTATAATGGAGGATGTTTTTCCACACTTTTATTTTGTACTTTTAGCTGATAACATTTGAGTTTTTCTTTCAATGAAATTCCATGGTTTTATTTTATTTTTTTAAAAAATCCTTAAAAGTTGTAAAATAATCCAATATGATCCGTAAATTAAATTTCAAAATTCTATAAAATATATTATTTCTTCATTTTTATTTTATTTTACATCAATTGTGTTTTCCTGACATTTTCTCCATACCCAAACATGAAACACAGATTGTTCAACAAACTCAAGTTGAGAAAATGAAAATTCTTATTTCATTTTTTTTTTTTATTCAATAGCGCATGGAAATAAAAGTTATAAAATCATAATGGTGGGCGTCACTTTTAAATTTTAATCCACCTGGACTACTCATGGCATGTACCGTAATTATTGTTTTTATTAGTTTAAAGATAAGATTGGATCAATTTACAAAATTTAGAATATGATAGCCACTTGAAATTCCAAAGACCAAATAAATAAAATAAAACAGAAAAACTTTATGGACCAAAGAGTGGGTGTTTATAATTAGGCCAAATCGGCCCAATACCATCCTTTTCAAAAAATTTAGTTAGAAAACACTGTTTCGGAAGTAATTGGGGATATACCACTTTTTCCAGTACTCGAGTTTGGTGAACTTGAGTACTAGATTTTACACTTCCATCGTGGCACGCCAGCGTGGCATTTTGGATTTTAAAAATGTCGCCTAGTACTCGAGTTCAAGAGACTCGAGTACTGTACGATATGGTACCCGAGTTTCTTAAACTCGGTACCAAGCTGGATTGTCCACCGCCATGCGATGGGAAAAATCCAGACTGATACTCGAGCTTCACAGACTCGAGTACTATCAAAAATACTCGAGTTATTAAAACTCGAGTACCATTCTGTATATACATTTTGAACCAGTCTGGATTGTGCGGGAACAAGGGATAGGAATCCAGATTTATACTCGAGTATCTTATACTCGAGTACTTTGATTGGTACTCGTGTCTGTAAAACGCGAGTACTCAATGTTGTTTAAAACCGTTTATACTCAATTTTGTACTCTCTCATCTCTCATTTCTCACTCTCTGCACACTCTCCCTCTCCAAACGGAAAACCCATTTTTCATCGCCGGTAAAACTCAGACTCCCAAACCCTTCATCACCGGCGCCCTTTCATCGCCGGCAACGTCGGAACCCTTCATCACCGGCGCCGCTGTAGAAACCCCAAACCCCTTTCATCGTTGGCAACGTCGGAGTCCCAAAAACCCCAAAGCCATTTCTTCGCTGGCGACCTCGCACTCAAAGGTTAGCAATGTTTATTTTTCAAGTTATTTGCTTGTTTGAGCTCTAGAGTAACATTGGCTGTTTCATTTTCGTCAATGGGGTTTTGCAATGGAGAGCTTCTACTGACGGTAGAAGCCGTTGTCGCTAGACAATGACCAAATAAATAAATAAATATAAAATGGTAGATGCTGGAAAAAAACAGCTTCCATAAAAAGATCATAAAACAAACGCATTGATGTATATAGGATTAGTTACACTTTTTCCATGGATGGTACGAGACAAATTGAGTTTGACAAGATGCGATTTAGCGTAAAATGACAATTTGAGATTGTTAGAGCAAATAATGTACTATGGTTTACTCTTGTGCCATATGGGTGATTCTATTTCTAAAAGAGTCTAGGTGCCCCTACCGGGGTTGTCACAATTAGCAAAATTCCCCCATTTATCTTTTTCTCAAGACTATAGATGATGAATTCTTGAAGATCTTCACAGCGAACTACAGTTTCCTAAGTTGTTAGACATGCCATTTTAGGTAAATTGGGAATGCTAAGCTTTGTTGGAGTAGTGAATAGTGATTGGGTTGGGCATTATCAAATTTAAGATTTGGCAATATAGCATCAAAGCTATGAAGCCTTGTTTCTATCCAATAGTTGATGTCACTAAGACGCTAAGCATCAAACATGGCATGGCTTCCATCAAATCTGGCTTATAATAATATATATACATACATACCTTTTGAGGATCCTGGCACAAGGTGTGGCGGCCGCTAAACATGGCGGCGAGCATTGAATCGGGCTCGCGCTGAGTCAATGTATCCACCACTAACACATGAGCCCAAATCCAAATTTGGCTCACTTTCTCTTTCATCTGAATCACACCCATCATTATGAATGCCCTTCAAAAGCCTCAAGTCATTTACGGTATTGGAAACCTGATGATCCATATTTGGACCAGGTAACAATGCAAGGAGTTCAGAGTTATTAGGGGCTGACAATGATGTAATTTTTCATTGACGAAAAATTATTTTTCATATTTATTTTTCAAGTTATATATTGCTTGTTAATAAGCCAAATATGTTGCTGGACTTTGCTGGACTTAATTCAAGCCTTAAACATTTAAATATGATATAGACTATAAGTTTTTAATGAAACAAATTATTGTCATCCGATTTATTTTTGCTTGAAGAATATGCTGAGCAGAAGTATAATTGAAATGAAGTTTTGGAAAATTATAGGGAAAAAGAAAAAAGAAGAAGTAGAAGCAAGCTAAACCAAACCGACAAGTTCTTAGCTTGTTGATACGAAGGCTCTATTTCAAACAGAGTTTATAAACTTATATGCAACACTTGGAGTTTTAGCTTGAAGACTCTGTGAAGCATTTCTTAAATCGCTTTTGTTACTTTTGTATAGATTGTGGTTGCCTGTAAGGGTCTTACAAAGGCTACTACTCTTCCTCATTAGTGTTTTTTTTTTTTTTTTTTGGGCCTTGAAATTATTGCAATTGTGTTGTTTTACTGTGACTCTGTGAGTTTCTTTTTGGTCTGTGAGTTGTAATTGTAACTGTTTTATTGTGGTTTATAAATTCTCTCACTCAGCCTAATACTATTTTTGTTTTCAAGCCCGTGATTATATATATAGACATCATATAATTAAACTATTGATTTGGTTTAAGATGGTGTGTCAAGAAAAAAAACAAGTTATGTCATGTCAAGTGATTGCTATGCCTTTAGTTAATATACAGTTAAATGCACAATCACATTAATGTGAATTTATCCTCCTGCATTGCTGCAATCTGAAACGGCAAGAGTGAAAGAAAAATGCATGCATTGTGAGCTATCAACAAAGTTGGTATATTGCATTGGTTTCTAAAAGCAGTTTCCTTTTAAATTTCATCACCTACCTCATTCTTGTACATCTTGATTTTAGCCTCAAGAGGAGCAATGACTGATTCTATAGGAAGAGAATCATCCTATTTTTGGTTTGCATACACCCTTCTTAGTGTTGCTTCAGCAGCATACTGTGCTGCCAATGCATCTTTCTTCTCACTTGTTAGTTTCTTGACTTCAAGATTCTGTATTTCATCAGATTTTGACACAATGAAGTATCTCACATTTAAACACACCATAATTCCAAACAATAGTTAGTGCCTGCTAAACGTACCTTATGGTCAAGAATATTTTCAGTAACTAGGAGTTTCTCTTCCATTTTATCAACTTCATTTCAAACAGAATTTTAGTAGTGAAATTTTTTTTAAAAATAGTTTCTTCCTACAAAACCAGAAACTTCCAATGTACTTAGTACTACAAAATTTTGGTCCTGAAACGTGAAATAATAGCACAGATTAACATATTACTCGCATGTCTGTCCTGTTAATGTGCACAAATGTGTGCAAATTGAGTGCCAATGTTTGCATATTTGTTGATTACCTCTTCTACAGCCTTATCCTTCAAAGCTTCAGTGGCTCTCAATGCCTTGATTTCACCTTGAGCAGCCCCCAACTCCCTATCTTTCTCTGAACATTGAAATCATGAAATGCCTAAGCTCTTTTTTTTTAAGAAAAAAAGGAAATCATGCTTTGAGGTGGTTATATACTCCATAAGCTAAATAAATTGGAAATAAGCTTTGAAAACGAGCCCTTAGAATAGGATAAAATAGTGAAAAAAAAAAAAAACTAAGAGAGATACAAACCACATGGGGAAAAGAATTTATTAGTAATGGCATAGTTCAACTCTAAAAACTCATGGGGAAAAGAAGAAACTTGTACATGTAGTACAGACAGCATCACACAACCACAACACTTGAGCCACCCTCAACAATAGCATTTCCCCTCTTAAAGGCCATAAAAAAATTATTGATATAAGAACAAGTAAAAAAATTAGTGAGATGCTATCATTTTGATTTAGCTTATGGGTATTTGATGAATATGCTAATGGGCCATTAATCACCTTTAATTTATGCCAGGTATGGACCCACATCGAGCAGGACCCTCTATAGGGACTGTCTTGACGAGACAACCTATGCATCGTTCAAGTTTGCTTTAGGATGCTCCTTTGGCAGGCGAGGTATGCACTTGTGTCATTATAATCAATATATGTAGTAGAAAGATCTTGGGCATTATGTTTGAAGTGTAATTATTACGTGGTTAGTGAATGTTATTATTAATACTAAGCTGCTTTGTTTGCAGGAAGTGCCAGGTGTTCTGACTTGTCGTCACCGAGATAAAGGTCTGTTTGATGGTGGGTTAGATCCACGGATTGCCACTTACATCACAGATGCGGGGTTAGATGGGCTACTTCGAGTCCCACATATGGACCTTGACCAAGCACTGATCACGGCCTTAGTGGAGAGATGGCGGCCAGAGACACACTCATTCCACTTGCCACACGGTGAGATGACCATCACGCTACAAGACATAGAGGTCATCCTGGGGGTACCTGTACATGGCTTGCCGGTGGTAGGATTTACCCATATGGACAACTGGCGTGACTTTTGCATAGATTTGCTAGGCTTCCTTCCACCAGACAGGCCAGTTGGTACAAAAAAGAGCACTGCAGTGTTGGAAGGCCGAGGATAAGAGCCAAATGGCTGGAGGAGCAGTTTCGCAACCCTCTTCCTGCGGACGCCACTGAGGTGCGTGTGCAACAGTATGCTCGATATTACATACTCTAAATGTTGGGTAGTATACTGTTTATCGACAAATCTGGCGAACGGCTCTCAATCATGTATCTACAATTTTTCAATCCAATCAGCAATGGAAAGAATTATAGTTGGGGTAGTGCAACACTAAGTTGGCTATATAGACACCTCTGTAAGGCATCAGAGAAGACAGCCAAGCAAATTGGTGGTGCACTGCTATTAGTGCAGTTGTGGGCATGGGCGAGGTTTCCACAAATATGTCCTGTGATGAGGCATCCACACCAGGCACTGCCCCAAAGTCCACTTGCTGTCAGGTATGTAAGATCTTCAACTTAGTTATCGTTTTACATTTCCGCATTAATTTTTTTCGCATGGGAATTATGCAAGTAATTAATATGAAGGTTATGTCTGTGTTGTTTGATAGATGGAAAGGGGCTAAGATAACAACTGACCATCCAATGCATGTCCTACGCGCCTATCGTGTGTCGCTTGCTTCGCTCCGGCCAAATCAGGTATCGTGCCTTACAAGTGGGAACCAACCACTTTATGGTTGTTTGTAAGATATCGTTACACATATATTGTTAATATGGTTGTTTGCATTTGTTGGATCATTGTAGATTGTCTGGGAGCCATATAGAGATTATTTGGGTTCCCTGCCCGCATATTGTACGGCAGGCCAACACATATGGAGGTCCATCGTGCCGCTCATACATTTTTGGGTGATTGAAGGCCATCACCCCGAACGTGTTCTGAGACAGTTTGGGATGAAGCAAGGCGTACCGAACAATGTGATACTTCAACTGAACTTCACAAGATAACGCTCCAAGGCAAGCAGGAAAAAAATTGGGTTCAAGAACATGCCACTCATATTGCTAGATGGGCTGCGCATGCCACAATTGCTGAATCACCACCCTTTCATGGGGTAATGAGCTACAATGACGAGTATATGGTGTGGTATCGTTCCATCACTGTTCGGCATATTACAAAAGAGACCTCATACTGGGACACTTTGGTAAGTTTACAAAGATTGTTCTATTATAAATGTACCTTGTATAGTTTAGTTCCAAATCCTAACACTACTCTTGTATACTTGTGACAGGTTGAATCACAGTTGAGGATTATGGCGAAGTTCGAACCAGGGTCTGAGATCTACACGGACTGTATGAATGCCTTGCAATCTGTTGAAGAAATCAGTCGATTGACCTTGGACGATGTACGCACTGCGGGCAACGCAAGTGAACCGGCTGTAAGGCGTGGTCGGCAAGCAGGTGGACGTCGAGGGCATGGAGGCCGTCAATCTAGTCAGTGCCATGCATCTAGTCGACATCCCACAACTGCGACCCGTCACACATCGGGTGGCCGTCACACACCCGTGCATGACCACACGATGGAGGAGGCAAGTCAGACATCAGATGAGATGATGCAGGACACTCATTATGACATGGGCTCCATGGCACATGATGATGCGGGTCCATCCCATACGTTTGCCCAGACATGTCGGTCCCCATCCATGGTTCGCGATGATACCTGCCCACCCACATCCTCTCCCCCATCGACTACCGGCACTATCCCCGGAGATGTATGTGGTAGAGATGAGATGAGATTCATGCCCACCCCTGGGCTACCCACCCCTAGTGCCATCCAAACAGAGATACCCACCCCCCCACCTGAGGCTTCACACAGTGAGGATCGGCCGCGAAGGCCGCAACGGACACGGACACGGACACATCCTCCTGATTGTGGGACTGGACATGGTACTCCCCCTCTTATACCGATTACATATGCATCTCTTTATAGTTAAATGATTTGAATATGAGTATTTGCTTGTGTTCTTTTCAGGCAAGGTGAGACCAGTCAAGGAACCAGTGGGGAGAAGAAAACGGGGATGATTTTCGATGGTCAATCGCATTGGTGGAACCAAAGGGTGAGACCAGTCAAAGGTCTTAGAATCCAACCTTGAATATTGTACATATTATTTTCTGCTTGAATCTTCGAGAGAGCATCAAGCGACATGAGCACTTCCTTGCTTTACAACTAGGCCTGAAGCCTGGACAAAAGGTTTATTTTTCAGTAAAAGGTGGAGAAACTGACAATTTAGAGATTTACTGTTCAAATTTTGACATTTTTATTTGACATGATAGGTGTTGGACATAGGATGTGGAATTGGTGGACCACTAAGAGAAATTTCTAAATTTAGGTGAATGGCAATACATGTATTTACACTCTTTCCTCCCTTCTGGTTTCTAGTATTTGATTAAACAAGAGTTTTATGGAGCTCCATCTTTCAACTTGTTTGTCGTTTTCATGTGCATTCTAGGTACATTCAAATCAGATTGGGTTGTGCTTTGTTGTTCTGGATGAATATTCAGTGGGTTACTAACAATGAAATAATAATATCAATCAGATTGTTAAGAAGAGAAAAGTGCATTGGTTGGGTTTTACTAGTTCGTAGGATTGAATTTTACAACCCGTTTACAAATTTCAGTTTTTCCTTTGAAGAAGTACTGTTACCATACCTTTTGGACTGATATCTTATTTTGTTTAAGTTATGACTTATAGCTTCTTATGTTCATACCTAGAATAAGTGTTTTAAGTTGCTAAATTAAACCTTTTGGCCCAGCCTTTGTGTGTGTGTGTGTGTGTGTGTCTGTGTGTGTGTAAGTTTTCATATTTATTGAACTTTTATTTTTAAGTAAGAGCCTTTTGCTTATGTTTGCAATTATGATTTGTTGCAGCTCAACATCAATCACAGGATTGAACAACAATGAATATCAGATATCAAGGGGAAAGGTACATACTGATCTTTGAGTCAGTGACATTCTAAAATTCTTAAATTAGCAATGACATCTGCAAGCTTCTGTTGCTCCACAGGAACTAACCGCATTGCTGGAGTGGAGAAAACCTGCTGAGATGGAACTTGATGTGGACTTGGACGGCAAGATAATAGAGTGCTCAATTGGAAGGGAGATTTGTGTTACTGAGGCTAGAGAAATGCTTGATTTATATGAGGGGAGAGAGTTAGGTATACATGAAATAGATATTAATGTGGAACTTATGTTGGGATGGAGTTTGAATCTGAAGAGGCAGCTATGATGTATTATGATGCATATGCTAAGCATTTAGGCTTCATTATCCGAGTTGGTAATTGCCATCGTTCAGGTCGTGAAGGACCAGTTATCAGTCGAAGGTTTCTTTGTAACAAAGAAGGTTTTCGTGTTAATAATAACAAGACAAGAAATACAAGAAGTCTCGAAGTGAGGAAGCCAAGGCAGATTACTAGGGAGGGTTGCAAGGCTATGATTATGGTAAGGAAAGAGAAGACAGGAAAATGAGTTGTCACAAAGCTTGAAACAAAACATAACCACCCAATGGGGATATCTGTTGGCAAAGGTCGTAGGTGTATAGTTCAGGCCAGACCGCAGGTTAGTTTCACATAAACTGTTTATAATTTTATGATAAAGTCATATGTGTGTGTGTGTACATGCACACAGTACTTTATCTTGATACCAATTTAATAAGTCATATAATAAATAGAAGTAGTTTTGCTTCCATTCTACTCACCAGATGCATTGCAACTATAGTGGTTTCCTTATCATTCTGCTTTGATCTACAATAGTTGAATATACAATAGAATCAATGCCACTCCAAATTATTAAATTGAATTGCATAGTTCCCATGAAATTTTCAAGAGGTTCAATAGCCTTAACAAGTTACTTTAGTTTATATTGCTCTGGTCTGATGATAGTTTTTGAAACCAGATTTTTTATGAAAGGATTTATGCAACAAATGCAAGTGGAGAATATAAAGTTGTCTTCTGTTCTTTGTCTACCTTGCAGCTCCCTAATAAAATATTCTCCTGCCTAATAAATCTTGAGCAGAGGAAAATTTGTTCTGTCCCTTTGCCTACTGATTGGTTTGTACTAGAAGCTAATTTTATTCAACTAATCATAATAACAATATCTTGATCTTTGTATGCATTTTCAATTGAATGTTTTAATCCTCTTAGCTGGAATTTGCTTGCCAAGATTTATCTTTTAAATCTCATGGATTCGTCTTATCTGGAGGACGGATATCACTTGACTTAGATTCCTTCTTTAGCCAAGAAATGGTTGTCTATTTTACTATGTTTAGGGGATATATTTGGTGTTCAAATCATAGAAAGCTATTTTAATCTATGTAGTATGTCTCTTTGTTTCTTTCCATTCTTTAGAGGAAATTTCTTCCACTTTTGTGTCTTCTCTTAATTATTTGAATATATCAAGATTTTAGGTGAAATCTGCTACACAAAATTACTGGAATAGGAATTGGTATCCCTAAGAATAATTGTGATTCCCGCTCACTTATTTGGTTGCTATGGTGGAATACAACCGAGAATTAGAAATTTTTTCTTCTTTGTTATAATTAATCAGTTCCATATTGGAAAAATATATCATATGCAGAGGTTGCTACCTGGCAGGATCAAGTACATTAAATGTGGCTAGATCAAGTGCGTGCAAACATGTAGTTACAACAAAATAAATAAATGTGTAGTTGTGTTTATTTTGATGTCTAAATAATATTGGTTTTCAATGTGTAGTTTACTGAATAGTTGGTGCTGTTTATGGCTTGGAAAGTGTAAAAAGTGAATGCCTGTGGCATCATGTGATTACAATTGGCCTGATGTTGCTTTTAGTAGTAGCATAATGATAAGAAAAGTTTTTTCACTTTCAATGAGTGAGGGAGCGTGCTCATTTGAAGTGCACAGATGATACAGGGTTAGATATTTGATGAAATCATATAGATTTTGAATAGTTGCATAGCATTTCATACTAAATATATTTCAATTTTCCTTCTACTAATTGCAATTACTCTGTCTGATGTTTGTTTGTCTTTTCTCTCCCATGGACGAAGATTGAGGAAAATGCTTGCAGAGAAGAGTGAAACCAGTGACTCCATTTCAACGGAGAGGATGTTAATTCAAATTTCAAGAACTGCCTTGTAGCATAATGGACTGGGTCTAGCAGCACTTGACAAATAAATTGTATGGTTTTGCTAATTAAAGAACTAATACCTTATTTTTTAAACATTCTTATGTTTGCACATTTCTGGATATGATTAGTTTCGAGAATGTATCCTCATTGATGGTACTTAGCTGATGGGAAGAAAATGAATCATTGATGGTACTTAGTGTGATGGGAAGAAAATAGTTTGTGTTGCGATTATTTTGTGCATGACAAAACATGGAACAACCAGAGTCTGCCTCTTATGGGTGCCGGAATATGCAACATTATTTGTATCTATTTCCCTCTATAAATTTCATAAAAACTGTTACACCTTGAAGTATAATCAAAGGACAGTTATTGGTTTGCCCCTTTCACCTCTCTTATTACTTGTAAATATCAGCATGGTAACGGAATAGCCACCCTTAATTTTTTTCCCCCTCCTTCTAATGGAAGGAAAAACCACATGTGATGCGATTGTGCAGGACTACGAGGAAGTAAACTGAAGTAAAGACCCATTGATGCATTAGGATTTAGATTTGTTAGCTATTGCACCGCACCGTACAATACCTCCTTTAATTGAGAGACAAAGGTTTAAAATATAGAAGTTCAAACATTAAAAAAATGTGAGAGATGAAGGTTGAAAAAAGAAGAGTTAAAAACAAAAAAATTGGTCCAACGGTTAAGACTCTAAAGTGTTTTTGATCTAGACCCTTTGACGTTTTTTAATTTCAATCCTTACATTTGATTTTTACCACTGTATGAATTTGACATTCAAGATCTAATCGTGTAACTTCAAAATATAATGAGCATGGATTGGAGGTAACCAATCACATTACATAAAGTGCAGTGCATACGAGGTTGAGCGCGTTTTTGGGTGTTTATTTTTTGGTACAATGCATACAAGCTTGGTAGAAATCTGCAAACTGCTACGAAGTTAGTAAGATACAGGTTAAAGTGGTACTAGATAAGTACTTTAGAAAGAGTTACCAATTCATTTAATAAGTGATCTCTGTGATACATATATTTTTTCAACGTGATATTCATTCATATTATTCCCTTGAGAGAGAACTATAAAAAAAAAAAAAAAACTAAAAAAAAACCCGAGTTCCGAGTTAGAATAAAACTCGAATGGTTAGGGCATGAAATGGATACAATCATACAACTCTGTACTCGAGTTTAAAAAACTCGGGTACTATTACAAAGTACTCGACTCTAAAGAACTTGAGTACTAAGCTGTATGTTGACCACATATGCATACCCGTTCCATACTCGAGTTTAGTGACCTCGGGTACTATAGCATAATACTCGAGCCTCAAAAACTCGAGTACAACGGTGCAGTTATACAACATTAGGTTGGCATGTCATGCAATGCATTAAAGGAGCCAGTACTGTGACACAGTACTCGACTTCTATAAACTCAAGTACCACGCTGTGTTTTGAACACCCTTATACCCAAGCTATACTCGAGTTTAAAGAACTCGGGTACTATTACACTGTACTCGAGTTCACTAAACTCGAGTAGTATGTGGCATACTTATTACTTACACCGACTTCCCTGGCAGCAGCAACCACCACAACTAATATAATTAATGGTACTCGAGTATGTGGAACTCGAGTATCCCTTCACATACTTATTACCTTCACCGACGTCCCTGGCAGGAGTAAGTAGTTGCAATGGATAATTAATGGTACTCGAGTCTGTGGAACTCGAGTACCCCTTCACAATACCCTCCCCGTCAGCTTTTATTTTTCTATTTTGAGTACGCATATTACTCTCTCGGCTATCTGTCTACATTCTGCAAGAAGTTGTCCAACCACAACCATCGTTCCAACGCTACTCACCTACATTTCCAACTCAAGCCAGAGCACAATTACTGTGTAAGAAAATGGAGGTACTAGTAGTTGGGTCACCATCTGCAAGTCTTTGAGTCTCAGTGTCAGTTCTCCATTCAAGACCAACGTGCTGTCCATTTAACCTTTGGGTCAACACTGTGTGACCAGTAAGTAGAGATAATTGAAGAAGTCTTTTGTTTTAGATTATGTGACCAACGTGCTTTGTTTGCATGAGGCGTTTTTGTGCCCCCTACTGAGATTATTTTAACCATGTAAAACTCAAATAATGTTTACACATCTGAATTTAAGTTTCAGAGATTGTCTTCATGCACATAAAATACAAAAGTAGTCTAAAATTTCAACAAAATGCTCTTGTAAGTGTTATTTTTTGACATATCAAATAGGACTATAATGTCGCATGGGATAATCTGCCATATAGAGTTAGCAAGTCCAGATTTTTATATTCACAATTTTTATACGTTAGAAATAGTTGCAATTGGTGTTTTAATTAACTCAAATAATATAGTATTTGAGCAATAATGTATTTTTATATTCACAATTTTTATTATGTGTTAGATAGAAATAGTTGCAATTGGTGTTTTAATTAACTCAACTAATATAGTATTTGAGCAATAATGTATTTTTATATTCACAATTTTTATTATGTGTTAGATAGAAATAGTTGCAATTGGTGTTTTAATTAACTCAACTAATATAGTATTTGAGCAATAATGTATTTTTATATTCACAATTTTTATTATGTGTTAGATAGAAATAGTTGCATTGGTGTTTTAATTAACTCAAATAATATAGTATTTGAGCAATAATGTATTTTTATATTCACAATTTTTATTATGTGTTAGATAGAAATAGTTGCAATTGGTGTTTTAATTAAGTCAACTAATATAGCATTTGAGCAATAATGTATTTTTATATTCACAATTTTTATTATGTGTTAGATAGAAATAGTTGCAATTGGTGTTTTAATTAACTCAAATAATATAGTATTTGAGCAATAATGTATTTTTATATTCACAATTATTATTATGTGTTAGATAGAAATAGTTGCAATTGGTGTTTTAATTAACTCAAATAAGAAATTTTTTATGTTTGGATTTTAACTACACCAAAATAAAAAAACTTAGTGACCAACGTGCAATTATTGTGTAAGGTACCATAAATTTTGAACCCTATCATAGTAGAGACAAAACATACATTAATTCCAACTAAGACTTATTGACCCCGCATCTTACCAACTAAGTCACCTGAATGTTCGTGCCCATAGCATTTTTGACATTAGAAAAAGAATACAGAAATAATCAATCGGGCATTATTAAAATAAGAACCTGCAGGATTAGGCATCTCCTAAAAAGAAAAGAAGAAAAAGGTACAAGAGTAAATAGCTTTATAAAGTTAAATCATGGTCAACAACAGATTACCCTTTTTTTTTCCCAACAATATTAAACTAAACGTAGTTGGGTGCCAACAAGTAGACACATGTTCCCTAAAGATAACTACCATAAGTCCATAACCTACAATCTCATAGGAAAATTACCAGAACCTTGCAGATAGAATAGGACAGAAAGAAAAAGAAGTCTCTATAAAAGCACATGATAACATTTTTCTTTATCCTTTTATATAAATTAACAACGATAACACATTACTTCTTCTTCTTTTTTTCTTTCTCTTTTTTTTTTAATTGTAGACTAAAGATGCTAAAGATAGTATTGCCTTTATTATTATTTTTTTTTTTTCTTAGAGAAACCAAAAGATAGTATTGCTAAGGATACTCTCTATTATCTTTAGTCACATGTAGTAGCAACACTTTTTTTTTTGGCATCTATAAACAATAATTTAAAGCATAAAATACTTTTATATCCTAAAATTACATAAATTTAATTGCCTTTAGTTGGGCTTTCGTATCATTTTAAAAAAAAAAGGTAAAACAGTTTGAAATCATCATTGATTTTTATTTTTATCACTACGGTTCATGCCACATAAAATAGCAGTAAAAACCTACAAAGAAATTGACAAAGTATGAATTCTAAGACAACATATATTTATGACTTTCCCAAACCGAAATTTCAAAAACTCAAGAAAATCATAACCTTCACAAAATCCATAATGCCTAACTTCAACATCAAAACCGTAAGTTACTGTCACTAAATAAAAAGCGTGTTAGGTTCTAAATATTTAAGACACTATAAGAGATTTTATAATTTTTTTATGAGAGAAATGTTATAAATTGAGTTAACTAGAACGCAGAACTCGATATACTATTAATTGTTCTTATATTTGTCAAATATTCAATTATTTAGATGTCTATGATTGACTTTGAATATAAATTTTTTTTATCATACGCAAGATCAGTTGCAAGTGGTTATACATTATGGCAACTTTTATATTGATGCCAACAGGTTAGTGATGGATTTTCACTTTTTCTATGTATACTACGATGGAGAGATGTATTATCATGACTTGCATGGGTTGTCATACCAAGGCTCGAACCAAAAGCAAAATTGTGTTAGGGTGAAGCGTGGGATAGGGCTTATGAAATTGCAACGAAGAATATTGAAGGTGATGAGGTTAGACCACTCTAGGCATAAAATTTCCATTGTGTATCGAGCACCTCAACGGGTTCTAGAAACCCATGTTTTCTACAATTCACTACAGTTATCGAGTGGCACCCAAGTGAAGATGATGTGGGAAATTGTTGAGCAAATGGTGGGTGAAAGGATTTTTTGCTTCGGATCTCTATGTCACTGTTGAGCCCACCATAGTAGAGGCCGGGGAGGGTTCACAACACACTGTTTTGGATGGAACTGTAGATGAGCACATTGACTCAATACCATTACAATCTTATCAAGGGTGTGCAGAAAACACAGGAGATGAGTATGGTACTGAACCGTGGCAAACATTTCCCCATGCTTCACACATTGAGGAGGAGCAAGGGCCCCAGGAAGTGCATGCAGGAGAGCATTTATCTCATGATGAGCTGCATGGGGGCACATCTGAACCCGAAAATGATGACGGACTTGGTGACGATGCAACCGATATTGATGTTACTAGGGATGAGTTTGAGGAGCGTCTAGAAACCATGGGTGAACATGATGATGTTGATCATATCGAGGATGTGGTTGTAGAAGAGAATAGAGACACATGCCCTGGTCCCGATCCTACGCCGGAATGGTTCACCAAAAACACTTGGGATAATATGTTTGATCCATCACCGGTTATGCAAGCAGAAGTATCAAGTTGGACGCCTGGGCAACAGCCAATGAAGGGAATGGTATTCGCGACTAAATTCGCGGTGCGACATGCATTGACTTGGTACGCACTGCGAGAGAATTTTAAGTTTAAAACTGAGTATTCAGACTCAGAGAGGCTGATGGTGAGTTGTGAGGATGATTCCTGCCCATGGTCAGTCCGTGCGATATGTTGCAAGGGAGACAATGTCTGGAAGATCGCAAAATGCAAGGGCCCCCACACGTGCGACAAAATTCAGAATGCTCATGATGGACGGATGATTGATTCGGTGTTCCTAGCATACGTACTTGAGCGCTATATACGAGAAAACCCCGCGTATAAGATAAAGAACTTACGTCACGTTGCTTTGGCAGACTTAAAACACGAAGTATCTCACTACAAGGTATTCTTTAACTTGCATTCTTTTTTCAATACATGGAAGTATAAACATGATTGTAATTCCCAAAACCCATGAATACCTGATGTTATGAAAAATGAAATTGAATTGGAAAAAAAAATGAATAAAGAGAAAGAAATATTATCTTCATCGTATAGCCTTACATGTCTTGATTTGTTTTCTTCAACTATAATTATTTGAGTTGTACTTAATTCCTAACATAATCATTATGGTTCATATACAAGGTTTGGGATGCCAAACAAAAGGCTGTTGCTGCTATATACGGGGATTTTAAGGAGTCTTATGCAGAGTTGCCACGGTTTTTGGCAGGACTTAAGGATGCAAGTCCGGGTACAAAGTATAAGTTAAACGTGGACGATAATGAAGAACCAGGAACTTGTACATTCAAGTCCGTATTTTGGGCGTTTCGTCCATGTATTATTGGGTTCAAGAACTGTAGGCCTGTGATTAGTATTGATGCAACCCACCTCTATGGAAAATATAAAGGGAAATTGATGATTGCAATGGCGACAGATGCTAATAATAAGATTTATCCACTAGCCTTCGCCGTTGTGGAGAGCGAGAGCACAGAGACTTGGGGTTGGTTCTTGGCTTGTATAAGAAGGTATGTTACTGACCGGAGACACTTGTGTGTCATATCTGACAGACACCCTGAGATACAAGCTATCTTCAGAGACACTAATCGAGACTATTTGCAGCCTCCCATGACAGAACATCGTTACTGCCTTCGTCATCTATGCAGTAACGTGAACACTAGATGGAACAATGAAACTTTAAAGAACCTAGTATGGAGGGCAGCAAGTGCAACCCAGGAGCGAAAGTTCAATGCCACCTTCGATTTAATTGAGAATGTGAACCGGGATGCGCACCAATATCTGAAGGATGTGCCCAAAGAGAAATGGCTCTAACTTTTGACGAGGGTTACCATTATGGGACGATGACTACAAACGTCTCCGAGTGCTTCAATGGTGTTCTAAAGGGTGCTCGTAGCCTGCCCATTACAGCAATGGTGAAATACACATGGTTTAAACTGAATGCTTATTTCGATGATCGTCGCAATAAGAGCATAGAGCAGTTGAATTCAGGGAAAAAATGGTGTAAATATGCCTTGGATATCTTCATGAGAAATAAGGAGAAGGCGGAGCATCACAGGGTGACAAGATTGAGTGCGCAACAACAGTCATATCAAGTAGATACACCGCATAATCCAGGGACTGCTGGACATGGGGATCACACACATGGAGTTAATTTGTTGCAAAGAACTTGCACATGTCAGAAATGGAAATTGTATAAGATACCATGTTCACATGTCATTGCACTTTGTATTAGGTATCGACATGATGCAGAGCAGTACATTGACCAATGCTATAGCGTGGACGCACTGTTTCGGAGCTATGCTCCCGTTTTCCCTGTCTTGAAAGATAGATTATCATGGCCAGATCCTGAAGAAACTCGAAGGGTCCTCCCTAACCCCCAATTGATTCGAGAGAAAGGTCGCCCTGTCTCAACACGAATCAGGAATGAGATGGACGAGGGTGGGAAACGGCCTAGAACCACACCATGGAAGGAGGGCGGGAGGAAGGTGCAATGCGGGTTGTGTGACCAAGAGGGGCATAACCGAAGAACATGCCCTAAGCGGAATGAGGCCCCGGCGAGTGGTGGTCTCGCGGACTAGGTACGCTAAGTTTGAACCGTGGCATCCTTCTAATCCAGTCATGGGTAACACCTTCTTCTTCATCAACTTCTTTTATTTCACCAAAGTTGCAATTAATTATTCTGCTGGTTGTTTTACCCACGTTTCAACTGGTAACTGAATTAACCAAGGAGAAAAATAAGAGATGAGTATTTTGTATTCTGTTTGAGTATCTTGCAAATATAATTTTACTCGCTTATGCCTTATTTGGGTTTTATAGTGGGTTTCAGCTTGCAACACTTGGTTTGTGTTAGATTCACACTTTCATGACAACCTAACAAGTGAAAAGTAATGGTGTTGTGTGCTTTTGGAAGTCTTACATTCTTGTTTTCTAAGATTTAAGGAAAATAAAGTTTTATGCAGCAGTATATGACTGATAAATGAGAAGATTTTGTAAGAAGGTGGATTTTTAGTTGCCAGTCAGGTTTTGTTACATCAAAACTTAATTCATTTGCAGATGACCAAGAAATTGGGCTCTATAACTAAAACAAGCGGCTGTGGGCTTTTTAAAACAATTCTTTAGCTCTCTCTCCCTCTCTCTTGTTGCAGGGTTTATAGTTTGTATTTGATTGGGGTGACTTATTTATCATTTTTTGGGGGGTTCTGTGTAGCTTTTCCACTTTGATGTGCATGAGGACGTGCGAACAATTGCTGATGCAACAATCGAAAAGGATGAGGTACATTTCATTCCTGCCTTATCATTATCTATCTCTTATATTTTGTAAATTTAACATTTCCAGAATCGAATATTGAAACACATGCACACCAAGCCTGAAATATGGCTTCAATGATGTAAACATGGTGGTAGGGCCATTTAGGAAATTCCCAATGCTGTGTGTGTGTATGTGTGGGCCCTGACAGTATAGTATTGGGTGAGAGATCATGGGTTCTAATCTCTTGGGGTGAGTTAAATTATAAAGAAAAATTAGGAAAAAAAGAAGGGGGGGGGGGGGGGGGGCGGGGGGCATGTAAGGTTGGAGCATCTGTGTTGAATCTTCCCTATTATGTGTAATTAAAATTTCTTGCATCTCTTTGTGTCAATTCACTAATATTTTTGAACCTTCTGACAGTCTCATGCTGGGAAAGTTGTCGAGAGGCACTGGTACGAAAAGAACAAGCATATTTTCCTTGCTTCAAGATGGGAGGTGTGTTTTTCACTGAGTCATAATTTTAGATTTGACCTATCACTTCATGTATGGCACCCTCAGCTGTCAATCTAGGTTGTCTATAACTACCCCAGCGTCTCAGTTCTCATTCTAGAACAATTGTTTCAGAAATTCCACTTGACTTCAATCTGTTCAGGAGCTTAGATAGTTAGTGTGATTACTTAGATAGTTACATAGATTAATGAAATCTATGTAACCAGGGAGAAAGCGATTACTGTTTTTGACTGCATCTGATTTAATTTTTCCTCTGCATTCAGTCATGCAGCCTTGTTTCTTTTAATTCCACTGTACTCCTCTTTTGATGCGGTCATGCATTTATTTATTTATATACATCTCTTATCACTTTTTTGATGCATTATTTATGCTGGTGTGTATCCTTAGTGGATGCACTTATTTTAAATCGTATGATTTACATGTGCAGGTTTAGAGAGAGTGCATGGATTTACTTTTGGCGATAGTCTAGATAATCATAAAAGAAGCAAGTGGGTAGACTTCAAAGCAAGGCTAGATAAGGTAAGAGCATGATATGGAAATAAATTTATTTAGGAAATAATATGTAAACTTTGTTTTTTAAATTCTGTGATAAATAACCATGTACATATTCAAGGTGGTGCAATAACAAATGTTACCAGCTTAGGAGAAAATTGTAATAGCTGATACCTGAAGCCTCAGATGGGTGTTTGTGTCCATTCCTTGTAGTATTTCTGAACAGCAGGCTTTTAAATTAACAGTTGGCACTGTCTCCTTGTTGTTCCCTTTCTTTTGAACTTTTTGCTGAGATAATTATTGTGCTACTTAAAATGTGTGTGTGTGTATATATATTTTGATAAGTAAGCTGTATACCAAGGACTGACAATGAAGAGAATAAAATAAAATAAAAAACACAAAAACAAAGAGAAAAACAAGAAATACAAAAAATAATACTTCCGCCATCCCAAATTGTTGGTCCTTTATTCTATTTTGAGATGTTCCAAAATGTAGTCCTCTTTGAAAAATCAGTTAAGAAAATTCCTGTCTTACCATTGCTTTATTTAAAAAGTCAATACCATTCTTTCTCTAGTTTAAATTAATGAAGGTAGTTTTGGTAAGTTGTACCTTTTTAACTAACAGACAACACATTAAATAATGTTTGCTTAAAAAGTTGGATTTTCTAAATAGGACCAACAATTTGGGATGAAGGTAGTAAATATAAAAAGAGGATTCATCTTGTGAGAGCATTCAAGAAGTTCATGAAAGTATTGGTGGAGAAACTGGAATTAATATTCCACTCATGTAGTCTCTTTAGAGAGTAGAACTTAAGATGTGACAATTGTAATTCTTTTCCTTCAAATATCTATTTGTTCCTCTCTTTTCAAATTCAACAAGAGTCATGAAGAAGTGGTTATCTTAACTACGCCACTTATAAAGTTGCCAATCAACCCCATTCAACAAAAACCAATGTGGCAAGTACTTGTTTAGGCATAACCCATGTGACGCTGAAGTAAGTTCTATAAGTCCTTAGCAATAGGATGATGTAGAAAAAGATGATCCACTGACTCCCCATTGGCTTTACACATGCAGAAACATTCACTGCGCACTCTATTTAACTAAATGGCTGCTCTAAATGGCCATTCTTTTTCTAGTTTGCTAGAATTTTTGGACTTATGCCCTCTTAGCTGAGTTGTAATTCAACCTCTGTAGACTTCCTGTGTACAGTGTCACCCCTTAGAGGAACCTTTGATTGCCACACCAAACTCCAAGGGAAGAGCGAGTAGGAGTGTAGAAAGAAGATAAAAACCTCTAACCTTAGAACCTCTACTCCATGCTAGCTTCCAACAAACCTTATCAAGGCCAACCCCCCTCACTTTCGAAGAGTAAACAATATCCATAAACTGATCAAAAGATTCTTCCTCCCAATCCTGTGGTGGACGACAAAGGGGAAAATTCCAATGAATACTCCACTAGACCAACCCATAACCTTTGCCATGGAATAGTCCTTTGCCCTACTAATACAGTAAAGTTCTAGAAAAGCCTTTTTGAGAGAACAATCCCCACACCACATGCTTCCAAAACTTCACTCTACTACCATCACCCATATCATACCACAGGAGTTTAGAGAAGTTCAACCAGCCAATTCTAATAAACCTCCAGAGGCTAACACCATATGGACTTGTCACCTTTTTCGTACACTAGCCACCCCAAACATTTCGTACACTAACTTTTTCGTACACTAGTCATAAGAAATATCATATGCTTCTTTATTGTTTTGGAGTCTGAAGTATTTCATTACATGGGTATATCATATGCTTATTTCGATAACAGCAGGAAAGAAGAAGAAACTACATATACCTTGGCTTTGTTAGTTAGATCATTTTCTCCTCTACTCTGAGATATATCATGATATTTTCTTCTTAATCATTTGTCTGTTTTTCCTTATCATTTTGTCCATCCTTGATAATCGCATGTTAAATATATAATTCTTTTTGGCTTCATTTGAACCAAACATCTGATGCTAATATCTAGGGATGTACATTTTGTGATGAATCAAATTTTGACATATGGATGGGCATTTGAGAAAGGGCCACAGAAGCAGGTCCTCTATCATTTCATAATGGAAGCAAGGATGTGCATCATGGAACATATCATGTGCAATCCATATTATATGGTGGTAGATGAAAGGTGAGCTAGGCAATTAACCAGTTTTCAACTCATATAATTTATGGCCTTATGTTTTAGGTTTGAAATTTGTTTGCTAATTTCCTTGGTTAGTGCTATACATTTAGGAGATTGATGAATGCAAAAGTGTGCGGATTTCTTGTCTCAGTGATTGAAGAGTTTCGTGTCATGGAAAAGGGGGAAGAGTGCGATGTTACTACCCGGAGTGGAGAGGATGAGAAGAAGAAGAAGAAGAAGAAGGCAATGAAGCCATATATAACTATTGTTTGCTCTAGGAAATTCAATTTTGATTCACCTGAAGGTAACTTTATGTTCTTTTTCTTCTTCTGATCCTATTGCATTTGCATTTGCTTTTTTCCAATTGGATAAAAAGAGCTGAACTGTGACTTCAGAACAATGCTGACATTTTTCTACCTCCGCATTTGCAGGAGGAAATTTTTGGCTCAGTTCTTATTTGCATGGAGGTGTGTTCATTACTCCATTGTTTTTATCAATCAGGTTATTGATTGCCTAGTATGGAGATATTAACATACAATTTTTATGTCCCTCTCAACATCAGGCTGACAGTTTCGAAGAGGCCATAAATATTGTTAACAGAAACAAGTACTTCCTTAAATTTTTTTCTCTTGTTGTATATATTACCATACTTTTTCTAATTCTCTTAAAGAAGTATTACATGTGATTTGTATGTGACTTATACTTCTGGAACAGATATGGCAATGGGGCTTCTATATTTACTACATCTGGTGTAGCTGCAAGGAAATTTCAAACTGAAATTGAAGCTGGCCAGGTAAGAGTCACTTCATCAATTATTATGTCTTAGAGCTTCGTACAGATTAGTTTTCATGTGGATTCATATAAATTCATATGCATGGCTAAGAGAAGTAATGATATAAGTATCCTCTTTCATGTGGATTCATATGCATGGCTAAGAGAAGCCAAACTTGCAAATCAATAATTTCCATTCCTTCTTTCATTGTCAGTCCAATATAACAATTTAATCTATCATTTATTTTTATTTTTTTTACTCTAGTGTTTCGCATCAACCAGCTGATGGTTTGTGGTATTCACAGGGCTCTTACACTCTCAAGATGACACTGGAGGATGGTAACAATCAACTGTTGACCTGCATTAGCTTCAAATTCAGTATCAGCTTTGGATCTTTTGCGTCTGATAGTTGAATACCTTGCTCATGTTTGCGGTGTTGCAACGTGGTGTTGATTAGAAAATGACTTGTGGCCATGAAGCTACAAGGTATCCAGTTTTCTCATCCTCATAAGCCTTGTCAGAGTCAGAATCATACTGTTCCTCCCTGCTCCCACAATGGATGTCAAAATATATTGGTCCAAGATACAGTGAACTCTCTTATTTGTATGCTTAATAGGGACATTTCCCAGACAGAGAGGTCAGATAGTGAAGATGTCAGTGGATTGGTCAAAGAATGGCCTTCTAAGAAAGACATAGGCCATATGTTTGAGTTTATAGCATGTTATGTTGCATGTGAAAGAGCTAATGTCTCAAAAAGTGTCCTGAGTCAGATTTTAGAATACTTGACATCACAAAATAATTTTCCAACTAGTGTTTCCTCTCATCACATAACTTCAACAAGAAGGGAGAAGCAGGGGTTTGCCCTTCTAGATTTTATATGGTTTGTGGTTTGAAATTTTGTTCAATTGCCGATCTCACTTTTTTTTTAGTTTGCTTAAAACAAGTGAGGGAAAGGGGGATTCAAATCTAGGTTCTCCTTGTAAAAGAGACCGAGCATATTCATTGAGCCACAAAGCTCTTGGTTGATAATCTCACATTTGGTTAAATTTCCATGATGACATCAATGAGTTATCTGCGGGGTGTTTGGGTTATAGAGACTAGTTATTTTTACTTTTATATTTGTAAACTCCTTATATAGTATAAATTGCCTTAACTGGCCTGCAATGGTTTTTCTTTTGGAGATGTTTTTTCTACTTTATCATTTGGTGCATTGCCAATTGGTGGTTAATAATCACAATCTTGCGGAAGACAAAATTGAGATAAATTGATAATTAATCAATAATTTCGGTGGATTTTCAACTAAAGGATCTAAAAAGATTTCAACCATGAATTTAAAATATGGGATAAATATTGCCACCAGTCATTTCAAATCAATTGTTGTCAAATAGGGAAGTTTATTGATATGCTAAGGTTAAAATTTGTATCTTATTTAAAATTTACAAGAAAAAGAAAAAGAAAAAAAAGAAACAAAAGCAGAGAGTTAAGGCGTGACGTGTAGGAAATTATTTGATTTGAGAAAAAAAGCTCGGTGGTTTAGTTGTTTCAAATGTTAGATTTGTTCAGTGGGGCTCATGGAACCTTTGGAAGTGGAATGCCAAAGGATGATCAGAGTCTTTGATGACAATGGAGATGGACGAATTGATTTCAAAGAATTTGTCAAAGAATTTAAATAATGACATTCAGTATTACGTTAGAAAAGCGAGTTTTACTCACGGAATATTGAGTTTAGACCATAATTTTCACCAAGCACTTATAATTCTTGCAAACACTAATACAAGTACATCTTTTCGTAACATACCAACAACGAACAACAGGAAAAAAATGAGCAAGTGATTTCCTATAAACTTAGCCAAAAGTAATGAACAATTCATCTTTAGATTTGCAAAAGGTGCACGTATAATAGGATCATTTGCCCTCATGATCAACAACATTTTGTATTGCACAAAACATGTAGACATCAACAACAACGTTGAATGTTCGTAGGTAGAAATTTTTGGAAGTCATCATTGCTTGAATCTGAGAAGTCTGAAATGTCACTTTCATCATCAAACGCAGTAATTTCATTAATAGACTTCATGGCTCGCTCTTGCGCCTTCCCCTTTAGATGCTTCCTAGCTTTTTGGACTGCATGAAAACGGTCTAACCGCCTTTGCATTTGATTGTTCTCTTGTTCAAGACGAGCAAGTATGTTGGCAGGCTCATCTCTAGGTAACTCGGCTGAGCATGCCTTAGGAACTCGTAACCCGTGCTATCGACAATACACCTCCAACTCACACCTCTTCTCGTATAGGGTTGACCATGGTGGTTCTGCTACGGTGAACTCCATTGCGGTGGTATCTGTACTTAGTTTTGTAGGTTTGCCGACCATGATGTGGCCAACGCTTCCAAGACTCTCGTACATGTATATTGGCATGTTAACGAAATCTCTCTTCTTTCCAACCCATTTCCCTCCATAGTGGTCTGTGTATGTTTGTAGTTGTTGATCTGCTGGAACTTGTGATAATTCATTTGTTGAAGTAGATTGAAACTTGTTTCTACGTGTACGAGATGATGTTGAGGCGTTGCGACTCATAGCTTACTTAACCTACAAAGTTAGTGGTGTAGGAATAACAAAAGAATTGTGGTACATTTATAACCTCATTCCACTATGTATTCAATAAAAAAATTTAACATATTCAGGCTTGTCATGTCAATACAGGCTGGAAAACCACGATACGAATTTTTTGTTCAAATGTTCCCAATGTCATAGTAAGATTCTCTTATTCTGGGCAGTAGTTGCAGTGTACTGCCATGACTATTCAGCTGAACAGTATTCATGTGAAGAGTATTTAGCATGCTTGTGTTTCATCTGACATGAACTTGACAAGAGAATACCGAGTTGTGTTAAATGCATCATAAACTTTTCAGGGGTCTTCTGCATCCTTGAAAACAGTGCATTGCAAAATGAGGCAGATCTGTGTATTGACGTGAGTGTGAATGATATGACTAGATAGGGTTCAACAGTGCCGAGCTATTGAGCAGCACATGTAGCTCTATGAATATCAGTGTAGCAATGGTGGACAGCTGACCCCCAAACTCGAGAATTTGTTTTAATAAATTTAGATTTTGAATAAGGGCTCTCAACCTAAACTTGTTGTCTCCAATTATATATGTAAGTACACAAAGATGGATCGAAACTGACCAAAATGGAACAAAGTGGACTGAATGGACCAAATTAGACCAAATCAGACCAAATCAGACCAAATCAGATCATCATCATCATCTCCATCGACATGAACATCATCATCCTCTACATGTGTAGAATACTCATATTGAGCATCCGGAATCGCAACTTGTAACTATGTCTTTCTTTCCTCAAAACTTGTAACTATATCGACAAATGCCCATAGGATTACCTCGGGCCAATCCAGATTAGTACTCGCGCTTCAAAAACTCGGGTACTGTTCACAGTACTCGAGTACATGAAGCTCGAGTCTTACTCGAGCATAACCCACAGCAGTTCCAGTGTCAATCCAGCTTGGTACCCGAGTTTCTTAAACTCGGGTACCATATTGTACAGTACTCGAGTACTAGGTGACATTTTTTTAACATCGATATTCCACGCTGGCATGCCACGGTGAAAGTGTAAAATCCAGTACTCGAGTTTGGTGAACTCGAGTACTGGAAAAAGTGGTACACCCCCAATTAGTTCGGAAACAGTGGTTTCTGCCTAAATTTTTTAAGAAAGGGTGGTATTGGGCCGATTTGGCCTTATAATTACCTCCGATTTTTCGACTAGAACTTTTTCATGTAGAAAATTTTAATAGCACGTTTTAAAACAATTGTACCAAACGACCATGAATCTTTTATTAAGGGGTCGTGTGATTTGGTTTTACGCATTTAGAGTAATAAAAGTCAGATTATTTATATCAAAAACGTTTCTCAAAAAAAAAAAAAAAATATATATATATATATATATATATATATATATATATATATATATAACATTTCTAATAATTTAATTCATCGTGATCATTTTCCCCTTCCTTTTTATTTTTATTTTTTAACTCCCTTTCGTGTGTGAAACTGTGAATCATTTTACATCAATCAATTAAAGCTTAAAGCCACTTGCTCAATTACTCCACGATAATCGAATTAAGGCTCCACAAGACCTTGCAATTGTCACGCAATCACAAATTTTGAGTAGATTGTGTAAATCCAGACTTGTAAAGGTAGCCAATAATTTAAAAGTGTCTGACCAAGTATCTTTCTCTTTTTCACAAGCTTTCAGTATATAATTATTCCTTGCTGTTAACGACAAACTGGCTATCTCAATCTATCCCAACAAAGAACAAATACGTAAGTGCAGAGTGTCTAAAGCATTAAAGCAGGTTTTAGATTTCTTCAAACATCCCATACATGGGAACAAAACACATCATAAAGGAAATCCATGCACATACCCCATTTGATTTTTTCTTTTTTCTTTTTTCATTTTTAACAAATAAATTAGAAACAGCGTGGGCTTCTCTCTAAACTTACATTGAAACTTGAAAAGTAGTGATGCTCGATAATAACGTTTTTTTCTTGAAGATATGCATGCAATCATGCACCTTGGCCTAGCTGTAGTTTTACTTTTACCCTAAGTTTGTAAATGGAGGAAGAAGACAACTGCGCAAGAAATCAAGAATCACATGCATGATACACCACAGATTCAAAAAATGATTCAGATTTCTTCATTTTGCTGTCCCTAGCTAGCTCTCTTCCTAAGTAGTCACTTTCGTGTATCATTAATTATTGGATTCAAATTCTAACTGAGGACACGTGATGTACAGGGAGAGGTGAGAATGATGATATACGCTCTTAATATAATATAAGAAAGCAATGGGCCATGCATCTTGGGCATTTGCCGTCACTCTAAGGGAATCCTTTCAAAGTTGAATAGAGATAAGGTATCTCAAACTTAACAGGGGACCCTAGTGATAGGTCCCTTGGTGTATCCACGCATGTAAGGAAAAATTCTACCATTAAAATGTCTACCACAATAATAAGAAAAAAACAGTCGCACAATATTTGCAAAAAGATGCATGCAGCATCTTGTCCTTCCTTCCCTACATGTTTTTATTGGGCTGGCTTTTGGCATTGTTAAGACTAGATTCGGCAATCTACAAAGGACATAGAGATAGTGTTAAACAAAGGAGTACTTTGATGCAACGTTGTGCTTGTCTAGCTAGCTACTGTTTGTTAGTTATAGTTTCTTGATCTCCTTGTTGGTACGTGTATTGACAATTATTAGGTATGCAAAATTATTCTCTAAACTCAATAACTCTCTCACCCCATGGGGTATCAGGTGATGGACATGTTGGTTTGAAACATAATTTATGTAAATTTGCGGAGGTTTCAGGTTCAATTCAAGATGCTATCAGTTCACTAAACTATGGCCTGGGGGCCATGGCCCCTAGATTTAAAATATTTTTAAAATAATATATATAAATAAAAATTTTAAATTAAAAATAATTATATTTGGCTTCTCAAAATTAAAATTGATTAAAGAAGCCAATAAACACAATAAACATTTTATTTTTGTGACTCAACATTATGATCAAGTGTATCTGTGTGGTGTGTATATTGTATTTGACATTTTGTAAATTCAAAACATACTTTTTAGTTTTTTTTTTTTTTAAATGCAAATGATTTGCGTTGTTAAGTTGTTTGGCTTTGGTTGTTTGTTGTTTAGGACTTAAAGTTAAAAGTGTAGTTCTTTTTCTTTCCTTGGCAATGCTAATTAGTTTTTTTAAGTTCAAAAAGTATTGGCATAAATATATTTTATATTTGATTGGTAGATTTAAAATATTTGACATATATATAATTTGTATTTGATTGGTAAATTTTGGGAAACCTAGCTACAATAATTGATTTTTTGTTTTCCAAAAGAAAAATGCAAGTAATTTAAAAATAATTAGTTATTTTTTGTCTTTTCTTTTATTGATTGGTCAAATAATTTATTTATAATGATGACACAACTATTATAAATTTGACCATATAAGCATTACAAATTTACCTATCAATCATTAAAATACAACAAATAAGTAATTAAGAAATTTATTTATTATATTGTTGATATGAAACCAATTACATTTAGTATCATATCAATTTGTAAAATATTTTATAGTGAAATTTGCAGTAATTTCGGTGTTTTATTTATTTATTATATTATTGAAATGATACTAGTCATGTTTAGTTTATTGTCATGTTAATTTGTCAGCTTTTAAAAAAAATAATAGTAACTTTAGCATTTTATTATTATTTTTTAGGTAAATACTTAATAAATACTAATTTGCATCTCTTTTTTTTTTTTTTAATTTTTAAAGTTTATGTTTTGGCTATTGGCTTGAGATAAAATCCTGGCCTTTTCCCTGACCCTTTGTCAGTTTTGAGATGTGACCGTGAATTGTGAGTCTTGTGAATTCTCTCCGTGTTCTAATTGTGTACGTACTCTGTAAAGAGAACAAACTCACTTCAATCATTCGTTTCGTGTTTAAATAAATCACTCACAGTGCGTAGCATTGTTATATGGAGTGCAGAGAAGATATATATAGTACACGACGTTTGTCTAAGACTGACTATGTATTAAATTAAGTGTAGTCATAACAATATGTATTTTAAAAGTATTGATTTTAACCTTAGTTTAGACTAATAATCCACTAAAATTTTAAGCTTATGGTTTATTACGTAAATCCAATGATTATTTAGCTAAAACTGATTTTTTTTTAATTTTAAACAGCTTATTTAGTTCTTTAGCTAAAACTAAATTTTTTTTTATCAATAATGTCCGTTTGAGAATAACTTATTTAGTTAAAATTGAAATTTTTTACTGAAAATATTATAGATAAAGATAAAAATTAATTGAAAGAGTAGAGCAAAATCTATGAATAGTATCAAAAAGTGCAGTAGGATCCATAAATAGTAGCAAAAATAATCTAATTAGTAAAATAAGCTAGCTTTTTAAGCAATGCCAAACACAACCTTTAGTAAGAACATTCGATACTGATTTTGGAAATTGTAATGTTACGTCTACTTATTTTCATAACAAATCATATGTGATATATTGTTATTAGTTCTGATCTAAACTCACCACTAATATTACATTTTTATCCATCAATAATAACACTTACTGTGTATGATTTGTTATAAAATTATTGTGGGCGTAACTTATTCCTTTGAAAATCGCCACAAATTGATATTAAAAAGATTAAATTAAATTGCCTCCATGTTAGTGAATTCAAGTGTAATTTCACTTCTAATTATTGTTAGGTCAATTATTAAAAGAGCGTTTTAAAAAATATTCCATCGTTATGAATGATTTAAATCATAAAACTCTATTTAAAACACTAGGAAGGTCATCCATTTTTTTTTTTTTTTTGAGAATCAGAAGGTCATAAATTTATATCATGGAGACATAAAAAAAAAAAAAAAAAAAAAAACTTTGGATATTGATTTCATCTTATTACTTACCTTATTCTCCAAAAAAAAAAAGAAAAAACATCTTCTTAATTATCGCCCCATGAAAAAATATCGACAAAGGAAGGTGATAGAAATTATATGGTGACTGAAATTTAAAAATATAAAAATATATAAAAGAGATTTTGGAGAAAATTTATCATTGTTTTCAAAACCAAACTGAAATATATGTTTGGTCGGATTACGTTAATGGCAAACTGGTCATCAATCCAACTTCTAAAATCCATAAAATCGAAAATGCAATTTTTTTTTTATCGTGAATTGTGGTCAAACTGGGCATGACTTTATTAGTCAGATACAGTTTTCCTCTCTAGAAAAATTCACTCAAAACTTCAATTAGAAAGCTAAAATACATCTGTAAGTGCACAATCGTACTCAGACCTAAAAATAAGTGTTGGGTTCAGGCCCACTGAGTCTTATACAATAAATTTTGTAGAGTATGAATTTGAAAATCTAGGTTCGGGATGTTGGAAGTTCGATTAACAGGTTAGAGTGTTACAATCTATGCAAATGATGAACGAATATGGCAAAGAAAACTCCTTGAACGTAAAGCCGAGAACGATTTGTATATATATTTTCCTTTTATGCCAAAGTTTACAATTCTTAGTTCTTATTTCTCTGAGTAGAAAGTGCAAATCCCCCTCTCTTTCTTCTCTTTTCTGCTTATATACTTCTTCTTCTTCACTGGTTTATGCACGTGTCATACAAATCTTCCCCTTTGATACTTGTCCCATCCACCGCCTTCTAGAAGTCCTCAAATAATAGCAAGGAGGCTGAATTCTACTGTTCATCAGTCACTTCCCTATTAAAGCGGCCAGAGAGGTAGACACAGAGTCTTTAATGTGATGGTAGCAGCTTTTTACTCAGATATTTCTCACACATCCTTATTTCTGAAAGGTACTTGGATCGCCCTCTTACCCATCAGTTTTTCTAGAATTCTGCTTCTAACCCGTTTAGCAAGTTCTAGGGTCATTGTTGAGCCTGTCTGAAGAGACATTTCTTCTCGGACAACTCCTCATACCTCTACAGTGCAGACTGATTTGTGGACCTAAAAGCCTTAATCAAAATAAACTGGTACTAACCAACCAGGCCCAAAATATATTCAAGAGCTCCCAACCCCTCCCCCCCCCCCCCCCCAAAAAAAAAAATCTCACCAAAAGCCCATTTGTTGTCAATTTTGTTCATTCTTGTCCAAAAGCATTTGATTTGTTTGTCATTGGACAGCCTCAATTAATGACCATCGACTACATCTTAACTGAGATAGCCAGAAACTTCAAGGTTTCAGTCGCTTCAAGTATCACACGTGAACCGACAGGGAAAAATATCTCAAATATCCATATTATTATTCAAAGACATCAAAAGCTAATAATAACAAAACTTCTTTTTTTCAAACTAAACAAAAGGTGAAGGTACATGTTTCCTATCCTTTCACTTTGCAAACCAAACAAAATAAAGATAAATTATTATTTCCTTTCTTATTTTTCCTATATCCACTGAGAAAGGGAAGAGGTCAAGCCTCCCTGGGTTTTAAACACACTTACAAAAATTAATTTTCTTCTCTGCAGCTTCATTTATTTATTTATTTTCTTTCCCTCTCTTTCCTTCCCTTTTTTTCCCTTTTCTCTTCCCTCCCTCAGCTATAACCAAAGTGTCACCTTCTACTAGCAAAGCAGAAACTGCCACCTTCTTCATTTTTGTGTCGAGTTGTTGTTAGCTAGAATTAGAAGGGACAAAGGCAAAAAAAAAAAAAAAACCATGAAATCGTAGAAAGTTTCTGTAAAGATGATAGTGGTGATTCATACATGGTTTGTCGTGGACATGCAGATACACATGCACTGCCGGGATGTTAACATCAGTAGTAGTACTGGTTACCCAACATCATTATACGGAATGGAATTTCGCCCCAACACCACGCACATTTCTCCACCATAAATGACACCAAAAAAAATGGCCCTGCAACAATCGGGAGTTGATTACCCTAGCCTCTTGAAAAAAATTGAAAATTTATTAATCTCTCCAAGAAAAGGAATTACCAGTTCCAATATCTTTTCTTCTCTTATAAAAAAAAAAGTTCCAATCTCTTTCTTCCTTTCACTAAAAAATAATATTAATAATAAAAAGATAAATTATATTTTAAATATAATAATTTAGGAATGATTTCAATCTAAATCCAATATTTTTAAATGTTTAAAATCAAACCCTGCACTTTTAAAAACATTTCAATTTAAACCAAAAAGGTATTCGCGCCTAAATATATTTACATTTTTTTAAGAAGAAAATATATTCACATTGTGTGGCTTAAAAGTAACATAATATCCAATGTGTGTGTGTGTGTGTTGAAATAACCACTCCAGTGTCATGTTACATATTTAAGAATTTTTTTTTTGGTAATGACGTTGCAATAAATGGATGTATTGTTTGAATTGAAACACTCTTAAACAAATTGTAAGGTTTAATTCAAAACTTTAGAAAGTGTTTGTTAGTTTTAATTTCAAATCACCTCATTCAAGAGTTTTATAGTTTAATTGATTTTTTTTTTCAATGAAGAGGTCCACGGTTCAAAAACTCTTTCTCCAATATCAAATTATAAAAAATAAATAAAATTGAAATCGCTTTAAAATATGAAGTAATTTTTCATTTTAAAAAGAAAATGACAAGTTACAAATACTACTCCTGCGGTACAGCCTTAAAACATGAAATTACCTTATGGTTTATTTTGTGATATTACCTATTGTGCGGTTTGCTTATTAGGTACTTAATTCTACTAACTTTAACAGAATTTGATGATGTAGCAAGTGCAAATTATAACACCAGTCGAGAAAGAATGAAAGAAAAATAATATTACACTTTAAAGCTTATATCTTGTGAACAAATACAACTCAAATGAGAATTAAAGGAGAAAGAACATAAAAAATATGAGGATGAAATAGTCTTTTAGTTTTATTAAAGTTCAAGAACATGTCTTATAAAACAAACCACAAAGAGAGATAAGTATCAGAAAATAAACCACAAGATAATTTTTTATTTTAAAGGTATACCACAAGAATAATATCTATAATTTAGGCCAAAATGGGCAAATGCCCTTTTCGCGCAAAAAAAAAACAGCATTATGCCTCATTTTCCAAACTAATTAGAAAAATGCTTCTCTTTTGAAACTCAATTTTCTCAAAATCGAGTTAAGCCTTATAGCGACGTTTTAAGAAACCTATAATGACGTTTTTAAGAACCTATAGCGGCATTTTGTAACTCAATCCCCATGAATTCAAGTTACATGTAAAAAAAGAAAAAACTTGAATGAAATTAAAGTCCATGGAACTCAAGTTACGAAATGCCGCTATAGGTCTTTAAAACGTCACTATAGACTCCTTAAAACGTCGTTATAGGGTTCCATAATTTTTTTTTTAAAACTCGATTAAAAAAATTGAATTTTAAAATAGGGGCATTCCTCTAATTAATTTTAAAAATGAGACATTTGCTTCTTTTTTTTTTTTTTTTTTTGCGCAAAATGAGCATTTGCCCATTCTCGCCCTATAATTTACCCAAAAGAGAGGTAAAAAGAGAGAGAGTGAAAGTAGAGCCTTCCATCAATGTAGGGAGCCCATTTTTTGTTGTTGAAGATTTTATTTCTTATATTTTAATATAATATTATTTAAAAGCTTAAATGATATAAATACTAGATTTAATGTTAAAAATTATAATATTTAATTTAAAATGTAAAATAATTCGATTTAGAAGAGCGAAGATTCTTTTTCCCAACAATTGGCTTACATTTGGCTTTCCCATGTTTTTACTTTTTAAAAGGAGAGATGGGACAGTGGCCCATTTTAACTGGACAGGGGATCACTGATCGTGGTTCACATGTTTTATGTTTATCAAGAATTGGATCTGTGTTTGCAATTTATTTGTTTTGTTATACATTATTAGTAATAATATCGACATATTGGACTTTTATGAGTTGCCATGAAGAACACAGCTCTCTGTTTAGCTGCTTCAACCACCTCTTCTTCTTTTTCTTTTTCTTTTTTATAGAAAAAGTTTTAATTTATGATGATTATTTTTTATGATAGTATTTTATCATTAGACCAATACACCAATTGATTTTAGATGTAGACGAAAATTGAACCTCAAATATTTTATTTAACTATAAAAAACTTTATCAGTTGAGAGGGATGGAGCCAGAATTTAAAGTTAAGGGCGGCAACCCATTCTTTGACTTTGCTACTTACCAACTAGTGAATTTTTTCTTTTTTTTCTTTTTTTGTCTTTGTTACGTGCATGCTAGATTAAAGAAATTTTATTTTTTAAAAAAACTTTTTAAAGGGCTAGGTTGTTTGTTTTAAGTAAAATAGGTTAATTGGGCTTAATTCGTTTAACTATACTATTGGTAACTTTTGTTGTTGGGTTAATTTTTTTTAGGCTCGTATATTTTGTTTTAAATTTAAATCTATTAATTTTTTATGACCTTTAAAAGGAGAAAAATATTAAAATTACAAAAAAAAACAAATTGTTGATGTGTTAAGTGGTTATTGGCAAATAAAAACATAACTGTACGAACCAATAAGAATTTGCTACCTCAACGGTTTGAAAAAATTTTGTAGCTATAACATTACAATTAAAAATCAATGATATTGTTAAGAGAAAAAACTGTAATTTTTTAAAACAAAATTGCTAAAATTAGTATCTATTAATATACTAATATTTTTTATAAAAACAATTTGGAGAAGGGCTCCGCATATAACTCAATTCCTACCAATTCAACTAATTGCAACCCACTCAACCACCCATTTTTACCCAAAGAGAAATGCTACACATAATATAAACCATTAAAAAAAAAACATTTTTAGGCCAATCAGTAACCAAGGTTTGGTTCAATATTTTACAAGATGGTCAAATGCATTGTTGCAAGTTATAAAAATATAATATAATATGCTTTTTTGTCTCCATTATCTGCCGACAATTTTATAATGCACCCAAAGACGCAGTGTCGAGAATATTTCACAAGCTTTGTAGTTTGTAAATGCATCGTCCTTCTTACCACAAAAAAATGTTAAGCTTGTGAAATATTCTCCAAACCTTAATGGCATAAAATTCAAACGCACACATCAACAAATAGTGGTGAGAAAGAAAGGATATCAATTAAAATCTATGGACCATTCACATAATGGAGGCAATGATTGAAATAATGCTTGACCACGTGATTTTTTTTGAATTCTTAACATCTTTGAAAAAAATATCGTTGAAATCTACCATGAAAGCATGGTTTAAGGATGTGTTATATGTAGGAAAAATTATTGCATAATCCCGAACAATGCAATAACAGCTTGTATTTAGTGGCAATTATTATCAATTGTACACTTTTGTCTCAAGAAAAGAAAAGAGAAGAAAATATTGTAGACAGTAGAGACTATTGCATTACCCCACGTTAAGTGCTTTACGAGTTGATTTTCTCTCCATCAATGTCATCTTGCTAGATCCGTTGTGCCTTCATCTTTTTTAAGATTGTGATGTCTCATGTCTCTATCATCTCCCATATTGAGGTTGCTTCGAGGAAATTCGTACTGCTTTGGAGCCAAACAAAAGAGGTTTACACGCACGAATGGTACAACCTGCCCAAGCTGTGTGGAGAACCCGTAGGGTTACTATTTACTATTCAGCAGTCCGGATATAGGAGAAAAGTTAACTAGTTAATTAAATGATGATATGTCCCCTAGCTAGTACATCTGTACATGCAAGCAAATTGCGAAAAATCATTTTAATTATTTTGGTAAGAACGGATAATTGCAGACTATAGGGGAAAAGAAAAAAAAAGAAAAAAGAGGGCCCATACTTGGCATATACAAATATTTTTTAATGTATTAAAAATGTAAAAATAGATTGAATCATGTAACTGCTTTTATCTTGTAAAAACATAATTAGGTCTTCTCAAAATACAATAATATATGATATTCACTCTTTTTATATGAATGATAAATCTTATAATTATGGGTTTGAGGTTCACTAATATGTAAAATGATCAAAGAAGTACTAAATTAATGTACTGTCAAAATATTGAGAGTTCATCTAGGAACAATTTATATATTTAACTAAAACTGAAAATTTATTACTAAAAATACTGTAAATAAAGGTAAAAATTAGTTGAAATAGTACAGTGTGATCCATGAATAGTACCAAAAAATGCAGTAAGACTTATAAATAATATAAAAAATAAATTAAATAGTAAAATAAGCTGACTCATAATCTACTCCGGCCCAAACGCAACGTGACTAATTATTCACTCAAGCTGTACATTAAGCATTTCGCTAGTATCTAAGTATCTTTTAATACGTACTTTATGCTAAAAGTAAAAAATGAAGATTGCAATATATATATATATATATATATATATATATAATAATAATAATATCCAAAATTGCTTTCACTAATACTGTGTAATTGTCTCTCTCTTTTGAGTCTTTTCTTCTCCTTCGTTGTTGGTGCCTTTTACGGTAACGCAATTGCATGTTGGCCGATGGATCCAACTAGGATCGCAATGGGACCACATCAAACATATTTACTGCATCTGAGCTGCACCCTCATCTGATTTTTTTTTCTTTTGGTAGTAACCCTTATCTGAACTATACTCACCAATGTAAAGCCCTACATAACATATGTTTTTTTGATGAAACCATGCATAACATGTGTGATGTGGGTATCATGATCACTTTTAATTCGAAAAGTTTTTTTATATGTCCTCGTAAAGGAATCTAATGATTGAAAGTAAACAATGAGTTGTTGGGAGTTGCTCAACATCATGAAAGATTTTCATATGTTTAGATTGTGCCCTGCTCTATATAATTAATGACATATAAAACACAAGCTATTCATATATTACTGCTTTTGTTAGGATCCTAAATTTGGGCTAGTTCATGCTTTCATTTCTTTTAAGGGGAATGTATGAGTATGAGCTAGGTTGAATTTTATTAATTTCACCAAAATGAAGATTGCTATATAAAAGCTTCTCACTATGTAGTTGTCCCTCTCTCTTTGTTGTTGGTTCTCCTTCGTTGTTGGTTCCTTTTACGGTAAAGCAATTGCATGTTGGCCAATGGATCCAACTGGGATCGCAATAGGACCGCATCAAACATATTTACTACACTCCGAGCTGCACCCTTTTCTGAACTGTACTCACCTATATAAAGCCATGCATAACATATGTGATGTAGGTATCATGATCACTTTTAATTCCTATTATATGTGATCGTGAAGGAATCTAATGATTGAAACTAAACAATGAGTTCTCGGGAGTTAATCAACATCATGAAAGATTTTCATATGATTATACTGTGCCAGTTTGCTGCTCTACATAATGACATATAAAATACAAGGGATTGAAATCAAGTGCAATACCTATTGCACCTGATACAATTCCTTTAAATGTTGAGATTAATAGTTGTAAAAAGTATTTTTTAATTTCAACCACTAATTTAAAAAGTTAAAAAAAAATATTAAAGATATAAAAAGTGAAAGTTAAAAAGGTGTAAAGTGAAAAAAAAAAATTATAAGTGAGAATTGTAAATTGCACCGGTGCAAAACCCACTGGATCCTAATCCAAACACAAGCTATTCATATATTACTGTTTTTGTAAGGATCCTAAATTGGGGCTAGTGCATGCTTTCATTTCGTTTAATGGGAATGTATGAGTATGAGCTGGGTCGAATTTTGTTTCTTGTGATAAAAACCATGCAGGACATATCTCATGTTATTCATATATAGATCTAAATTAAGCACCATCATATTCCACGAACCATCCTATATTGTCTACACCCAACATGTGTTCGTATTTCGTATTTCCCGTGATGATTAGTCCTTTGCATGGAAGTGGGGGACCTCAAGAAATGGACAATCTACGATAATGGTTTTGTGGATCACGTACCAATATCAAATGGATATAGTCATGTAACCTTCTATATACACTGATGAATCCCCGCTAATACTTGTGATAAATGAAAAAAAAAAAAAAAAAAAAGGTTGAAAAAGAGAAGGGCCGGGGTGATGATATTTTTTAGCTATAATATGTGTATATTATCTAATAAATCAGCATCTTTTACCCATTGATGCTACATTTGAACTACTTTCTATAACATTTATTTCTAATTGTACCTAATTATTTATCTCAACGCAATCATTTTACTATCTCTTATATATATATATATATATATATGAATGAGAAAGAGAAATTTAAACCGTGAACATTCTCATTAAAAAGATCATATCATTCTTAAGATTACATTAAACAAATACTATTTGTATACATGTGTGTCCATGTATATCTTTTGTGCACACTAATTTTGAATTAAAATTAACATATGTGACAGTTGTATTTAACATCAACATCTCGGTGATATAGCTAGATAAAAAAAAAAAGTATAAAAGAGATCTCAAAAAAAAAAAAAATGTGGACATATGTGTAAAATCATACTTGCTGAGTCAAGCATGAAACAACTCGGATTAAGAAACTTACGCGTTTTGCAAAAGAAACAAATTAATCCGTGCACACAACGAATCACTCTGACTTATTTCCACGTCCTTCAAACTTCACCACAAGTTCCACATGCTCTAAGGACTTGCTAGTACATAATACACAAGACCCACGATATAGTTAAGCATATATCCAAATCCTACATTTATTCTTTCATGGAACCCTATAGCGGATGAATTGTAGTGACGAAACAAAAAATATATATAGATACACGTGTATTTTTTTCAACCCCCCCCCCCCCCCCCCCCCTATTGAAAGGTTCCTATTCTATATCAACAACTCATTACAAATGTCCTTGATGCAATGTTGATGTTTGTTTTGTTTTCTCTTTAAGGAATGTATAACGCAATGGATTGTTTTTGAAAAAATAAAGCAATCTCAATATTTTAAGAATACTAAATTGTACCCCACGCGTTACGCACGGGAATAGTTCTTGGTAAAAATCACACAACTAGTGTATATTACACCACTAAAAAAATGAGAAACTAGAATGGAAAAAGAACCTTAGATTTAGTAGGATTAGTGTATTCCCGAAGCTCTCTTCCTGCCAGCTTTAATTATTTATTTAATAGGTCCTGCCATCTTTTTATTGAATGATACTGATGACTTTTTGCTTTGGGATTCTAAGTTTACGTTAGATATACTGTAATAATTATGGCGATGGAATAGTTATTCATATCGAATAATAATTCGGTTATTTAGATGTATTTTTATTACGTATATTAATTATTATATTGTAATAATTATTTTTTAAATTGAAGAATAGTTATTCCTCTTTAAAATAAATATAATAATTATTCCTCCGTACATATGTCTTAAAATTAATATATTTCTAAAAATATAAAATTTCCTTATACATCATCATTTATAAATTTTTCATATGTAACAATCGAACTTATGAATAGTAATAGTTATTTTATTACAATGTTTTCTATTCACAGTAATAAAGATTACTATTCTTGATGTAATCTACATTCAGTATACCAAACGTACCCTAACTCTCTATCTTCTTGTCTCTGCACTGAATTTATGGTTTCAACTCTATGCAACTTAGAATTTTTTTTTTTTCACTCACCAAATAATCAAATCCAACCAAAACTATATATATATATATATATATATATATATAAAAAGAATTAAAAACGAATCAAACATTTTTAGAGGATAAAACCTATAAAGACACGTCAAACCATGACTAAGTCATCATCTGGGTAGGTAGAGGCCGGTGTAATAGTGGGCGGTGGCCCTCATGGTACCAGTGGCGGTGGCAGTCAAATTTTTCTCCCCATAGATTTGAGCTTTTTCTTTTTCTTTTTGTTTTTCCATAATCTATGAGACATGAAACAGTGTTTCACTTTTTAATTGGAATCTCTTATTGTTTCTGCATTGTTGTAAATACAACATATATATATATATATATATATATATATATATATATGGATATTTATGGTATGGTCTCACATTTAACACTAAAGTTAAGAAATGTTTTAAAACACATGACACAAAATTGAATTTTAATTGTAAAATTTAATTAAATTTTTTCTGAGCTTTGACTTTATATATATATAATTTTATTTTTAAAAAAACTTAATTACCTAAAGTGAATTTTATAATAACTAATAAATAGTTCAACTTAACTTGTCAGCACAATAAATATGATATTGAAACTAAATAACAAAGTCCCTAAATAATCAATTTCAATTCATTGAAATATACGAGTATTTTAAAATTAAAATAAATGAACTATAAATAATAATAATAATAAGAACCTAATTTTTTATAATATTCAATATAAATAAGCAAGTATTCTAAAAATGTAATTTGCTTTTTCAAAGACTCAAATAATTACAATCCAAATTAATAATTTATAACTGAACTCTTCAACTTACCTCTACAGATTTTTTCTTCTTCCTCGTCATTTTCCCCTCTTTCTAGCTCTTATTTTGTTGTTCCTCACTTTCATAACTCCATGGTGGGAGAGAGGGGAAGGGAGAAAGGTTTGGATGGTAATAATCTTTCATTTTTGGGACCACTTTTAAGAAAAATAAATTATTATTATTATATAACCGAAGCCTCTGAAACTCTCACAATTTTTCACGTCAGCACAATATTGAAACAAAATTATCATTTTATTTAAATAAAATTATTTTTGTTTAATCCAAACTTAACAAGGAGTGAAATTCTATCTCTCTAACAAGTCCAACTTAAACTCAAACTCATCATTTTTTTTAAACAAAATTATTTATGTTTAATCCAAATTTAACAAGAAATGAAACTCTATCTCTCTAATATATCCAACTTAAACTCAAACTCAAACGTTGATATTATTATTATTATTATTATTATTATTATATTATTATTATTATTATTATTATTATCTCTGTACTTCACTAACGTGATATTTTATGATAGGGTGCAAACTTATAACCATGGATTATTCTTTTGAATGTAACCCAATCTTTTCTTATATTTTTCTATTTTTTAGTTATATATATTTTGTTTTGTTTCAATAATTTTTAAGCCATGAATCATTTGATTCTTTAATATTTTTTGGTCTTTTAGAAATTTTAATATCTGAATTTTTAAGTTATTTTTTGCAGTATCTAAAATTGTTTGACAAATTTTTGTAAGCCATTGTATGTTTAAGCAATGGTTTCTTCATCAAATTGTAACACAAATTGAAATCATACAAGAGTAAATCATGTAAGCACATTTTCATGCTAAGAGCTTTTTTTTTGGGGTAAATCATCCTAAGAGCTTTGTAACTTAGTTGTCATCTCTTGATGTTTTCAATAAAGATATTTAAAGTTTAAATTCATCTACTCTCATTGTAACCATTGAATTATTATTAAAAAAAAAAAATCATATCATACATTTTTTTCCCAAATTTTAATTGCAATTACTCCCACCAAGCAATTTGTAGCTACATATCTAAGTTGGAGGCTAAGGTTTCGTCCTCTATGGTTAGTTATGAGTGTGTGAGCATGCAACCAGCCAACAAGTTATAGCTCCAAGATTAAGTTGAAGGCTAGGGTTTCCTCCTCTATAGTTGGTTATGAGAGAGAGAGATATGCATTTCTATATATATTATACTTTTAGTGTGTACATAATACAAATACCAATTCATTTGCATTTGGCAAATACTCGGTGAGGGTTAACGCCTATAAGTCTACCAAGTTTTGTGCTTTGAGTGGATTATCAAGAGCAGCCCAAAAAAAGTCCATGCAAAAGATAAAGGGGTGTGTGTGTATGCGATTTTCAGGTATTATGGAATATCACAAAAATATGATAAGTGTGTATTCTCTCATATTATATGAATGAAGTAATGAAACCTATTATTATGTGAGAGGAATCTTAATTTTATAGCCTATGCTTTTTTGTATTTTAATTGACAGATTATGAAATAGAATATATATTGAATTTATTTGTATTAAATTATTATAAATTTTTATGTGCTTATAAGATATAAAAATATTTAATCATTTTTTTGTTTTTATTTTTTATTTTTTTATAACAAGTTTAAATGAGTCATGTCTTTAATAACACAAAATATGCAATTCTTTAATAAACAAATTGAAATGGATCGTGCATATATCCAACACACAAGGTGACTTACTTAATAAGCCCTATGCAGATCATGTCTAGCAAAGAAGCCATTTTAGGAAGGGGGCCGGGCCCCAAAGATTTTTTTTTAAGTAGTATTTATTGTTTGTTTAATTGTCATAATAAGTTGTAAGGACATAGTGTGTGCCTAAGCCCAACAAGAGGAATGGTATAGGTCCAAAGAGTCCAATACAATAAATTTCTAGAGAGTGGGTCAGAAATTTTGTTTCTAATGAGCCTACACATAACAACAATGACCCAAGATTCCAAAATGACCAGGATGGATGAATTTATATGATAAAACTTATCCTCAGACTCAAGTCGAGGACCAAATTCTTACGTTTCCCCTCTCTTGAAAATTAATTACAAATATCCAGTTTATAGTGTTTTCTTTTTCTATCTCTCGATCCCCTTTTCTTTGGGCTCTTCTTCCCACTTATACTTCCTCATTCTTACCATTTTTGCTCTCCACATGTAGGTCTAAATTGATAACGTTGATACTTGTCTCATCCACCCCTTCTGAAAGTCTTTAAGTAATAGCTATAAGACTGAAAATTACTATTCCAATATCACTTCTTCATTAATGTGACCAGAGATTTAGGTACAGAGCATTCAATGCGGTGGTAGCAGCTTTCTCTAAGATATTTTTCAACTGCTCCTGCTCTCTATGACCTCGTGAAACACATCTTCATCCACAAGACCACCTAAAAGATCATTCTAGTCAACATGATGTACCATCTGACCCTTTCTTCACTTATCCGAGAAGATAGTCCTCCTCGGCTTATTTCCATTAACTTTTTCTGCCACAGTTTGCTCATGGGTCTTTAAGTTTGATATTCTTATTACCATCAATCCGTCTTCGGACAGATAAACAACCTTGGACAATGCTCATAGCCCAAAAACACATCTTGGACCTTTTATCCCCACATAAGTGTAATTAAATTTTAAATTTTAGATTTTCAAAACTCACACCTAATTAAGTACCTAACTCCCTCTCAATGATTAAATTGCTCAATAGATTAAAAAATGTATAAAAAAATAGATTAAAAAACTGAAAATGAACTGCTAAACCACACCTATGGCACCTCATCTTAAACAAAAAGAAAATAACAAATTTCACTAACATATTTTGAGATTTAGACTAATACGAATCAGGTCTAAGATATTTCAAAACTGACTAATTTGGTTCCTAAAGTAAACTTAGTTCCTAAATACTATTTTTTAACCATGTTAGTCATTTTTTTCAACAGTCTTAAGGATTAAATTGACTTTAAAAATCAAATAAGTTAGTCTTGAAAAATATTTAAAAATCAGAACAGATTAATGAAATTTATCCAAGAAAAATGTATACTCCATTAAACAAAAGAAACACTCTCTTTGTGTGCGTTTGCCCAGGGCTGAACGCGCATTTTGCATTTTTTTGGCTGATCTCATGGCACTGTTTATGGACCAGCCAACCCCCAACAAATGCAGTAACAGTGTTTTCAATAAAAAAAAATTTTAATTTTCAATAAAATAAGCAATATTCAAACACTTTCTTTATCTAATTAAAACTTAAACTTACTTGTTGTATTGAAGGTGCTAACTACCTCAAGAAATGATGTCAATTCACGTACAGACCAATGACCACCAATACATGAGTCCAAATCTTCTGTCCCACTTTTCCTGCTCCACTCTATACTCCACCAATAAAAACTTGTCACGTATTCACCTAATTAATTAAATTCTATCATTATTGACTTATTAAATGCTACCGTTATTAATTAATAGTAGTATTTAATTAATTAGGTGAATACGTGGCAAGTTTTTATTGGTGGAGTATAGAGTGGAGCAGGAAAAGTGGGACAGAAGATTTGGACTCCCAATACATTGAGGTTTTCAATCAATGATGGAACTAATTAATGAATAATTAATTATAGAAAAGTTGAGACCACCGCTCTCCCTTGGTGCGGTGGTCACTCTATAAGTATAAATATTTGTGGGGTGTAAAGGATAAGAATCGGGGTTCAAGTCTCTAGAAATGAGTTTCACACATATTTACTCTTATATTATACTAGAGTAGAAATTCTATCTTATATCAAAAATTATAGAAACGCTGAATAATCATCGTAAATTTTTAAATATTTTAAATTTTGGGCCCACAATAACTATACTTTGACCCCTACAAAAATAAATTTTTTTTATGCAAATAACGCAACAAAAGAATTTGCTGGCTAACCTTTATCTCTACGTTTATGTATAATGAGATCTTGTCTGCATCTGCGGTGTATGTTATTTAATTTTTTACTTTTGCGAACATTAAAAAAAATGGTTGTTAATTATTGAGTTTTTTTTTTTTAAATTAGAAAAATAAATGTATAGTTAAGTTTTTTTAGCTTTAAAAGTTTGGTACTTTGAGATTTGGATGCTGTCCTCAATTGCGATGTTATTTGGCTACACAAAAATGACTTCTTCTTCTTCTTCTTCTTCTTCTTCTTCTTTTGGAGAAGGTACACATAAATAACTTGTTTATGCATTTTTTCATTCATTTTTTAAAAGAAAATGTTAAGACCACAATTTACCCACGTGGCAAGTTGTGAGTGGTAGCAGTGGCAAATCGTCAATAGGACCGAGGAGGGCCTTGGCTCCAAATTTTTCAAAAAAAAAAATTAAGGAATTTTTTTTATTTTTGGAATTAGCCTAAATGATTTGAAAAATTTTATAGAATCTTATCATTTTGGCCCCCATACCTGATAATATACATATATATTTAAGAAATTCTAAAAATAAACACAATTTTCATTTAAATAGAAGAATAATACTAGAGATACAAACCATTTTACAAAAAATATTACAAACTGCTAATATGGTGAGTGATTATTGGTAAATGAAAATGTGATATTAATGGTGAGTTTAAATGAAAACCAATAAGAGGTTGACCACATCAACATTTGGTAAAAATATAGTAAAATAGAATACAATACATAAATTATGTGTCAAAAAATTACAATAATTAAATATTCAGCATCTTTAAAATAAACAGATAGATATTTTAACAATTACTTCAACAAATAAAAGGGAAAAAAAATTAATTTTCATCCCAACACATCTAGGGCTTACTTGTACCACAACAATAAAAAAATTGAAAGGTCAGCAATTTTGTTTATTCGCTGCACCACCAAGTCTCCCACATAATTGTAGAAAATTTTGCTCTCTTTGTGTGTGTATGTGCGCGCGCGCGCGCGTGTGTTGGCAAATGCCTTCTTTTTTTCTTTTTCTTTTTTTCAGTTCTTTCCTTTTCCCCCTTCTGCCACAGTTTTGTGTTTACAATATAAAAGTAAAAGCTCTGTGTGACTATACTAGACAAGAAAGAGTGAAAGACAAGCTTGAAGCTTCTGTAGGCTCCTCAACCTTATACAGTGCTCTTGTGTTACGTTACTTTTTGTTAGTGTGAACACAATCATAATGGAAATAATATAGAGAGAAACTGAATAATACTTCTGAATATAATTAATTTGAAGAGAAAAAAATACACAACACTATTTGGACTGAGGCGCGGCACTAGCTTTCTTTAAATAGATTCAAGCTATTGGTTGGTTAAGCTTTGTAACCGATGCAAAACTTCTCTTATTTGTCCCCCCAAGATATAACAACCCAACAAATGTCATATGGCTAGAATTGTAGAACAATCTTTGCACAAAATGTTCATGCCCAAAGTTCCACTAAAAAGAACACCATTTTTTAACCAAAACCTCTCTATTTTTTAGCGTATAAGAATGCTTACAATTGCTGGGTTTTTTGGTGTATATTGGAATGAGCCTGAATGAGTCTATTTATAGGCTTAATGGGCTTCACGAATTTACTACCTAAATTAATCAAATTAATTAGTTCCATTATTCTAATGTAGTGGGTGTTACAAAATGAATTGCTAGATGTTAATTTGAATGTCGCAAAAAAAAGTCGCTATAGACCATTTGTGTCTATAGTGACGTTTTTTGGGTTTTTAGTGACGTTTTAGAAACATCACTTAAACCCAAATTTCTTGTAGTGGCTGGAGTTACACAGTTAATGGATGAGATAAGGAGATTCTAAAAAATTGACACATCCTCCCTTCACCTCCCCTTGCACACATATCCAACCTAATATCTAAATCAATACATATTAGCTCATTAATCACCACAATTAAATGGAATAAAATAATCTCTCTCATTTTCAATATGGGATTAAACATTTTCACTAACTACTCATCTTTCATATTAATTCCCACATTTTTACATTTACGTTGTTATATAAATCAATTTTAATTATATAATATCAAAATGCTCCAACACTTTTCATTTGCTTTCTTTTGATTTCTTTACTTTACTTTTCATTTGCTTCCTTTTTATTTTCCTTATAATAATAATCAATATATTATATGTCGTATGGCATTATAATTTATAAATGTGCTTGATTAGTTTGATTAAAATATACTATATATACTAATATGTTAACATGTATTTAGCACTTCAAAAAAAAAGTATTTAGTTGTTGTTTATAGCACATATTGAGTTATGAAGTATTATACATTACTATTTTAGATTTCATACACAAAAAAAAAAATTTATATATGTCTCCCCCAAAGATAAATTCTTGGCTCCACCACTAAGTGGTAAACTAGTGACCACTCACGACTTGCCACATAAACAAGTTGTGTAAAAGTTGTAGTAAAAATTATGGTCCTAACATCACTCTTTTTTAACTTGGTAATGACATTTAGTTTCTTTGCATATATATAAATAGATAATAGAGAATATATATAATTTTTATTTGATTTGTAGATTATACAAAAATAACTAAAATATTCGACTTTTTTATTTAAAAAAAAAATTGCAAATGATTAAAAACAATTGTATTGTATGTTTTCTTTTGTTGATATATTGTTAATACCAAATTGATGCTAATTTAGATTTTCATAAAAATTTCCGTTGGTTCATATTTGTGCCAACTAAAATACTAGTTTCATCTTTGGCCATGTTGTGTCAACTTGCTTAATGAGGAAATTATGCTGTGATTGAGGGGTTACATGAAAGAATCCTTTAAAAGTGACTCTAAGATACTAGCAAAAGATCTCGAATCCAAGATCTCATGAATATTATAAGGCCTTAAGAACTAAGCCGACCCCTTGGAATTAATACTCTCCTATTTTGATATGACACAAACACCACCAACCATACAAATCATCATCCCTAGCTAACTTAAACAAGAAAATAACACAATTCTGTGCAAGAAAGACACTAGTACGAGGATAAATCTCATTAATTAGATTCAAGTACTCATTTAATGATGCGCAAAAAAGTATCCTTCTATGCAGTACCTTAAAAAATGGTAAGATTTCATAATCATTTTTTTTTTTTTGAGAAATGTTATATTTACAATATATTTATACACTTTTACAAAAAATTATAGGTTTGGTAAGTTATTATTGGTTCTAATTTGAACTCATTACTAAAATTATTTTTTTGCCTATTAGAAACAATCATTAACAATCTACACTTAAAATTTGTTATGAAAATGTTGTGGAAATAAAAATTTCCGTTCTTTTTCCCCTCCTTTTAAGTCAGACGATCAACCATGCATGTCAATAATTTACTTCCAGTTTATAATATTGAGAGTAATTGCCTTATTGACTATCATGTATATTTTGTTATCTTGTCACACTTTTTTTCTTAGACTAATTAGTGTGTCGATCGGCCTGAAGTAATCTTTGGAGCTATGGATTATATTCATAAATTCCTTGCTTTTGGTCTTTTTAGAGTTTGTCTTTTTCCCGACCATTGATGAATATACGTACATGCGCATGTTACCTGCAGAATATACGTGCAAACAAAATATACATTTTGTTTGTTTTTTTTGTTTGTGTGTTTCGCAAACAAAATATACTTGACTTGTCTCTAATATGTCATTCCATGTTTTTCTGCAGATATTGTGAACGTGCTTCGTTTGCTTCCCTTTAAGTTTCACTCTTTGAAAGTTTTTTTTTTTTTTTTTTGGTTAGGGATACGTTTTAGGTTGTACGTTTTAGACGCCTTAAACACAACCAGTTTAACCTAGTTATTTAGCCAAGTGATTAACTTAAGTAAATTATGCAGATCTAGGTTGACCATATAAATCATATTATTGTAAAGTGCAGAAAATAAAAAATACAATAATATGATAACTCAGGAACCAAACCAATAAAAAACCTGGGGAGGATTTAACCTAACTATCCTCAAGGTAAAACTAAATCCACTTTGAAATAATTGAAGTTTACACAATAGTGACTTAGACCACTAACATCCTATTGCTACCTCAAGTAGGAAACTTACTACCACGACCACGTGACAGCTTCAAGTCCATGAACTACTTCTTTCTTGGATTCCTAGCAAGTACAAGCACTCCTGTTTGTGTATCTTCAAGCTCTTGAATCTGCAACTGAATTGATCACCGAGTTCTTGACATCAATCTAGATCTTGATAACCCTAAGTGTATGTGAAGGCAAACACCTTTAGATCTCATAAAAGATTCACACACATAGCATAAAAGAGCATCCATAAAATGTGGCTAGGGTTTTCCCTTTTATACCTAGGGCAAAACATAAAACCCTACACGTAGAACGAACTTGGGCTGAGTTGGAAAATTCTGCAGAAAAACAATCTGCACGATCTTCGATTGATCGAATCTAATTTTCGATCGATCGAGCCAAGCATATTTACATAGTAAATCCTGCAGAACACTCGATTCCACCTTTACAACTTTAACATACTTTGAGCAAGTCTAAAACAATACTAAACCTTTTGATCATGGTTTGCCAATATTACAAATTGAAGTTCTAATACATTTAAACCCAAAGTTTTAGAACCTAACAAACTCCCCCTTTGGCAATCTGTGACAAAACACAAACTTAAACAAAGTGCTCAAAGTTACAAACAAAACAACCCTTTACAAAAACATAGCCCAACACAACAAATTCAACCTAACTACTATCCATCTGTTGCAAGTGTAGACAGCAGCATGACTGAATCAACCTGTATATTCCCATAACACTTAACAAACACATAAACGCATATGTGAAAAATACAAGTAACACAAATATAACTTCTTGATTTCACATAACACACAATAAAGACATATATCATGAAAAACCTCATAAATATAAATCAATAAACAATGTAAAACAACAAGAAACATATATAATCAAAGTATCTCCCCCTATCATGGATAACCCATACTCAATACATCATGAGCCAAAAAAGTAAATACAGAATGAAGCACATAGATACAATCTAAAAATTCCATTGCTCCAAAGCATCAAAATCTCCCCCTAACATCAAAAACTCCTCTCTACAAAATATGTACTCCCCCTTTTTGTGACGAATTGCCAAAGGGCACTCACTCATCATCAAAAGGAGGTGGCGGTCTAATACTCTCCAAATCCACTTGCAAAGCACGAAGCTCATCAAGAATGTCCACCAAAAGCTGACCATGAGCCACCTGGATGGTCATGACAGTCTCCAACATACAACGAATGTCAAAATCATCCGAAGTAGAAGGTGGAGGAACATTAGTAGCAGTAGCAGATGAATCGACAGACGCATCAGCAGAAGTATCACCTGTAGATAAGGGGGGAGGAGGAGGTACGACACCAGAAAACTCAACTCTAGGACGTTTAGAGCTTGCTCACATCTAAGTAGCCCTTTGCCTAAGAAAGGTGGCACCTATAGGAGCAATTATATGGACAGGCTTAAACGCGGAAAATTTTTCTAAACCTAAATGCAAAAGAATTCAATGAATAAAAACAAGGAAGAAAAGAGCATAAGAAACAGAACTACTCCAATGAACCTTAATCAAAGAACGAATGAAAAGATAAGAAAAACTCATAGAAGCATCGGTAACAAGGGCATACAAAAATGCACATCTCTCGATAGGAATGGTGTGCAAATGAGAGATAGGCTACAAAGAATGACAAACAATCTGAAAGAAAAGATAATGAATCTCAGTCAACTCAACAAACATGATCTAATGATTAGAACTCCACTAGATAGAAGTACCAGTGATGTAGGACATGATGTCATCAAGGGGTGGAGACTCATCATAAGGATAAATAGGATGCTGAACTAATGGCACCCCAAGAGCAGTAGCCACTACCGAAGGAGTAATGGTGTACTCGTCACCCCGTATCCAACTTCTCACAAGAGTGTTGGAATATAGGAGTGGACAGAGAGGTTCGAGTAGAACTCTCTAATCAAGGTAGCCGGAGGGGGATGAGACATGTCCAGCAACGGTAACCAACCCCTACGCTCAAAGTTTCTCCTAATCTCAAGATCAAGCTCATCTAAAACAACCTTCTCTCAACCCAGACATTCCTAAACAAGTTCAAAGTCCCATACGTTTCCTAGTTTTTCTCACTAAAAAACCAATCACTCTCAAAAGAAGGAGCAGAAGAAGAGAGGCTTTCCTATTGGCTCTTGTCTTCCTAGGCATGGTGCTATGGATAGGACAAGACACACAGAAAGAACCAAGAGAAAAAAGAAAAACCAAGGGTAGACTACAAATTAGCACAAAAAAATATAGAAAAATAACAATCTATATTATGCATGATCAGTATAATCAGATGATGCATGATCTAATGCAACGAGAATAAGTTCAACTTAACTTTAAAAACACAACATTGGCTTAAGCATAGAGTTTATATCAAAAACCCCAAAATTTTGAAAAACCACTTATACAATTTTCAAGAAATTGACCAATTGATTATTAAATAAGATAGATAATACATTATAATGATCAAATTAATCAATCCAACAAGTCGATTTCATCAATTTAAACCAAATTGAACAAAATTCCCAAATCGTGTAATTTCAAGCCCTAGAGATTTCAATTTTTCAAAATTCATCAAATTGATCAAATAAATTCACCAAGAACAATTGTAAATCATCCCTCAACAAAAACCCATTGATAAATTTCACAAGAAAAAGCTTGAATCAACACAAATCCCAAATTCCTTAGGTTCGAAATTCTCTCCTAAATGCATGAAAGATGAAAATAAAAGAAAAAGAAGGGGCAAAAAGGTCTTACCGGTCTTAGATGAAAAAAACCTTGTAAAAATTTCGAGGGAAAATGACAAAAATCTTGCTTGGACCCTTAGACCGATTGAATAGAGAGAGAAAGAGTTTTGAAATTTTGAAAAAGTGAATGAACACGTGAGAAAACTCAGTTTTTAAAAAACTCTCTATACGACTTTCAATGGATCGAAAAATAGATTCAATTGATCGAAGATGCCATCGATTGATCGAACATCAATCGAGCACCGATTGAAACACAGAACCAAACCAAAATTTTAATCGCAATTTCGATCGGTCGAGAAACAGGTTCGATTAATCGAAATTCTGGAAAAACCAATTTTTTGAAAAACAAAGCACTTTTATGTAGAAACTCCTCAAAGCATATTAATTTATGAATAAAATGCATGAGTATGAGATAAAATGCTTTTAAAAAACACATGTTTTAAACCTAGTTTTTCCACACAAAAAAAGATTTTCAATCAATTCACCTTAAATTCTTAAACTTCAAATATGTTTTGTATAAAATTAAAGGAATTTTTCAAACTTGGTTGGCCAAACCAAAATCACACACAATAACATTTACAAAGTTTAGCAAAGAGTAACTCGTGTAGTGTGTGCAACTAAAAAAAGTTTGAGATACATGTGAGGTGATATATGAATAGAAATCAAGCACAATTTCTACAAAATCCATCACATACATTTAAAAGAAACTATCCCTTAAAAAGGTACATCATATAACTCTTACATCTTCTAGAATAAAAGCTTGCAATCATCTAAGTTTCTTGATTTGCCTCATAATATACACACCAATTTTGTTTGATCAGAAACTTATTAAGAATTAGCCGAGATAATGTACACACCAATTTTATTTGATTGATTTAATTATAGTCCAATAATGCACATACCAATTTTATCATTAAAACCGAGACTACACCTTATGTTCTTTTTGTGCATGTGCTACACTTTCTCGAGTATAAAATCTTACGATATGCACTAAAGTATTCATGATTGGTTAGTAAGCAGTAGTGAGATGGTTATATATGCCTTTCTCATTAAGTTCAAGTCTGACAATCAAAAGCATGTAATTTCAAGATCAAGATCATGTGATCACAAACTATAAATATCTTCCCACATAACATGTACTACAAAACTCAAACTAGTAAAGTGCAATAAAGTAAGCTCATCCAAGATAAACAAAGTACATAAACATGTTATGTAAAGATAATATGGCCAACCTTGATTTCAAATCCAAGAAAAATAATGCAAAACACATTTTGCTTCCCTTTTCCTTTCCTTTTTTTTTTTTTTTTTTTGTTTTAGATGAAGAAAATAACAAAAACAACCTAAAATGAAATGCATGAATGTTATGCAATGCAAATCCTAAAAAGACAAGGAAAACAAAAATAACAACGAAGAATGGTCACAAAGAAAAGAAAGATAAAGCACAAGGACCTTGTCAAAAAGACTCAATTAGATCGAGCCTTTTGTATCCAAAGCTTTTTAGATGCACCTCCAGCATTGGAGTTATGATTCACATTAGAGTTCTGAGCAACTCCAGGATTGGTATAAAGGTTTAAAGCCTTTACCAACTCACCAATAAGTATCATAGGATCTTGTACTTGAGACACAGGTACTTTTGGTTTATTTGCTCGCTTAACAGCTTGTAACTTGAAACAGTTTGGACGTATGTGCCTAGACTTTCCACAAAAGTGACAAATCCATGCAGATCTATCATGAAACTTGCCCTTAGAAGGATTAGAAGACTTAGGTTTAGACTCTTGAAGATCAACCTTAATCTTCCTAGGAGGTGTAATTTCTACAGGTTTGACAACCTCACTCACAAGGGGCTCAGAAGAAGGAACAAAGTTTGTTGAATGTGTTTCAGAAGCAGAGATGCTTTCTACAAAACCTAAGTCAGTTTTGTCTGAAGGAGACTTTTGAATACTCAGTATATGATCAAGTTTGGAACTAGCATACCTATTATTTTGTTCTCTAGCAACAAATAATTTATGTTCCAAATTCTTAACTTTATCAAGCAAAAGCATGTTCTCAGTCTTCACATTATTCAACAGTTCATTAGCATCAAACAGTTTTACAAGCAAATTTTTCTTATCAAGTTCAAGAGATGCAATTTTCTTCAAGCCTAGATCAACACTCATAGCATCTTTTGCAGCAGCTTTGCAAAGCTTATTGTAGACTTCTTGTAAATTTGCATCCTCAAAGAGTTCCCCATCAGAAGGGTTCTCCTCAACAGCAACACTTTCATCAACTACAGCAGTAGCAGTGAAAGCAATGAAGTTTCCATCCTCATCACTACCAGATTCATTATCAGAAACTTCATCATTACTAAGAGTTACAACCATAGCCTTACCCTTAGACCTCAAGAATGTTGGACATTCAGATTTCACATGATCATTACCCTTGACAACCAAAACATTGTTGACCCATAGAATTATTAAAAGATTAACCTACTTTTTCTTTAGGTTTCTCATTATTGTTCACCTTAGTGGCTTCATTCCTCTTAAAATTTCTAGGTTCAGTATTGTTTTTACCTCTTGCCCTTATGTTGGTTTCTAAAGTTTTTGGAAAGATAGGTAATCTCTGTAGCAGAGAGCTCATTATCAAATCCACTCACATCAACTGCATCAACGGACTTAAGAGCCATTGATTTGGATTTGCTTGTCTTAGGTAGGTCCAACTCATAGAATTGAAAAGATCCTACAAGTTCATCAACAGGGATGGAGTCCACATCCTTGCTTTCAGTGATGGCAGTTACTTTGGGTCTAAAATCCTCAGTTAAAGATCTAAGAATCTTCCTAACAATTATAGGTTGATCATAGATTTCACCCAAATTATAAGCAGAATTAACAATATCATTAAGCTTAGCATAGAATTCAACAAAAGTTTCATCATCAGATATCCTAATGCTTTCAAACCTGGTTGTTAACTGCTACAGCTTGTTTATCTTAACTGCCTTTGTGTCTTCATGCACAATTTGGAGAATATTCATGCAGTGTAAGCAACCTCAACATTAAAGATTCTCTTGAATTTCTCCATAGAAACAGTATTAAAAATAGCATTCATAGCTTTGCTATTAAAAGCAGTTGCTTCTTTCTGAGAAGTTTGCCACTCACTCACTAGAGTAGTGGGCTTCTCCCATCCATATTCAACAGAGTTCCAAACTTTCTCATCAATAGATTTTAGGAATGCTTTCATCCTTACTTTCCAATAAGTATAATTATTCTCATCAAAGTGAGGTGGGCTCACAAGAGAGTGACCATGTTCTATGACAACAGAGGCCAAGGATCAACTCTTAGATCAAAGGATCTAAACACAAGAGCTAAGCCGCTCTGATACCACTTGTACGTTTTGACCCCTTAAATAAAACCAGTTTAACTTAGTTATTTAGCCAAGTGATTAACTTAAGTAAATTATGCAAATCTAGGTTAACACACATAAATCATATTATTCTAAATTGCAGAAAATAAAGAACACAACAATATGATAACCCTAGAAAGCCAAACTGGTAAAAAACTTGGGAATGATTTAACCTAGCTATCCTCAAGATAGAACTGAATCCACTATGAAAGAATTGAAGTTTACATAATAGCGACTTAGACCACTAACATCCTATTACTATCTCGAGTAAGAAACTTACTACCACGACCACGTGACAGCTCCAAGTCCACAGACTACTTCTTTCTTGGATTCTCAGCAAGTACAAGAACTCCTGCTTGTGTATCTTTAAACTCTTAAATCTGCAACTGAATTAATCACCAAGCTCTTGACATCAATCTAGATATTTATAACCTTAAGTGTATGTAAAGACAACCACCTCTAGATCTCACAAAAGATTCACATACACAACATAAAAGAGCATCCATAAAACGTAGTTAAGATTTTCCCTTTTATACCTAGGGCAAAACATAAAACCCTACACATAAAACGGGCTTGAATGGAGTTGAAAAATTCTGCAGAAAACAATCTACACAAGTTTCAATCAATCGAGTCTAATTTTCGATCGATCGAACTAGGCAGATTTACACAATAAATCCTGCAGAACACTCGATTCCAACTTTACAACTTAAACATACTTTAAACAAATCTAAAACAAAACTAAACGTTTTGATCATGGTTTGCCAACATTATAAATTAAAATTCTAATACATTTAAACCCAAAGTCTTAGAACCTAACATAGGTAATTATAACTTTTATTTGTCTCACCAAAACCAAAAGCACAGCTAGAGCATTCCAATTTTTTTTATAGGTATAATTGTATTTTTACTCAATTTATTTTTAAATTAAATATGTTATGGAATCAATCTAGCTCAAACAAACAAGCCCAACGCCTTTTAAGCGTAGAATAATCAGAACCTGTCTTTGATGATTACCTAAAGGTGATTTATAAACAGTTCTCCCTTTTCTTCGTCCCCCTTTTTTAAAATATATATTTATAGACTGATCCTTAAATACATATTTCTGTTTTCCAAGTAACAGATCGAGAAGCACCTACTCCTTAATTTTTTTTTTTTTTTTAATTTTACAAGAAACAGAGACACCTCCATAATAACCCAGCCAATAAGAAAAGAAAAGAAGGTCAGAAGTCATAAATTGACCAAATCAATTAGCTAGCTAGTGGCGAAAACTAATTAAAGTTTTAAAACAATATATATAAGATTGACTTGCAAGTTTCAACAAAGATGCTGAATATTACGCGTGGGTAGTACTACGGAATTGCCAGCTCGGATGCAGAAATTATTAGGTGACTGCTAGCATGGTAATTTTTAATCTTTCAATTAATAAAATATTATTATTTATATAAAAGTGATATTATTTGATATTATTTATTTTTGATATTAATTAAGAAACTCACACGTACTTTTTTACAAATAGCATCATTTTATTATTCAGGAAAGATCATATTAACAGTCCTCCTCATATATATAAAATAATTTCTCCAACTGTTGATGTAAAATATAACATGAATCACGTTAACCCAATTAGTACCAAATTAATTAATACCATGAAGTGCATGTTAAGAAGACACTAAACATAATGATCAGATACACATTTCCCGGACAAGATTCCTAAACTCTCTCAACCATATATATAGTTTAATAATTTACTATTATAATTTGACAGCTTGCAGTATCAATTAAGCTACTAATCTCGTACTACATAGTCTTCCTCCTCCTGTGATATAATAACAACAACAATAATTAATGACGAGAAAATAGCTTCTCTAAGAAATCAAGTTTTTCTGGTCATGTCCTTTTCGTCTTCAATTCGCCTATAAAGATTTCTAAGCTACAAAATTAATTAAGGGGGGCAACCTTCTTTTTCCTGTCTTTATTTCGAATCTGATCCTTCTTCCCATGTGATACATTCAGACAAGAATTTGGCTGTTACGGTGGAAGGTTTGGTACTTTACGGGTATTATGACTAATAATACCTGTATTCCTATATAATTTCCTTTTGAATTTATGCATTAGGGGCTGGGGACTAGGGGATTATGGTAGGTGGTAACCCTCTCATTCCTTAATCCATTCCCTCCATGCATTGATTTTAAAACCTTCTTGTTTGCTGGAGATTAGTATCACAACAACAACACCACCACCACCTCCTCCACGCTCCACACCCCCACACCCCCCCCCCCCCCCCCCTCCCAATTTTATAACACGAATAGATAAGGATGGTACCAGATACATTTCATAAGGATATTTAGAACGGTTTTATGATTGGTACAGTATGGTGTTAATATCCCTACATCAAACAATGCAACCATCTCTAAAACAAACCATCCTTATATGGCTAAGATTGCATTCCTGAAAATTTTGTCTCATCTAGAACATGTTAGTAAGCTTTTACCCTGCAACCTTAGTTGTGCCACCATTGTTCATAGTTATTTCTTCATTAATGCAGCAAGGGAAATGGTTGTCCTGAATTTAATACGAAGGGATGGCTTCTATACTCTTCTTCCTTCACCCATCTCATATTCTACGTCAAGTTTGCTTTCTTCCCTTTGTGATATTTTAACCTCATGCACCTCAGACAGCTAATACTCGTCCCCAAGGTCCGAGGTGTATCTTTGGGAATAATATTAGTTGCCCATTTGAATTAGATTAGGGAACCTCATCCCTACAATAGCCCCCCAAAACCTCATCTTTAATTCCTGACCAAGAAAAGCGAGGTTTTGGCCAATAAAAGTCATTGACAAGGGTACATTTGTAAATAAATTCTCTTGCGAGCACGTCTTTTCAACTGACTACAACCCGCTCCTGATGCTTCGAAATCCCCAACTCCGCAATAAATGCAACTGGCAGCCTGCTGTTTCCCACATTCTACGGTGAGATCACGATCGAACGGCTCAAAATTCACCATTAGAAGGGGTGGGAAGATTACTGCTTCTCCTTTTTCCAGCCTATATATAGGGAGAGGTGAAATCCTTCTCTCCATTTTGTCTCCTTAGAAGCAGAAAATAACATAAATACTCTCCTCTCACTTGATAACCTCGCCCGAGCAGTCCTTTTTTGAACTTGTAAGTGTGTATTTTTTGTTAACCAAATGTCTTCCTTCATTCTTTCACATTAGTAGATTTTTTCTTTCTTTTCTTTTCAAATGAGTAGATTCTTTAGTTTGGTAGACACTCCCGAACACTGAGAGGAGTTTAAGAGGTTTTATAGGATTCCTAATGATGTATCCATACAACATTGTAACCTAGGTGAGTGGCATGAGAAGAGGCCTACGGGTGATGTTGTAATTCCTATGATTACCTTCATTGAAAGGGCATGAGGATTTCTATGAGTAGAGTTACTAGGGATTTTCTAAATCTTTTTAGACTGTGTCCCACCCAATGCGTTTCAAACATGTTTAAAATATTAGGTAGTGTAGATGCCCTAAATGAAAAATTAGGCATAAAACTAACCCATCACGACGTGAAATGAGTGTATAGTTGTCAAAAAGGTGCCGATTGGGGGGGGGGGGTTATTACTTAAAAACTAGAGTTCATGTTGTTAGGCTGATCTCTTGTCTCCTCGAGATGAACAAAGGCATGGACAAGGACTTTCTCATCATTTCAGGGGAGCGGCACGATAGACTCCATTGACCTACCAAGGATGGAACTCCAGGTGGGATGGCTTAGGGACACTTAACAAAAATCAATATTAGATTAGGAAACTATAAACCCCTTTTATCGTTTTACCCTTGCAAATGTATGTTTTTCTTTTACTTGCTCAGATATGGGCTTGCCCGACCTACAAACTAACTTGAATCCTTAACTTTTCTTCTTCAGAGAAAAGAGCCACCACCAAGAGACAAAGTTTGGTGAACTTCGAACTACTAAACCGGGTTTTAAGTTCCGAAATATTCCTACATTGGGACGGTCAGCTCCTCGCAGTTCATGTGATCCTAGGTTTCACCCCCATATTAAATTGCTTCCAAATGTCCAAACACGTGATCAAGGCCCAAGACTCCCACCTTGCTCTGGTTGATATGGCCATTGAAGGCTCCATAAGCAAACCTCCTCTAGAGGGAACAAAAGTAATCAAACTCCCTACCTTCAAGGATCCCCAACCTGTTGAGCTCCCTGCCCCCGAGAATTCTCAACCTATCATAGAGGAGATTACATCCTCGAACGAAAAAGCCGAGACAGAATTTAAAGATTATACCTTGGAGGAAGCCACTGAAAATACTGTTAGAGACGAGGATTTTGAAATCTTCTATCACGCTATCATGTTCAAGGAGGAAGGATTCAGGCCCCAGCTAACCTTAGCTTTAGTCAATGAAGACCAAGGGGATACCAGTGTACCTAAAAGGATGGTGTTAGAGAAAAAGTTGCATGACTTACCCTTTCTGCCTCCGCACAAACCGAACCAGTTGACAAAAAATGAAAGAGGGACATAAAAGGTGGCAAAGGAGTTCTGGAAGAAGGAAAGGTCCAAAAGGAGACCCCTCCCGAGCCCACCAAGGTGACTAAAATGACCTACACCCAACAAAGAAAAGGGGGTGGAAAGCTCGAGCAACTTCTAAGCGAATGTCACGCCCTAAACCCCAAAGGGTCCAAAGCATGAGAAAGACATCTCAAATTACCTATAGATTTTTCCTTTTTGACAATTCATTCCACATAAATCATATCAAGTACCAATATCAAGAATTATCATAATAATTCCATTGAATATACTCTCAAAATAAGTCAGAGCTATAAGCATTAATTACAAGGACCATTAGCCACAAAAGAATAGAGGTCTGAATAAACAATTACATATCAACAGCTTGTCCCATTGGTGGGAATAAAGTCACAACCACTATAACATACAAAAGAATGAGTTAAGCTTATTCTAAGATGTACATCATCTAAAATCTCCATTACAAAAGTTCAACCTCTATCAGTAGTTAGTCTAACTACTGTTAGCCACTAAAAAGCTGTCTCAAAAAATTGTTGCCTACTTTGAAAAGTTTATAAAATAATGAAATGAGACAAAGCCCAGTAAGTAGTATAATTAATTGGGGTGGGGCAAATGCAAGTTTCATCTTCAATAATAATAATATAACAAGAATGATTAAATAATGAATTACAAAGTTTCTCAAAGTAAATACCTTGAAACTATATACTATAATATGTGAGCACTAGCAATATAATTTCCGAAACCATAAAATCTAACATACAGTAGTTTTTCACAAATATACCACACTACCACATAGACTGGTCAGGGGATCCACCCATTCACAACTGGCATGATATTGTTCTCTCTAGTATGTAGGCTCTTGGCCTCATGGACAACAGCTTCACCCATACCCACAAGTTTTTTCTCTCCCCCTATGGGCAGCACAGAAAGCACGTCAAATAGGACCTCTCTTGCATGTGGTCTCTTGGCCCGATGAGCAGTAGCCTCACCCACACACAATCAATGAACCTCTTCCCCCCATAGGCAGTAGGGAAGAACGTGTCATCCAAAGTGAAAGGGCACTAACCTGGATTTGATTCCGTTGTCACAAAGACTATGGAAACCAATCAGGTGATCACACATGGCATAGGGTTAAAACCACATAAAGCTCACAGGTATACATTTCCTTTCAAATACACAGTTTATTACCAGGTAGTTTTAGAAAAACCTTAAATAATCTAACTTCCATAAAATTTGTAAGGTTTTCAACTTCATTCTTGTCAAGAGATTTTCTATCAATTTCCCACATAACAAGATAGGATATGCATCTTTGAATTTTATAATATACCAAAAAATCCATGATTTCCTTATCAAAGATTAAATAAAAGATGCTCATTTTTCCATATCAACAATTCATGCATTTTCTCAAATGCAATACCAAATATGATGCATTTTCATACATACATACATACATACATACGTACAAATATATATATATATATATATATATATATATATATATATGCAACATCGTTATTTTTCAAAAATCTCATTAAAAAGCTACTTACCTCGCAACCGCAAAATCCTAATTCTCTAAGCTCAAGGAGATTAGCTAGAACCTAAAAAATATCAAGTAAACCTATCATAATAAGCATAGAGTTTAAAATTGCATCTAGGTACAATTTAGGAATTGCCAAATAAGCACTTAATTAGGAAATCCTAGTATTTAACCTCATCAATAATAATATATTTCACTTCCAAATTTTCTCAACAAATTAATTCACAAGGCATAACCCCAATTTATAAAGTTAACCCATTTAATATCATCTCCAACATCAGACTAGCTTCCGTAAAATTTACACAACATCATTAAGAGACCCATGAAAGCAAAATAAAAATATCTTCCAAGACAAGAAATTTAGAACTTCAACTAACTCCAAATAAACCCAATAGCAATGGAAAGATTAGATTTACCAACCATTACATGTTATAACTCAAAACCCCTAAATTTTCTCCCATAAATAAACCTTAAGTAGTCATCATTACCACAAACCACATACCCACTCATCAAATAATTCCACCAATACAAAACTCATACATACAAAAACATAAATATTACTTCCAATGCTCATAAATCACATGGATATCATTGTTAAAACTTAGATAAAAATAACCTCAAGTGTAAAACTCACCAAAAATATTAGAAATTTTTACCTCAAAAAAAGATGTGAAGGTTCTTATGGGTTCTCAAGAATTTTCCGGTGATCTTACCAGAAAGTGATGGTGAAATGGTGGTTTGGAGTGAAGTCCGATGGGTGAGTGTGGAAGTGAGTGTGTGTGTTTAAGTAAAGAGAAAAGAAAGAAAATGAAAGGAAGAAAAGAGATGGCCAGTTATGAAAGGGTGAAATAGATTGAAATGAGTGGTGGGGAGTGGTGTTAGATGGGGGGCACGTGGGAACTAAAAAAATTTGATTTCCTCTTCTTCTTCTTTTTGGGGGGGGGGGGGGGGGGGGGTGACTGGGACGTTACAGCAAAGGTCTTAGGCTATGACCTAGAACCCCATATTTGAGTTGGACAACTTGCATATACGGGAGGATGCTTCTATCTGCAACTTTAATGGCAGAAGAGTAGGCTTTATGGCCAATGTAGTGGAATAAGCCCTTCTTCTCCCAAGGGATATGGACAAGCTTTGAAACTTAAAGAAGCATGAGTTCTTCCTTCCGTGAAGAAGGACTTTGCCTTGGTGAGATATCTCTGTCTTTAAAATTCCTTCTATGTGTGCTCTCCTACTAACTCTTACGTTAATTGTTTGTACACAGGCTACCCAAGCAACGCACATTGCAGAGGAGTGGGTCGACCAGGCTTTCCAAGATCTAAAGGAGGAGGAGTCCAAACGCTTTGCTACGCAAAAGTCTCAAGCTCTTATAGATAAAAAGCTGAAGAAGACTCTCATCAAGATGGATGAGTGCGACGAGGCCAAAAGGAGTGCTAAGTCTGCCATTGAAAGCTCAGAACGGCAAGCTCAGGAGCAGCTTGTAGTTGAAAAAGGCAAAGAACCAGCTTTCCATTGCCCAAACAACCATTGTTGAGATAAAGAAGGAAATCAGCCAAAAGACCAAGGAAATGGACAAAGTCAAACAGGTTGCATACTACCAAGGGAAAAAGAAGACTAAGGCTCACCTTAAATCTCAGCTCTCGGTCGTATGTCGCAGCTTCTGCCTCCAGACATGGGTTAAGGCCTTGAATGCTGCTAGAGTGGACTCCAACTCTGAGCTGAGGAATCCAGAGAAGGCTTTCTTCCCTTTAGCAATCAGACCTCGTCCTGCCAGTCAGCATTCTATCAATGCCTCTGTTCCAACTCCAACCAAGCCAGCTGAACAATAGCCCAACACTACTGCTCTTTGCAAAGCCAAACCTACTGAGCAGTAGCCCAGCAACACTACCTAGGCCAAAGCTAAACCCACAGAGCAGCCACCCAGCACCACTACTCCTTTTAAAGCCAAACCCACGTAGCAGCAACCCAGCACCACTGCCCCGGCCAAGCTAAAACAGGTCGAGCTACCCATCTCCAAGCCTAGCACAGCTCTTGCCCAAAACCTTGAGGTGGTAACCAAAGTACCCCAAACAGCAAGAGATTCCTCCACCAATGCTAGACCAACCACAATAGCTCCCTCTACCCCAGCTCCAACCTCCAGAGTGCAACCCACTATAGGGACAGAGACGTAGAAAGTTCCCAAAGCATAAGGAATATGGCAGTGGGTCTCCATACTTCCTTTGTTGTTTGGTTGTTTTTTTTTTTTTTTTTTAACATAAGGCATTTTGCCTTTACTGGTCTCCTTCTCTATATGTATTACCTTAAATTCAGCTTAATGGAAAACTTTTGTTAAAGCTGTGTTGTTCTAATTTACATTTACATTTCTACGATTTACTATTCAATTACCATGTATATATATATAAGGATTGAGGTTTTACTTCTCGAGGTAGGTGACATAAGAAACAGAATATAACCAAGGTTAATCTGAATACCAAAAACATAACTTAAATAATATTTTTCCCTAAAGCAAGCAACCCCAGACGTTTAATTTAACTAAGGCATCACTTAGTACATAAAAACCACTTAAGTGTTAACTTACCCAGGTTAGGTATCCCATGGAGTGGAACCCAGTTAAGGCTTTGTTATACATATAGATGATCTTTATGTTAATTTACCCAAGGCAGGTAACCCGAGGAGTTGAACCTAGCCAAGGTTCTGTTTAACATAAAAATGAACCAAGTGTTAATTTACCCAAGGCATGTGACTCGAGGAGTTGAATTTAGCCAAGGTTCTATTCAAAACCTTGAACAACCTTAGTGTTAATTTACCTGATGTATGTGGTCTAAGTAACCAGACATAACCGATATTCTGTTTAACACTTGAACAAACAATTGAGACAAGACATGCAATGATTGAAATAAAATATGGTGTGATTTCCCTTCATTATTAATAATACCTTCGTAAAGTATTTACATTCTATAGATGTGGTACAACATTTTCATCTAAATCCTCTAAAAAGTAGGCACATATAGGGCTGTCCTTCGGAGCCCGTACCCGACCAACCCAAGGTGAACCGTCCGACCCATACTCGAAACCGGTCGACTCGACACCGGTGACGATTGGCAGCGGGTTTCAACCTCCAGTAACCAATACAGGCGAGTCGGTTGATGGGTTTGCTATTCTAAAATTCGATTCCAACCAATCCAACTGCCTATATATCAGAAACACCCACCAATTTTCTCAAGTATGAGGATTTCCGATCATTTCTCGATAGATCCGTTGAGATCTGGCGAGATCTCTTCGAGAACTTGTTGAGATCTCTTCAAGATTTGGTGAGTAGGTTTAGAAATCTTGCTCGATTCGGCTATGTTTCAGCCAGATCTAGCAAATTTTGGCCAGTTCCAGCTTGATTTTGCTTGGTTTTGTCTTCCCCAAGTCCGACCGACCATCGACTGATCTGTACCCGATATCCAAGTCGCCCAAATCGACTCATTTAATGGTCGAAGGCGAGTTTGGATGTTGGAGACCCGACGTGGTCGGGTTGGGCACAAACCCGACTCAGACTAACTCGTGGACAGGCCTAGATACATATTTCAGCTACCAAGGTGATGCGATATGACCCTTTCCAACTAGGCCCCAACTTCCCCCATGATGGATTATTTGTAGTACCCACCACTTTCCTTAGCACTAAGTCTCCTGGGGCTAATTGCCTTACCTTCACACTAGTATCATACCCTTGCTTAAACTTTTGCTAGTAGTATGCTAACTGAACCATGGCAACCTCCTTCGTTCCTCAACTAAGTCTAAATTTTTTTCCAAAAACTGATCATTACTATTGGGAGTGAATAAGCTTATCCTTAATGTTGGAAACTCGGACTCTAGAGGGATCACAGCCTCGGACCCATAGGTCATTAAGAATGGTGTTTCTCCCGTTGATCGATGAGGGATGGTTTGATATGTCCAAAGGACGTGTGGAAACTCTTCTACCCATCTGCCCTTTGCTTCATCTAATCTCTTCTTAAGCCTGTTTACTATGACTTTGTTGACTGCTTCAGCTTGCTCATTTCCCTGTGGGTAGGCTGGAGTTGAATACCGATTTCTAATACCTAGATTACAGCAGTATCTCCTGAAGACCTTCCTGTCAAATTGTAGCTCATTGTCCAAAATGAGGGTGTAAGGAATCCCAAATCAAGTGACGATGTTGTTCCAGATGAACTTTTTTGCGTCTAAATCTTTGATAATGGACAATGGCTCGGCCTTTACCCATTTAGTGAAGTAATCAATCCTGACCATGAGCCATCTTCAGTTTCCCACAGCCCTAGGAAATGGTCCCACGATATCCAAACCCCATTGAGCAAATGGCCACAAGCTAGACAAAGGATTGAGTATCCTTCGAGCTGATGAATATTCGGAGCAAATCTCTGGAATTGATCACACTTTTTAATGTACTCTTGTGCTTCTTTCTGCATACTTAGCCATCAATACACTTGAGTAAGGGCTCTATGTGATAACGATCTACGCCCTATATGACTTCCACATATCCCTTCATGCAACTCCTTTAAAAGTAGTTTCATTGCCTCAGGGTGAACATAAAGCAAGTATGGTCTAGAGAATGAGCGCTTGTACAATTTTTGCTCCTTGAACAACCAAAATTGAGAAGCCTTCTCTGCCTCTCCTTTCTCATTAGGCAAACACCCTTCCTAAGAAATAGAACCAAAGGATTCATCCAACTAGGCCCAACCATGATCTGGTGAACTTGGACTTTCCCTTTCTCCTCCTCAGCAGGCTTATGTAGGTCCTCAACAAGTATGACCCGAGGCAGATCTTGTCCAGAGGAAGTTGCCAGAGTTGCCAAGCAATCAGCATGGGTATTACTACTTCTTGGGATTTGTTGTATAATGAAGAATTCAAAACCTGACCGCAAGCACTGAGCTTGATTCAAATACCCCTGCATTCTCAAATCCCTAGCTTCCAGCTCTCCCCTCACTTGTCCTACAGTCAACCTCAAGTCCAAGAATACTTCGACACCCTTTCCTCCCATCTTTTGAACCATAGCAATCCTTTCTAGCAGAGCCTCATACTCAGTCTCATTATTCATGGTCGAGAAACCTAATCTTAGAGATTTCTCAATGGTGGTTTTGTCTGGGGACACTATTACCAACCCCACCCCAGATTCCCTTTGATTCATGGCACCGTCAACATATAACTTCCAGGATAAGGGCCCCTGAAGAGAGATTGTCTGGACATGCCTTTTCTTTGGGCCATGTTCTTCATCTACCCCCTCTATTGGAGGTTTAGTAAACTCGACCACCAAATTTGCAAGAACTTGCCCTTTGATAAAGGTACGGGGCATGTACTTGATGTCAAATGCCCCCAAGATCGTGCCCTACTTGGAAATTCTCCTCGTATAATTAGCCTTTCGAAGCAACAACTACAGAGGGAGTTGAGTTAAAACCACAACTGTATTAGCCTGAAAATAATGGGAGAGTTTTCATGTGGCATGCACCACTGCCAAAATGGCATTTTCCAAGGGTAAATAATGAACCTCTGCTTCATGTAGTGACTTACTCACATAATAAACTGGTCGTTGTACTCCATTCTCTACCCTTATCAATACCAACTAACTGCATGAGGTGCCACGACAATGTAGGCAAAAAGAACTTCATCTTCCTCAAGCCTAGACATAATGGGTGGTTGAGAAAGGTATTCCTTCAATTGCTGAAAAGATAGGACACACTCCTCGTTCCACTCAAACCCCTTCCACTTATGAAAGAGTTGAAAGAATGGCCTACATCTATCTGTGGACCTAAAGATAAATCTATTCAGGTTGTAGTCATTCCCGTCAACTTTTAGACCTCCTTAGGATTCCGAGGAAGTTACAAGTCATTGATTGCCTTAATCTGATCAAGGTTAAACTCAATTTCGCGATGGGTAACCATGTAACCCAAAAACTTGCCTGAACTAACGCCAAAAGAACACTTAGAAGCATTAAGGCGCAATTTATGCTTTCTTAACACCTCAAAAACACTTCTGAGGTCACTAACATGCTTGGTCTTTGCCTTACTCTTCACCACCATGTCATTAATATAGACTTCAATGTTCTTGCCAAGCTGGGATTCGAATATCCTGGTTATCATCCTCTGGTTAGTAGACCCAGCATTCTTTAATCCGAATGGCATCACCTTGTAATGATAATTCACAGTGGGCATTACAAAATTAGTCTTCTCTTGGTCGGCCAGAGCTAATGGTATTTGATGGTACCCTTGAAAGGCATCTAAAATACTCATCTGAGGATGACCAATTGTCACGTCCACCAGCTAGTCTATTGAGGTATCGGGAAGGGTTCCTTGGGGCAAGTTTTGTTTAGGTCTGTGAAGTCCACATATACTCGCCATTTCCTATTCTTCTTTTTTACCACCACTGTATTGGACAACCATTTTAGGTAAAAAGAAAACCTCTTTTATTGCCCCCCACACGCTTAAGTTTCACCATCTCTTCTTTGACAGTATCAGAATGTTTTTTGGAGAAGTACCGAGGTGGTTGTTTCTTGGGGATGACAGATGGATTAATATTCAAATGATGAAAAATGAAAGTCGAATCCACCCTGGGAGCCTCAAAAGTACTCTAGGCAAACACATCAACATTCTTTCTAAGGAAAGTCACCAACTCTTCCTTCTCCCGATGAGGTAGCTGAACTCCCACTTAAAAATATTTATCATCATCATCATCAATAATAATCTTTTCCAACTCTTCACATCTTGCCCCCTCAACTAAAGCATCCAAGGATATTTTTGTCTTCCTTAGTTGCTATAAAGCCCTTTTATCAGTGGCCGAGAACTCACCCTCAAACTGATGTCCAATTGCCATAACTAGGCATTACCTGGCCATATCCTGATTTCCAATCAACTCCTTAACCTAATCCCCTGAGGGATATTTCACCTTCAAGTACAAAGTTGAAGAAACAACCCCCAAGGCATGAAGCCAAGTCCTTGCCATGATAGCAATATAAGGGGAATAAGCATCCACCACAATAAAATCCACTTCAACTACCTCTAATCTTGCTTGAACAGGCAATTTAATCTGGCCCCTTAGGACAACCATCTTCCTATCAAACCCTACAAGAGGAGAACCATAGCTGACTAAATCTTCAGACTTCAGCCTAAGCCCTTTATACAGGTCAAGGCACATTATCTCAGCCTCGCTACCCTAGTCCACCAAGACTTCCTTCATGTCATACCCTCTTATCTAGAGGGTAACCACCAAGGCATCATTATGCAGTTGAAAGGTTCCAACCTTATCCTCATCAGAAAAGCTTAGAGTTAGTCAGACTTTGATTCCTCCACACTTAGAGTTAGTCAGACTTCAAATCATCAGCTTGTGGCCTTGCTATGGACATAACCCTCGATGGGTATGAACGGGTCTGACCTGGGGCAGCAAGATTAACACTGATCATTCTCAAGGGTGGTCTTGAGGAAGCATCCCTTTGTTAGGTTGATCCAACCTGACTTCCTTGCCCCGTGGGTTGATATAGGAAATGCCCCAACTTCCCAACTTTGACTAATTGCTCATGGTAGTCATGTAGGGTCCTACAATCTTTAGTAGAGTGTCATCGATCATGATGGTACTAGCAATGAAGACTTTGATTTCGCTTCATAGGGTTTCCTTTCATCTTGTTTGGTCACTTGAAATATGGTTTATTCTTTATCTTCTCCAAGATTTGGTGTACAGGCTCCCTGAATACTGTGATAACCACATGGGCATTAGTAGGCCCATCATTTCTAGCAAAATCCCTTCTAGGCTGATTGTTGTTATAACTCTCTGACTTAAAGTCTCTTCGGTCCTAGGAAGTTACATTTGCCTTTCCCTTTCCTTGTTGCTAATCCTCCTCTATCCGTTTATACTCATCAATCCGGTCCATCAATTGAAGCATACTTCGGGCAAGCTTCCTAGTCAATAACTTCCTCAAATCGTGCTTAGTGGGTAGGCCGACCTTGAACATCCTTATTGCTACATCCTCAAAATTCTCATCTATCTCATTAAACATCTCCCAATACCTATCCGAGTAAGTCTTTAGAGTCTTACCTTCTCACATAGTCCTAAATAGCAAAGAGTCCAAATGACCGGGGGACCCTACTATAAGTGACAAATCAAGCTCCAAAGGCCCTGGTAAGCTCTTGAAAGAGTTAACTGATCCTTCCTCCAAAACCATCGAACCACCTCATCGCAACTAGCCTTAGGCTAGATGGGAATACTTTGCACATCAATGCCTTGTTCCTCAAATGAACAATCATTCTTTGATTAAAATGATTGACACGCTCTACCGGGTCCATTCTACCATTATACATGGTAAACGTGGGCTGCGTAAACTGTTAAGGAAGGTTTTCCCTGTTAATCTTTCGAGTAAACGAGGACTTCGAGATTTAACGCAAAGCATTGATCATAACATCATTTCCCAAGCCCCTATAGGTCGGGCTTTTATCCCTTTGCTTACGATGACGCTCCTCATGGTATGAGAAAGACTCATTGGAAGGAGTCCTTGAGTGGGGTCTGTAACTGTCATCATCATCAAACAGAGATTTTGTGCCTGATGGTGTCCCCCTCCTTTGCTTACAATGTAACTTCCTACGTAAGTGATCTATCTCCAGCTGCATGTTTCTGGTATCCTCCCCATGAGATGCATGGCTCCCATTTCTAGAATGACTCCTGCTGGTATGAGTTGTGTGTACACTAACCTCCCGATCTCTCCTTTGCTCAAGATTCACAAAATGATCTTGACCTTGTGATCCCACTGACTCCTCGAAACCCACCATGATTAAACTAACTCAGGTCTATTCAACACGCCCCACGGTGGGCGCCAATTGTAGGGACGCAACTTGACCCACAACCCAAAAATGGCTCAAACAGTGGCCTAGTAAGCTGACCACAATAGATTTGTTAGAGAATTAGTTGGATATTGATTACACGATAGGTTAAAGTTAATCACAATGAGATAAGACACATATGGAATGACTAGGGCAACAAATTATGCACAGAAGAAACTCCTCAGACTGGCTCGAGGAATGCCTATTTTATATATGTATGTTTCTTTCTCACTTATACAAATATTTCAACTCCTAGGTACAAAGTCCTTTCTTTCCTCTTTCGATCGATCCCCTTCCCTATGGATCCTATTTTTTCTTTTATATTTCAACACAAATCATCCTAATCCTACACTTGGAGGGCTGGGATTGCATTATTGGGACTTTTGTCTCATCCAAAACATGCTAGTAAGTTTTTACCCTACAACCTTAGTTGTGCCACCACTGGTCATGGTCATTTCCTCATTAATGTGGCCAGGAAGTGGTTGTCCCGAATTTAATGCGGAAGAGATGACTTCTACACCCTTCTTCCTTCACCCATCTCATATTCTGTACCGAGTCTGCTTTCTTCCCTTTGTGATATTTTAACCTAATACGCCTCAGATAGCTAATGCTCGTCCCCGAGGTCCGAGGTGTATCCTCGAGAATAACATTGGTTGCCCATTTAAATTAGATTAGGGATCCTCATCCCCATAAATGTAATGATCAATATGGTACGATGTTGACAACTTTCATAGTGTCTCCTTTAAGAATTACAACCCTACATCAATCAATGCAACCTTCTCTAAAACAAATTATCCTTTTTGTGGGTGTAATAAAGTAAATGAGAGTATATCATCTTATAGTGTGATCACCTTCATATACATACAATGACACCATTTGATTAATGGTGTAAGTGGAATTTAAACTTTAGATCTATTATTCAATAACAAAAAACTTTATTTGTTATTTTTTGATAAGAAAAAATTTTATTAGTTAAACTAACTAAAACTCACAATTCTTTATATATCAATGTAAAAGGGTGGAGAATAACATGATATTGCTTATTCTGTTTGGCCCTTCTTTTTTTTAATGCTCAATTTCTTTTGGCTTATTTAACTTGTTTTCATATGCAAAACTATTAAAACTCACACTTTAATACCATTATTTAACTTATTTTTTAAGCAAAAAAAGTCAAAGAAGATATACCAAACCAACACTTAAACGAAAGTACATTATACGATATATGTTTATTTCCATCTTTGTCTTATAAAAAATTACTAATCTTATCTTATCTTATAATTAAAAGGGATCAATAAAATGATTGGTAGACCAGGTATTCTATCTTCCTCTCCAGAATGGAAAAATATATTGATTCTTAAAAAATTAAAATAAAAGTAAGGCAAAATACAATTGGAAACCTACACCAAAATAAATCAGGGCTAATCAGCAACCCACACCGTATCGGGACCCGGTGGGACAGGTCGTCTAAAAAGAGAAAACAACACTTCCTGTTGATGCTAACAGTTTATTGTCTTTTCTTTTAATTTATTGAAACTCAATTAATTCTATTTACATAATTTAAGCTACAGCCTACAACCCACACCCAGTCAGATTTTTCCGTCCATACTCCATAGGAAATAGTATTTTTTCTTTTCTCATAATGTATTGAAACAAAATTAATTGACTAGCCAGAAAAATGAAGAAAAAAAAAACCATTAACCAAGTCAGGCAAAGGAAATAAAAGATAAGAAGAAACTCGCATTTGACCTTATATATAAGACCCATTCCACCATTAGAGACTAGACTCTCTTCCAAAGCCAGCAAAATAGGAAAAAAAAAAACTGTAGCCCAAATCAAAGCCCAATTGCCAAGCCTCTATCTTTTATAGAGACTAATAAGAAAGATGGAGACTTCACCAGACTCTTTATATTTTTTATTTTGTTGGTAGGTAAACACTTGGCCAATTCCAGCTCCAGCTCACCCATTGAAGTTTTAACTACTTTAATTAATTCCTCTCCGTCTATCAGGGCCAAAAACGATTCCAAAAACCAAGCCAACCCATCATCTTTCCTTGATCTGATCTCTATTATCTAGAGTCAACCACAACAGAGACTTTTGGTTTTGGGGTTGGTCCGCCGTGGTGGGCATGGCGGACTTAGTGAAACAAATCTTGGCAAAGCCGATCCAATTATCTGACCAAGTGAGCAAGGCTGCTGATGAGGCTTCTGCTTTCAAGCAAGATTGTGGGGAGCTCAAATCCAAAGCTGAGAAGCTAGCTGGGCTGCTCCGCCAGGCTGCTAGAGCTAGCTCCGACCTCTATGAGCGCCCCACACGGCGGATTATCGAAGACACGGAACAAGTCCTCGAAAAGGCCTTGTCCCTTGTGCTTAAATGCCGTGCCAACGGCATCATGAAGCGTGTCTTCACCATCATCCCCACTGCTGCCTTTCGCAAAATGTCTTCCCAGCTTGAGAACTCCATTGGAGATGTCTCGTGGCTGCTCCGAGTATCAGCTCCGGCTGAGGATCGCGGCGGCGAGTACTTGGGGCTGCCTCCTATAGCAGCAAACGAGCCAATTTTGTGTCTGATTTGGGAACAGATTGCGATTCTTTATACGGGTTCGCTTGAGGACCGATCAGATGCAGCTGCTTCATTGGTTTCGCTTGCTAGGGACAATGATCGGTATGGGAAGCTTATCATAGAGGAAGGCGGGGTTTTACCCTTGTTAAAATTGATCAAAGAGGGGAAAATTGATGGGCAAGAGAACGCTGCCAAGGCTATTGGGCTACTGGGACGCGACCCTGAAAGTGTGGAACACATGATTCATGCCGGCGTGTGTACTGTGTTTGCGAAAATCCTCAAAGAAGGTCCAATGAAAGTGCAAGCTGTTGTGGCTTGGGCTGTTTCGGAGCTTGTGGCTAATTACCCCAAGTGCCAAGATCTTTTTGCCCAGCACAATATAATTCGATTGCTGGTGAGTCATCTTGCATTTGAGACAGTTCAAGAGCATAGTAAGTATGCTATTACTAGCATCAAAGCCGCTACAATTCATGCGATTGTCATGGCAAGCAATAATAATCCAAACACCAAGAACTTAAGCCAGGTGCATGACGAGGATGATAAGCAATCTTACAGTCAAATTCCTCACCCCTTGGGAAATAAGAGCCCAAGTCAGATGCACAATTTGGTGACCACTACCATGGCCATGAGGTCACAGTCCAAGCCACTCCAGCCGCAGGGGAATGGTTCAACTCAAATCAGCAGCCATCCCACAAGCAGCAACCAGGACAATGTGAAGCAGAATCTTCAAGTCCATCAACCCCAACATCAGCAAAATGTTTCTCTTCCAGGGGCTGGTCTCAAAGGTAGGGAAACGGAAGACCCTGCTACCAAAGCCTACATGAAAGCAATGTCAGCAAGAGCCCTTTGGCATCTTTCCAAAGAAAACTCGGCCATTTGCCGCAGCATCACTGAATCAAGAGCGCTGTTATGCTTTGCAGTTCTTCTGGAGAAAGGGCCCGATGATGTTAAATACAATTCTGCCATGGCATTGATGGAGATCACTGCAGTGGCAGAGAAAGATTCTGAACTGAGAAGATCTGCCTTCAAGCCCAATTCACCCGCCTGCAAAGCTGTTGTTGATCAAATGCTAATGCTTATTGAGAGGGAAGATCCAGACCTCCTTATCCCATGTGTCAAGGCTATTGGAAATTTGGCAAGGACATTCAGAGCAACAGAAACAAGAATTATTGCCCCGCTGGTGCAGCTTCTCGATGAGCGAGAAGCTGAGGTTTGCAAAGAGGCTTCAATTGCCCTCACAAAATTCGCCTGCTCAGAAAACTACCTCCACCTTGATCACTCCAAGGCAATAATAAGTGCCGGAGGGGCAAAGCACTTGATCCAGCTGGTGTATTTTGGAGAACAAATTGTTCAAATTTCAGCATTGGCTCTTCTATGCTACATTGCATTGCATGTGCCAGACAGCAAGGAACTTGCTGAGGCCGAGGTGTTCACTGTGCTGGAATGGGCATCCAAACAATCATCCATGACCCAGGATGAAACACTGGACCTATTGTTACAAGAGGCCAAGGGCAGGTTGGAGCTTTATCCCAGAAATGCAAAGGGACTCCTTTGATCCAATCAATAACAGACTGTTGTTGAAACCACCCCCCCTCCCCCCAAAAAAATGTTCCCTATAATTTTCTCTGTTTAATTATTCTCATGGAGTGTACATACATTTCATTCCATTGTCTTTCGTAGTTGTTTAGATGTACTTTCAATCATTTACAGAGCATTGTCATGTTGATTCTACTTCTTCTCCTCCTGATTTGCCTACCTTCATGTAAACACCATTTCTTGATGTAGAACTGTGGTTGGTTGCAATGCAATAGGGTGGTTTATGTAAACAACAATGTTATACACAACATTTTCATAACGTGTTAAGGTAGAAATTATGATTTGCACTTTTACTGTAGTCCAATCACAAACTGTAAACTCAACAATTGTTTAAAATGTTATGAAATTTTGTTGTGTCTTTAGACTTATTGTTATGGAAATTCAGGATAGTTGGATACTAAGCATATGAATCATCAAAGAATGCGGGTTTAGAAGTTAAATTGTTCCCCCCTTCCCCCCTGCCCATTTGTCTTCCACTTAGAAATCGACTCAATTTTACAGTGGATGACCAACCTAAACCCTGGAGGCTAAAAGTTTGTTAAGATAAGTTTGGACACTTGGCATGTAAGATACTCTCCTGCTCTTTATTATATATTGTAGGACCTCTCCACGTGAATCACAATATGCTGTCTTTAATAATTTTTTTGATGTTTTCCAATGGGTGGTAGTCCGCAACTTTGCATAATTGGAGGGTGATACTTTAGCTGAGGTGGAAAAGCTAAAATAAGGTGGGGAAAGGATTTCTAAAAAGTTCTCATCCAAACAACCAGACTTTTGAACTTTTCCTAAAAATATATTTTCAAATAATGGAGCACTTGTTCGAACGAATTATGAAACCCTAAAATGGACCCAGGATTTTGGCCGTTTGGGAGAAAATTTCAGTCTCAGGGCTAACATCATTTTTAGCTACCCGTTCAAACTTGCTATTGATCACATTTTCAATTTGATTTTGGTGCTTCTACTTGTGTACCCTATTGAGTAGTTCAATAGAAAAACATTCAACTCTCCTTTTAATGATGCCTGTGCTAATGTGACATGCAGTTCATCCTCTCAAGATTTGAGGCATTCTACCAATTACAACCTCCAAGAGGGGATTTACTTTTAAAAAAAAAATTAATATGAAAAAAAAAATGGAACAATGACATGAATACAATTTAGGACAAATAAATCCGCAATATATTCATACATAGCAGGCAACAAGCCTATCTATATCTATCAAAATCTTGTTTGTACAACCTGAAAGAGCTAATGACAAAAGTGTAGATACCTCGTCTTAATGACAAACCAATAAACCTTCTCCAACTTTTATGATATTGAGATGCTTCTCCCAAAACTTTTCTGGAGTACAGTCATGACAACCATCACAGTCCTGCAATCCTACTCAAAATAAGGACAGATCATATAATTTCCCTTATTTTTTGGGATTGGTTTCAAATTAAATCTTAAACTTTCAAAAGTTATCCTTAAAACCAATTCAAGCTGTACTTTAAATTTGAGTCAAAATAAAAAATTCAAGTAACTGCACTTTAGACTCTGGGTACTACAAGATTCATCATAAGAACACGAAGTAGTAGGTCTTTGGGGGGGAATAAACTTTTTTTAGAGGGCTTATAAAATGATAGCATTTTTAATCAAATGTATTTATCTCGTAAGATTGTTTAAGCAGTTTAGTAAGCTTTTTTGGTGCCAAAGTACCTCCTGCAATTCAAATGGAGAGATTTTATTATCCAAACAAGTTCAAGTTCTGCATACGTAAATTTCCATTCCGTCTAGTTGATTAGTACTGCTACAAACAATTTCATCTTAACATATCTCACAGCTGCTGAGTTGGCATGTTGTTATTGATTTCTATATGGACCCACCACTTTATTGTCTACTATTAAGTATTAACAACTTGCCACCTCAGTAATTGTGGAAAAAATTGTAAGAAAAGTTGTTTCTAAACTTATTTCTAGCTGATAGTCAAGATGATTTAGAAACTTCAGGGTTGTAATTAAAACTCATTAAAATCTTAGGTTTTTGAAACCTCCCCGAACTATAGGAGAATTATGTTATTTACCCAAAATAAATAAATATATAATCATAGTCAACACTTGAAAAGGTCCTATATATTGCACAAAACTCCCACTTTTGTTTGCAAGGTCTAAGAGAGGTGACGGGTATGCAATCATATACCCCCATTTTTTTAAGAGGCTCATAGTCCAAACACTGAAGTTAAAAATTGTACAACCGTACAACCATTAAAATGAATCTAATACACGAACCAACTTTCCTGATCCTCTAGCCATCAAAACCACCTAGAAGTTTTTTGTTCAACTCTTTTATTTAAATGAAAAATGTGAAAGAAATAAAAGTATTGCTGCAGACTTAATCATTACGGTAATGAAATACCTAAGCAGCATGTAATGCATCATCATATGATTGATATCGCCATGTAAACAGTTTAAAATACATAATACTAGATAGAGAGTGATGTGCTGAGCTCATGCTATGTCTTGCCAACTGATTTTTTGCCTTTCGCTTTTTTGGGGGTGCCTTCAAGCATAATGTCAACAATATGATTATTCATCCTTGGCATCAAGAGAGCAACGTTTTCACTGGTCAACTAAATTTTAGTATTTTGCAGCAGTCCAACCTAATGTCAAATAGCCTTCTTCTATATAATGAAAGTTTCTTTTTATTTAGTACAAATGGCGGAGAACAGGAACAAGTGAATTTTGGATTAAGAGGTATCACATGTAAGCTTTATCCCAACATGACAATAAAAAAAATAAATAAACAAAAAAAAAAAACCCACATGCCTAACCTCTCCCCTGATAATGTATGATGAATGAACATTCATGACTTATGGTCAATCCAATATGTGCTCCAGGACTGCTGATAAAAATCCCGTATAAAATCAGCTAGGTTAACTAATTTGAGAAGCATGAGGTAGGAAATCTGAAAGGCTAATCCATAGACAAAGAATTAGAAATCTGATGCTTAACAATGAAGTAAATACATAACATATAAGAAGGTGAACATTCAAAAACTCACCACCAGTAAATACAATAGTGTAGAATACCCAACTGCCATAGCTTGGTCAAATTGAAGAGTCCGTCATGGAGTCACCCTACAAGACAATGTAACAGAATTAGAACACAGTCTCTTAATAAAATTTATTAAAATGAAGAAAATAAAAGAAATTTCAATATAAAGCTCAACTGTCTTGCTTTTTAAGTGTATTATACTGCAGAATATGCCAACCAAAATTTATGAAAAATCTAATTTAAAGCATAATAAATACCAATGCCAAACTCAAACTTACAAAATAATAATAATAATAATATGACATCTTTTCCACAAGATAAGTCACCCATAAAACTAGTGAGAACCCAAGGTTTGTTCCACCCTCCCCCACCCCCCCCAAAACCCCCTTTTTTGCTATGTTATAATATGAGTTCATTGCCGAAGGGGATTCATGCATAAATTATCCACACAATTATAATATTACTTCTTTGAGATATAATTAGACCATCAATGCAAGTCACTCTAAATATTAGATATAAGAGAAATTTTGGTGTCATAGACTCATAGTGTAAATCTCAAAACCATTCTAGCATACACAATGGGCATAACCACAGTATACGAAGAATTATTTGAATTCAAAACATTCCTTAATGATATGTTCGTTACTTGGTTTATTTTCCTAAGAAAGTAACATTGTCCCCTCATTGATGCCAGTAAGAGACACACCCACAAGAAATCCTATGTATTTTGCAGTTATAATTCTCTTACAAATATGATATTGATGAAGCACATATTCTCTAGTGTAATTTGGAAATTTTGCCAGACCACCATGATGGATTTCCTCAGTTCATTGCAGTAAACAACATATGGGAATGGGTTAGCCAGCTCCACAAGTAAAGACAGAAAGGACTGAATATGCAATTTCTGGACCTGCATATGCCATAATTAAAACCAAAGTGGAACCATATGTTTTTGAGAAATTGACATTGTAAAAAGGGTCAGTCTTGCCAGCTAATAATAATATACATGCCCAAGATTCTGTGTGAAATACCTATGACCTATAAACTTACTGTAGAGATGAAGTGAGAGATCCCCATTTCAATGAAATGAAACATTATAGCTGAGTCAATAGAATTTGTATAACTCTACATAGAATTATATGATTTGTTGATGGGGCCAATTCATAATTCAACTTCCCAACTTGCCAAGTCAAGTGGCCCATCCATAACCATCACCTGACAACTCACATCATTGAGTGAATGATTACAAGACATATACAGATACATCCTCACCAAATATGCAAATCTTTCTCAATAACATAAGCTTCCAGGAGCTTAAAAAATTAGATTTTGAGTACCATTATAGTCAATTAAACTAGCCACATGGATATACAACTAAAAATTAATGGTATACACAAATTGACCAAAGCCACCCTATAATAGCTCTTTAATTTCTAGCATTAAACCCTCATGTAAGGTAAGGGAGATAAATTTGCTGCCTAGAGCCAAAGGCGGCAGTGATGACACACAACCTGCATAAAACAGGAAGTATATTTATGGTCAAATTATGAGAATAGTATCACACCTCCTCAAAAAACATGCGATGTGTAAACACATGAACACTAGAAAGGTTAATCCTATGCCACATTATGTATTGTAACAGTTTTATTTCCATTTAATGGGTTGATTCTAAACAACATTTTCATTGACCTGGAAAAAAAATTATATATATAAAAGATTTGGATCAGGAAAATGGTAATGGATTAATCTCTATTCCCCACCGTCTACAGGGACCAAGGGAAAAAAAAATGATAGGTAGGAACCACGCAAAGAAATTACAACAAAAAATGCTTAAATATCTATTTTCTTACTTATGTTTGGATTTCTGTGTCATTTTAGTGGCATTCTACAATAAATACATTTAAAAAAATCATGGAGTCTTCCTCCTTTCCAGATCTGAATCAAATGGAAAATTATGGACAGAAAAGTTTGATCAGAATGATTAAAGAACTGCATCTCATTCCTTCAAATAAGTCCATGATTTCTTTGGCTACTAAAGTGGGAGAAGGAGGAAGGAGGCTAAAGTGATCATGTATGTATTGATAAGAGATACTAAAAATTTATGTTTCACTAAAAGATTGAGTTTCAGCTGCTTCAAAGAAGGTCAACAAAGATGGCAAGTACTTGCCAAACACTCGACTGCACTAGCTCACCTTAAGAGTCAGACCACATCAATAAGTTAATTGTCCTAGAAATCATTTTAAAACAAAAATTAGCAAATAACAGATTACAACAACAAAAAGAAATGACTCCAAATATAGATACATGCAGCTTATATCAGCCTCTCCAAAAAAAATTGGAGGTAAGGTTACTTATCAAACACCTCTTCTAGGTCCCACAAAAAGTGGAATCTGTGTGCACTAGGATACGACCTTTTTAATGCTGACAAAGAACAAAATATGAAAATATCAAATTCAGGGAAGCTGAATGAATGATATCTATAAGTAGATACACAGTACCTGCACAAGTGCAGTAGATAGGATTCTATTGTTACACGTCAAACACAAGTGCCCATTACGGAGGTACTGCAATATTGAGTTTTCTGAAACCTACTTCAAGGGAACATCACTCCTAATACTTATCAAAAAAAGAAAAAAAAATCACTCCTAATATCATCATGTAGTCCAACCTAACAAATGTGTTGATTATCAAACAAGTGTTTTGACTTGCAATTTGCTTGACCAACACAGTAGAGTACTCAGGTAATTCCTCAAATTGGCAGGTACCACACCAAGAGAACATGGCTCCTTATAGCATCATGTAGACCAACCTGACAAATGCATTGCTTATCAAATGACTGTTTTGACTTGCAATTTGCTTGACCATCACTGTAGAGTACTCAGGCGATTCATTAAATGGGGAGGTACCACACCTCCTATAGGATTCAATGTCCATCTCAAATAGTGCAACTAATATAGATATTACACTCCAAACATCATTACCTTGGCTGGAAGGCCATGAAAGACTTTTCAAATGCCCATTAAAAGTTATTGAAGGAACCGTCTAGACCTAAACACTTGCATACAAACTAATGGATACTTTCCTTGAATATCAAAGAGAAAGAAATTTAACAACAACAACCACCAAGCATTAGGCCTAAAATTTTTGAGATCGGCTATAAATCCTTAACGTACTAGTCAAAGTCAATCACATGTATTCTTTTCCGTCATTTTATTCTATCTAAAGTTACACTCTCTATTACTTCTTTAATTGACACATCCTTTCTTCTGCTTCTATTAATTTTATTTTTCGTTCCCTCAATCTGAATCAACTTTAACTTTCTCAGTGTTGCATTAATCTCCCTCATCGTTTAATCAATAGAGGTCACTCCTATCTTTAAGTGAATTTTCTCATTTTGAATCCTATCTTTCCGTATATTTACGTTTATACATCTTAACTCTCTAATTTCAGCCATGTTTTGATTTATGAATATGTTCTTCTTAAAAGCAAAAACATTCAATACCTTAAATCTTAGTTAATCTAATAGCAATCTTATAAATTTTCTCCTATAACTTAACAAGTATTCTACAATCACACTGATGCAAAAACATAGAAGAGATGTCTTGCTATGTGAAATGCTACAACCAAAAAGTAACAATAGTAATGATGGATTTCCCAATAATGATTATGATCAAATGAACAATGCAAGCTGCAAAGAATTCAAATAGGAAAAATGAAAGCTGAAATTTAGACAACAAAATTAACCTATATAAATTATTTCAAAGAAAAAAATAATGGAGAAATTAGGCATCGAAGATTGATAATAATAGTAATAATAAAACTGTAGGTAAAAAAGAAAGGCGGGAACTCACAGCGTCAGTGGAATTTTGTCCAAATGAACCAAGTTGTCTAGGGTTTGGTCCTCCACGATAATGGCGAATTGGAAACCCAATTCACACACAGAGCGAGCGAGCGAGAGAGAGAGAGAGAGAGAGAGGGATTTAGTTCAAAGTTCAAACGAACCGCTTGTATTTCGCCCCAAAATTCTCACCGCCTGTTATTAGCGTCGTACAGGTATTATATACGTACTAGAAGAACGACGTCGTGGCTCAGCTCGTGTATATATATATATATATATATATGAGATAAAGAAATTTGGTAATGACTAATGAATATCTTTAACTATAAAATTATGCAAAAATATTCTCTTTTTTTTTTTTTTTTTTCCAAAAGTTTATATGAGGTTGGTTTTTGGTCCCTAAATTTTTTATTGGATACTAATTCATCATAATATTAATGAGAAAGAGAAAAATAGGCATTCGTTTATACCAAAACAAATGTCTTTTCTCTTAGCATGACTTGTAAATGTATGAACAAACATAAATACAACAATTGCAAATATAATAAAAAAAGAAGTTTTCTGAAATAAACTATCACCCCTCTAAAAGTATCAATGAACCAACCTAGTTAGAAAGAGACATTGCAATTCTAAATTAATTTAAAAGGGAAGAAAACAAAATTCTTCTCTAACTATTGAAAAATAATTTTTAATTAATTATCAATCTACTAAAATTACCCAAATTATGCACATGCATTCTTACTAAAGGTAAACCAAATGATATTATTACATATTTACGTGCATTTTATTATAATTAATCCTTTGAAAAACCTAATTATAAAGTATTCACAATCACATACGTTCAACTCTAATGGAAAGAATGCCTAGTGTTCACTAAAATCTAGATGTGGCTTAATTTTGAGATATGGTGGTCCAATTTTAGCACTTGAGGTGTCATATTGATCACTAAGACTTATAGATTTGTTTTTGATTTAGCACTTGAATATCTAACTATAAAAATTGTGATATATTTTTGTCATAAAATGACTTTTTCCTAAGGAAGTCAATACCGTACCGGAGGCTGTACGGTTTGACCACCGGTACGATATATTTCGGATACCGGTCAATACCGGTGTACCGTTTCGGTTTACCGCTATTATATATATATATATATATATATATATATATATTATACACACACCAAAATTCTAGAACCATGGTATAAGCATATAATATTTCACTTATATTATAGTAATATAAAAGTTTATCATAAAACATTACCTCAATTCAGAACAAATTATTCATAGTTTTAGACATTAGTATCAATTAAAAGGAAAAAAAAAAAAAACACAACATAAAAAATAGAAAGCTTAGTTGTTCATTGCATACTAAGAAAACAAATAATATTAATAAGTTAGTGTAAATAAGTTACGATTATGTTCTTAAAAAAATTCAAAAATTACAAAACTAAAAAAAAAAGTTTTTTTTTTTTTCCTGTATCGGCCGGTACCCCCGGTATCGGCCGGTATTTCCTGAAATTGGCCGATATGGCCGGTACGCGACCGGTATGGCCGGTATTTTTTCCGGTACAAAATAAAAGTGTACCGATACCGATGCACTGACCGGTACGGTACGTACCGGCCGGTACGGTATCGACCACCCTGCTTTTTCCTCATAGTGTGGGGGTTAAATGACAATTACTAAATGAGGTGACGTACTAATCACTAAGTCTATGAAGTTTCTTTCTTATCCCTAAATATTTTTTTAAAAAAAATTTGTCTATAAGTATTGAAAAATAATCAATTAATTATCAACAAACCTACATTATCTACTAAATTTCCCAAAGTATGCGTGTGCATTGTTACTAAAGGTAAACTAATAATATTACTACATGTAATTAATTATAATTAATTCTTAGAAAAATCAATTATAAAGTATTTTCTCTGAAAAATCAATCATAAAGTATTCATGATCACATGTGTTCAATTCTAATTATAAGAATGCACATTGTTCTTTTGTTAAAATCTAGATGTGGCTCTATTTTGAGATTTGGTGTCTGATTTTAGCACTTGAGGTGTCATATCGATCTCTAAGACTTCTAGATTTTTTTTTTTTTTTTTTTAATTAAGCACTTGTGTTTCCAAAGATAAAAATTGTGATTATTCCTGTCATAAAATGACGGTGTTTGCTCATAGCGTAGAGCTAAATGACAATTGCTAAATGAGTGTCTATAACCCTTCATTGGTGTAATTTGAATTCGTGAACAACAGTGTTAAGACCAAGTTTTGCAATTGGACTTAACGTAAGTGGATGGTGGAAAGAACAACTTAATGCTTAAAAGGGAAATTCTTAAACTAACATGCATTTAAGAATCTCTTAATGATTTAATAAGGAGGATTTCTGGAGGCTGGTTTTTTTAGAATAGCTTGCATGCATGTGGAAAAAGGTGATCCTAAAAAGTTAGAGTATTAAAATTTTAAATTGTGTGACAAACTCCCTTCGAAAAAAAAAAAAAACCTGGCAATCTCAATAATTTTCCTAAATGACATGACAATTTATACATTTTTAAATTTTTTATATCTAATTTAAATTAGTAAATGGATCAATTTCAATTAGAGACTAGAGATGATCTTTTTTCCTGGGAAGTTGATTGGCAGGTTCGACTTCCATCACACAGTGAGTATGGGTTTGAAATTCATAAAACAAAAAATACTATGTTAAATTTTTGTTGGTCTTATTCACTAGTAGAGTGACACCTGTATATGTGCCCTCATCACATATTGGCTATTGCGCACTCTCTGTATTCATACGGTCAAACAAACACTATTTCAGTTGGAAATTAGAATTATCACCATTTCACAATTTTAACAAAATCGTGTTTTCAAAATATAATTTTATTGGAAGTATGTAACAAGATATAATCATGTTAGGCCATCAACGTCCCCTTTTTGCAGTGTAAACCAAAAATCAACGAAGATAGTTAGTGGCCATATAGCCCACAAGACTACAAATGGCAGTGAGGACAGTCATACATTACACATAAACTTATCCTCACATCTGCCACTGCATTGGCCTTCTAATCTCCTCCACTCAAATTTCATAATCCACTGCAAACGAAAAAGATCATACCCTCTCGTTTTCATACTTCTTCACCAACTCCTCGCAACCCCATAAAACCATCACACTTTCTTTCTCTTGCTCTGCTTTATCAACTAGCATTGCAGTCATGGCTACTGCAGTAACTGCCACGGTCTCTTTTCCATCATCCAAGTCATCTTCTCTGTCCTCCAGAACCTCTATAATCTTACCAGAGAGAATCCCTTTCAAGAAGGTATTTGGTTGTCTTTGTCTAGCTTTTGCACTGTGATTGTTTTGCTTGGAGTTTGTGACATGGTTTTTGGTTTCTCAGGTTCCTTTGCAGTACAGAGATGTTTCTGTTGGTGGAAGAGTGGTTTCGATCAGAGCCCAGGTCACCACAGAGGCTCCTGCAAAGGTTGCGAAGGAATCCAAGAAAATGGAGGAAGGAGTGGTAGTGAACAAGTACAAACCGAAAAATCCATACACTGGAAGATGCCTACTTAACACTAAGATTACTGGTGATGATGCTCCTGGAGAAACTTGGCACATGGTCTTCAGCACTGAGGGTATGAACTCCTATGCCTTTTTAGTCTCTCTAAATGCATGCCCAACTTGATTGGGTATTCCGTATTGATTGAGTGTGTGTATTTGAGCCCCATATCAGGCATACATTAGGTTGATACTTTATAAACAAATACAAGATGTGGCTAGCGCTTTTCCTTTGATCGATACGCTTAACATCTTAAAAGATGACTTTGTTAACTCTTCAACATATAGTTTATATATATATATATATATATATATATATATATATTACTTTGATTTTATTTGTGGGCTTTTATGTGCTTCTTAATTTTTTATAGCCACTAATGAACCTTAATATGAAAGTTGCAAATGTATCAATGGACTTACAATAGCACAGCAGTCCCTCTTCAGCAAGAATAAAAAGGAAAAAGCACATCAGCTCCTATTATCTTCTAAGTTTCTGGGATAAGCATGAACACTAAGAATATAACAAATTCATCTTTAACATATTAATTATTTTGAAATGTAGTTGATAAAGAAATTGATCATTTTGAGCTATCTGGTTGATTGGTTGGCTTAGGGGAGATCCCATACAGAGAAGGGCAATCAGTTGGGGTAATTCCAGATGGTATTGACAAAAATGGCAAGCCTCACAAGCTGAGGTTATACTCAATTGCCAGCAGTGCCATTGGTGACTTTGGGGATTCCAAAACTGTGAGTTTTTTCATTAAAATGAACCATATTTGTTGTGAGAATTAAAGTTTATAATTACATGATTTTATAATGGGTTTTGAGTTCTTTTGTCAAGTCAGTATTATCTACATCTCAACGGTTTTTTATTTCCATAGCTACCTAAGTCTTTGGTTTCAATTCATTTGGTCGTCTGACCTGTTACCTTAATACAGGTTTCTCTGTGTGTGAAACGGTTAGTGTACACCAATGATGCGGGAGAAATTGTTAAAGGAGTATGCTCAAATTCTTGTGTAAGGATGCAGAACTATAGATCTATGAAAATTCCGTTCTTTGTCTACCAAATTCTAATGAAACATTTTCCATCTTTTTGGTTTTGAGCGAATCTTATGAGAAACAATTTGAGGCAACAGAAAACGGTACCACCAGATTAAGGAAGATACCTTAGCACCCTAGTTGCTTTAAATGTTTGCATTTCAGGTGACTTGAAACCTGGAGCTGAAGTGAAGATGACAGGACCTGTTGGAAAAGAAATGCTAATGCCAAAAGATCCCAACGCTACCATCATCATGGTATATTTTGGTTTGTTATATTAAGCAAGTACAATGTCAAGAAATTTAATGTATACTCCATAAATTGATTCTGAATTTTTCAGTTAATTGATTTCTATGCATTAGTAATTTTGAATTCATTTGTTGCAGCTTGCAACTGGAACTGGGATTGCTCCTTTCCGCTCATTTTTGTGGAAAATGTTCTTTGAGAAGCATGATGACTACAAGGTAGATAAAATGCAATCAATCTTGTTTTGATAAACCCTTGATGAGAACTAACATGAACCACGTGATGACGAAATTTCTCTCATTGAAGCTTCAAAACAGTATCAATGGCCTTGTAGCCTTGCGTTAAAGGTGGGACTTAGGAAAATGAAAAGAGTTATAACATGTGGTAACTCTCATGCAGACTGATATAAGAATTGGACTGAAGCCATCATCAATCTTCGAAGAGAAGAGTAATATAGTTGTCACATACAAATACAATCACTAGGATGCAGTTGCAATGGTGCTTTCAGCATCAATTGCAAATGCTGCATTTTGTTAATTTTACTTATAAAAAGCCCATGATTCATCAGGAACTTCTTTCTGTATTATTGGCTGCTTGGAAATTAGAAACCATTCATCATAAACATCCCTTCTGTCACAATTGAAAAAATACATATAGTGGTGAATTTCTGTGTATGCATCAGCTGATGATTTATTCATCTTTTTGACATGTTGTGTAGTTCAATGGTTTGGCGTGGCTCTTCTTGGGTGTCCCCACGAGTAGCTCACTGCTTTATAAGGAGGTGAGATGGACTAGAGTTTCCTCACTCATCAAAAACCTTTTTGCCTATGTTTTGAAATATACACTGAAAGTTCTCCTATTGTATGAGACAGGAATTTGAGAAAATGAAGGAGAAGGCCCCCGAAAATTTTAGACTTGACTTTGCTGTGAGTAGAGAGCAAAAAAATGAGAAAGGTGAGAAGATGTACATCCAAACCCGAATGGCTCAGTATGCAGAAGAGCTATGGCAATTGCTTAAGAAGGATAACACCTTTGTCTATATGTGTGGGCTGAAGGGGATGGAAAAGGGAATTGATGACATAATGATTTCATTGGCTGCTAGAGATGGTAAGTAGCAGATCAAACTTTGGCTAGACTAGATAGACAATTTTTACCTTTCATGCCTTCAATCTTGTGTTTGATACATTTTTCAGGCATTGATTGGTTGGACTACAAAAAGCAGTTGAAGAGGGCAGAGCAATGGAATGTGGAAGTATACTAATGCCTAAAGTACTCGTACAAATTTCTCCCACTTCACTTTTAAGCGGCAACTGATAATGATTTCCACTGCATTCTGTAGATAGGTAATGCCTTTGTAATTTTTCATTTTATATTTTTGTCCTTTTTTGTTTAATGCAGCAGTTGTATGGTATAGCCTCCACAGGAGTTTTATTTATGAGGGGTCATGGATATATAGTCATAAATATAGTTGAAGCCAACTTCAACTTCTTTTTACGAATTTTCAGCTCCATTATTCATCATTAATCATGACAAAACGGTCATACATCCAGCTTAAGAAAAAATTGAAGACAAAATGTGACTTATTTCAGGTGGCCATTATAATTCCGTTTGTAGATCCTACAGTCAAATTGTCCTGATTCAACTCCATATTTCAATTTTCTAAATCACATTGTGGACATCACTAAGGTTACTGTGTTATGATCCTTCACATTCTTCATTTTGATACTCCCAATCACATGAGAGTGTAAACATTGTCTACAAGCTAAAATTGGTACAAACTTTAGCTATTATGATTCTTACCAAGTCACAATTACATTTGGTTTATTTGTTTGGTATTAAGCTAAAATAACTTTTTGTTACTCCCTATTGTCTTTTGTATGCTAATTTACTGAAAATGACAAGTGTGACATTTGTATGCTAATTTACCAAAAATGAGATGTTGTAAGAACTAAGAATTGATATGTCACAGCTCACAGGTCTTATGTTCTTGCTTTTGAAACATCACGATTCTTGACACTTTGTTTGTTTCAAAGATGATATTTGCTAGAAAATTAGTCATTTTCCAAAATAAAATTTCTATAAAACGATCTCATTTTCCTATGCTTGGTATCAACTTTAAATGAGTTAAAAAATAATCTCTTGCCTTCCTTTATTTAGCTTACTGTGACATAGAACTATTTTTCAAAAAAACAATTTAGTGAAAAATAATCTCTAAAAATAAGCCATAATTTTTATATTGACTAAAGATAGTTTCTCTTTGACTCATTTTTTTCTAATGCTACTAAACACTAGAAAATAAAAGAAACTATCTCAACACATGATCTTCCATCGAAGCAAACAGAGCGCGAGTCTCTATTCATCTGACATAAAATTGCTCTATGCAGGTAGTTAGCACATATAAATATAGGGTAAATTATAATTTTGATCCCTGAAATTTGGGGTAAGTTCAATTTTTGACCATTGCAATTTTAAAAAGTTTGGATTTAGTCCATGAAATTTTAAAAATGAAACAATATTGTTACTTTTGTCTACGGTTCGGTTCAGTTTTGTTATTTAAAATTGGGCTGAATCGATTTTGGTTTCTTAGATATGTGATTGGTTCAATTTTAGTCCCTTTAATATGTTGTTACAATTTTGATCTCTCAAAAATAAGGTTTCTTAAATTCCTTTGTTTAGGCAAATGGAAAATTAGATGAAGGAACCGAATTATTCATTTAAAAAAAAAAATGTAAGGATCAAGTCCAAAGTTTTAGATTCAAGGGATCACACTAAATTTCAAGAGTGAAATTTATAATTTACCCATAAATATGTGTATAAGAGGTATTATAGTATAGACTAATTGCATAATTTGCATTTATCAAATAGTAAGACAGCCAGGGTATTTTCTTTTTTTATATAAATTTAGGATCCTTCATTTTAATTATTCTTATAATTTGTGGCTAGCAAAGTTGCATTCACACACCAAATAATATAAAAGAATCATAAGAGATAACAATATTTAACATGATTTGGAAACTCCAAGCCTATATACATGGACAATGCCAACCAAAGTCCACAATCAACAATATAAATTACAACGATATTGCCAAATCCCAAAAACCAAACTCATAGACGAAGACAAACAAATCTCACACTTCTAATAGTCCTTACACTACAAAAAAGTGAAAAAACAAACAAAATCTCAATTTACAAAGATAGGTATCTTTCAACCAAAACAAAATTACCAAATTACCCTTCAAACTTTAAAGAAACCCCATTCATATTCTTATAAGAGTCTTCTCTTCTTTTCAAATTAGAGTACGCTTCGGCCAAAACTACTAAATCTTTTATAATAATATTTATTTATAAGGTTTCATCTTTTGATTATATTCTTTGATTAACAAATAATATACAATTACCTTTTCAATATGAACTTTCATTCCATACCGCATCATACAAAAAAAAAAAATCCAAACCAAATTAGAATAGTAATTTGAGTTTAAAAAATTAAGAAAAAAAATGATTTTTAGGCAAAAAAAAAAAGAAAAAGAAAAAGAAAAAGAAAAAAAGAAAAAGAAAGAAGAAGATATATGCATATTTTTAATTGAAACATTTTTCATGATTGTTGGTTAGACCACCCACAAAAATTGAAAAATAATTTTAAAAAAAAAAATATATATATATATATATATATATATAGGGACCAAAATGAAAATAATCAAAATATAAAGGGTAAAAAGAGAAATTCAAAACATAAAATAGGAAGCGCCAAAGGCAAAGAGCAGGGAATTAACGAAGCGGAGGCTATTAGGGTTTTGGGGGTAATATATATATATATAAGGGCGCTCATACATAGATATCTCCGATCCCTTCACATTCTATTCACTATTCTGATTATACTATAGCTAGGGTTAGGGTTAGGGTTAGGGTTCTCGATCCAATGGCGGAGGTCAGGTCGACTGGTGTGGTCCGGTGGTTCAATGACTCGAAAGGCTTCGGGTTCATCACCCCCGATGAAGGAGGCGATGATCTGTTCGTCCATCAATCCGCGATCCAATCCGACGGCTTCCGTAGCTTGGCTGAGGGCGAGCTTGTCGAGTTCGATATCGAGTTGGGCGAGAACGAGAGGACCAAGGCGGTCAATGTCACTGGCCCTAACGGAACATCCATCCAGGGCAGCAACAGGTCCGGACGCGGCGGCGGCGGAGGCGGATTTGCCGGTGGTTGGAGAGGCGGAGATAGGCGTAACGGTGGTGGTGCTGGTTGTTACAATTGTGGTGATACTGGCCACATGGCTAGGGATTGTAACAGAGGAAGCGGCGGCGGCGGCGGCGGCGGTAGTTGTTTCAGTTGTGGTGAGGTTGGGCACATGGCGAGGGACTGTCCACGTGGAAACAATTCTGGCGGTGGCGGTGGGGGCTGCTATAATTGTGGTGGCTACGGGCACATGGCGAGGGACTGTAAGGAAAACACTGGTGGTGGTGGTGGTGGTGGCGGTGGCGGTGGCGGTGGCGGCGCATGCTATAATTGCGGGGAAATCGGGCATCTGGCAAGGGATTGCCGCAACAATGGAGGCAGCAGCGGCGGCCGTGGAGGCGGTGCCGGAGGTGGAAGAGGCTGTTTTCATTGTGGGAAGCAAGGGCATTTTGCAAGAGAGTGTCCTGAGGAAACTACCGCATCTTGAATAACAAGAAGAAAAAAAAAGAGTAATAGTACATATTCTCTTTTGGTTACTTTTATATCTGCTGGTGGATTATACATAGGATGTTTTGGCTAAATGGGTTTTTGATGTTCTGTGTTGGTTTTTAAAGTTGGTCATCAAGCTTCTGTTTGATCAGCAAATTTTCCGGTTTACACAGCACACAGATATTGTGTTCTTTTGGATAAGATTATTAATGACTGCGGCATAACTTTCTAATTGAGCAGTTTATCTAGCCTTTTCTATATCTCATATATCTGGCATTGTTAATTTTTGCATATTGTTGTTCTTTTATAGTGTTATTGGTGTTAGTTTCGCTTGTTTTGGCAAAATGGATTTTTGATTTTTTGTTGGTTTTTAAGTTGGTGATCAAGCTGCTTTTTGATCAGCAAATTTTCTGGCCTACATAGCACACAGATATATGTGGTGGTTTGGATTAAAATTAGGGCTTATTTATCATGACTTTGGACCTGCGGCTTTACTTCATAATCGAGCAGTTCTTATCGTTATCTAGCTTTTCTTTTGTATAATATATCTGGCATTGTTACTGTTTGCATTGTATTGTTCTGTTATAGTGTTATTGGTGTTACTGCATGCTTTCATTAGTGGTTTGACTCTTTCAAAAATGAGTAATAGCACATATTCACTTTTACTATTAAATTTGGTGGGTTATACATGGGATGTTATGGCTAAATGGGATTTTGATTTTGTGTTGGTTTTAAGTGACTGGCTGTTTGATCAGCAAATTTTCGAGTCTACATAGCACATAGATGTGCGGTGGTTTAGATAAGAATTAGGGTATTCTTATTAATGACTGCGGTAGTAACTTTCTAATTGAGCAGTTGTAATCTTCATCTAGATTTTATTTTATCCAATATGTCTAAAACTGTTAATTTTTGCATAGTATTGTTCCTATCAAAAAAGAAAAAGTGTGCATAGTATTGTTCTGTTATAGTGTTAGTGGTGTTACTGCATGATTTCATTAGTGGTTTAACTGTTGCCCAGTTGCGCATTTTTGTTAACATAATTGGAAGTTGTTTAAGGTATAGTACCTAGAAAAAGTGAGACTCTATAAAGGCTTAAAGAAATATTTGATGCCAAACAGCCATGAATCTTTTATTTTAAGAACTACTCCTAAAATTCAAGTCTGTCTTGTTTTTCAAAGTTGCAATATTGATATCATTGTAACATTCATTACACACATACAATGGGGTTTGTCAGAAATCTATTTGATGCCAAACAGCCATGAATATTTTATTTTAAGAGCTACCCCTCACCATTCTAGTCTCTTGTTGTTCAAAGTTGCAGTATTGATATCATTGTAACATGCATTACACATATAATGGGGTTTGTCAGAAATCTATTTGTTGTACTTTGTTAATTGTGTAAGGCATTATGATATATTCTCTAACAAGGGATAGATTAAATGTAAACAAATTTTATGCAAGTAAACAATCTAAAACAATGGAAGATTTTATGCTGGAAAATATGTACAAGCAGTTAAGAAGCATGGTCGAATAAAGTTATATTATCAACTGGAGTGATTAGGCTTCAGAGTTTGAGTCGATGACTATAGGTACATAAGTTATTAGTATTTATATAGCCTTAGCATTTCAGGGCATTGCCTCAGTGTTTCCTAATTGCCAATTCACATGATTACAATGAGCTTGGCGACACAGATGGTTACTCTCCTTTGTTTGCGTCTGTGTAGATTGTTCCTCTTCTTTGTTTGCATCTATAGATTTGTTCCTCTCCTTTGTTTGCTGCTTCAAACTTGTTATAGCCTCCTTTTCTTTTCTGAATTGTTTGAGGTTCCTTGAATAAAAGAGCTTGTAGGAATTAAGTTGTGCTCTGGAGTACTAGTGCAAGTAAGTTTTGATCCTGCATTGCTTCTTGATTCTGATGAAGTTAATCGTAAAAGTTGAGTTCCTTCTAAGTTCTAGTACAATTAAGTTTTTGCATGGGAAGGACATATATGGGTTGGGTACAAGTTCTATATGGTGTGACATTTGGCCTCTCAATATCTTTTAATTCTGGATATGCATTTTGAGAAAACCACTATTGGATTATACTTTTTTCCTTAAGAAAATTAGAGATCAATACTATCCCATCTATAAGTGCTTAAGTTTCAAGTTGGTCTAAAGTTGGTTAGATTACACTATACAGTCAAACAAAAAGGAAGGACATGTATAAAAGAGGAGGTTCACGTTTCTGTTGAAAGTTTTAGCCCATCAGTGTACAGGTTTGCTTCTCAATAGATGGTCTCAAGATAGTCTCAAATGGAGATCTTCCATGGCCCTGACTTTTGTGATCTTGCATAATAATAGTGTCAATGTAATCTTGCTATTGTGACATTTTTTTTTTTTGGAATAAAAGGTTCACTATATACAGCTGTGTTTTTAAGGCAATGTGCAATGCTTTTCATGGTGTGTAATGTCATTTACGAATAAGTGGGAAAAGTAATTGAAATTTTGATATTACACTTGGTTGCAAAAAAAAATTTCCCCAATTTGTTGCAACTTGCAAGTTTGTTGAGCTTTATTTCCATTGATGCATTTGGATGATCCGTGAAAGTTAATGCTCCGGTTTCTTTGTCATACATAAATCATTTTTCACGGTCTTATTACTATGAGATCCGGGCCGCTTCGAATTTTTTGTTTTCTTGGAAGGGTGTTTGGAAACCAAAGATTTCTAAGCGCGTGACGTTCTTTCTGTGGACTGCCACTCATAGTTGGATCCTTACTTTGGATAATTTAATGTTGGACTGCCACTCATAGTTGGATCTTACTTTGGATAATTTAATGCTAAAGGGCCGCTCTTTGGCTAATAGGTGTTGTATGTGTTGCTGTGATGGGGAGTCGGTTAATCACCTTCTTTTTCATTGTCATGTTATCCACTCCCTTCTATGCTTTAGGCCTTTGGTATTCTTTGGGTTATGCTAGGCTCGGTGGTCGGTATATTATCTTGCTAACATCAGTGGCTTGAGAAGCACAGCTCGGACATTTGGAACTTGGTTTCGAGATACTTAATGTGGATTGTGTGGTTGGAACAAAATCGTCAATTCTTTGAGGACAAAGGGAAGATGTTGGATGAGTTAAAGTTTTTATGCCATCATAGTCTTTTTGAGTAGTCTCGGTGTTGGGGTTTTACTGATTGCACCTCTTTTTGTCCTCCCTCTGCTTAGTTTCTTGATTTTTTTTTGTTTGTTGTGCTGTTTGTTTCTTTTTTGCTTGTTGTTCATCATCATGATCTTAGTGTATTTCTCATTTTTCTTTCATTTATAAAAATTCTCTGATTATCTACCAAAATTTTTAAGTTTCCTAATTTTTCTCTGTTTGTTGTGCTGTTTATTTTATTTTTTTACTTGTTGTTAATCATCATGAACTTATTGTATTTTTCATTTTTCTATCATTTATAAAAATTCTCTGATTATCTACCAAAATTTTTTATTTTCATGGTCTGGCCTTATGGCTTTGATTTGATCCTCCCACATTTTTTAAAATTAGTGGCTCAAACGTTCCTTGGACTCCTCGAATTAAGCGCCTCTTGACGTAACCAATGAGGCAGCGTTGCAGTTGTCTGAACTTTGGGAATCTCGAAGTGTCTCTCTGGTCCCTTTGGTTTCGCAGAGGACAAATATTGCCGAACCGACGTATCTATGTCATCCCACGTCTTGTTTAGTTAGACTGTCAAAGCTGCTTGCTTGTTTTAAAACTCTGACCATGACCATGTTAGCAAGATTGTCAAGTTGCTTACATCCAAGGACGGTACTAGATTTTTTCATATGACGGTGCAAAGAAGCCTCTTTCATTCTTCGAAGGGGCAGGCGCGTTGGAAGAACTTTTTGTTATTATTTTGTGACGTGGAAGACAGACGTTTTTATTGGTCATTTTTGTTCTGTATGTGCGAAGGAAATATACAGGTCAACAAAGTATTTCGTCACGGTAATCAGTTAATTTCAGCATGGCTATCATTATTCTCTTAAATAAATTTTTTTTATAAAAATGTTGACAAGGATTCTAATTAGACAATCAGAAGCCCAGCATGTCATGGTGGTAGAACATTGTCCAGATTGAGACTAGCTCGGATTCATTTAACCTAGGCCCGCAATTTGCAAAATGGGTTGACTTTCTAACTAGTGGTGGAGAGCCTCAAGCTAATTATCTCAAGCATTCAGTATATAAATCACTGCTTTCATAATAATATGTGGACCATGAAAATCCATATGTAGAATACATAAGAGCATTCTCACTGATGGTTGTAAATGCTCTAATATGCTATTTTTATAGCTCTAAAAAGCATTCACAATAAGAAATGTTATCTCATCTTATTTTACCATATCAAAAAGTTATTTTATCAATTATACCATACCATTTTACAATACACCTAATATCCCAAAACCCTATTTTTTTCATTTTATTTAAATATTCTTTTATATTTCTTTTTTTACTATTTCTCTTTTTCTCTTCATTTTCCTCTTTTTCTCTCTCAACCTCTAGCATCGGCCACAACAGTTAAAACCAAAACAGTTCAACACACAGTCACCCCTATATCCACCATGCCACCACCAACACAAGGTCACCCCCACATATCCCAGCACCACCCACTGGACCATCAAACCAAAACAAAAACCAAAACTACATTTTAAAAAAATAAACATAAAAATAAATAAAAACCCATCAAAGCATCAATTCAAACCAAGCCAAAACCCCACATATCCCAACAAACCCATTTTAAAAAAATCACCATCGAAGCTACCGACGAAGCCACACACACATCACAATCTCCAATCTCTGCCGATCCAAACCCATGCACACATCACAGCACATGCCCAACTTTGGTCACACCCTGATCAACCCAGAAACCCACTGAGAAACCCATGAATCTCCACCGATCCAAACCCACACACACATCACAACACACACCCAATTCCGATCACGCCTAGATCAACCCAAAAACCCACCAAGAAACCCACCACCCAACAAATACCAAATCAGAACAATCACTTACCTAAACCACAACTTACCGATTTGCTTTCAATTTCACTCAATGGAGATATCTCACAATCCACACCGATTTAAGCTCCATGCTGATCTAAGAGTGAGGACCATTTGGTTCTCCCAAAAAAAAAAAAACTAAGCTTCGATCTAAGAATGGGGAAGGATAGAGAGACTAAGACAAAGAGGGTGGGAAGAGAGGGAGGGTGAGATGAGATGAGATGAAAGGGAAGTGAGAGACAGAGAAAAATAGAGAGAGATGAGAGATGAGAGAGAAACGCAGGAATAAAATATTAATATTACTTTTGACATAGTGCTATAGTATCATCATACATTTACAATGGTATTGTAGCACTGTAACAATTTTTTTTTTTACAAGTTTACATGTTTAGCCTTTCCATTGTTGCGAGTTATTGGGCCTGAATGCTAAAATATGCTGACATTTGGCATATAGCTTGGCCATTGTGAATGCTCTAAGCACAAAAAACATGCTCCATCAAAGAAGGCAAATGCTAAATTTTTTGACACCTAACTATAGTGTGCTGCTAGCTCTAGCAATGCACTGTAGCTATAGTAGCGCACTGTAGCTATAGTAGCACACTGTAGTTGAGTGTCAAGCCCAAATATTATATTTTAATCCCTACACGTGCCCTCTCCCATTCTCTCTTTTTCACACGTGATTTCCATCTTTCTCTCTTCTGGTTCTCCCTTAACCCATGCCTCATCAATCATCATGCTACTTTTTTTTCCCCCTCAACCCAAGCTCTTCTCTTCTCTCTATGGACAAAATGGTCGGTGTTCTTGGATGGGGTTTAGATCGGAGAGGTTGGGTCGCTAGGATGGTGGTCATCAGAGAGGCTGGAGTGGGTTTTGGTTGCGGTTTTGTAGTGAGTTCAGATCGGGTTTTGTGGTTAGTTTTGAGTGGTGACTTGAGTTTCGATTTTATAATGGGTAGTGGCTTGGTGGTGGATGTTGTTGTGGTTTTGGGCTTGTGATTATGCCATTATGGTGGTTGTGGTTGTGGTTGTGGTTGTGGCGCTAGTGGTAGTGGGTGTGTGTGTGGGATTGAGATTGATTTGATTTTGGGTCTTGATTTGGTTTTGAGATTGTGTTTTGGTTTTGGTTTTGATTTTTTATTATTATTATTTTTGTGGTTGGGGGTTGAAGTTGTGGATGGTGGTAGTGGCTGTAGTTGTGGCTGTGATTGTGAGCGATGATGGTAGTGGCAGTGGAAGAGATAAGATTGAGGATAAAATATTAAAAATATATATATTTTAATGAAGTGGTAAAAATTATTTTAATAATGTTAGGTATAATAAAATGAGTTGTTAAAATTGATAAAATAACTTTTTAAGATACTAAATGCCAAATTTTTTGAAATCTTAAGCATGGTTTGGTTTTGTTCAAAAGTTTATCAAGGTGCAGATAACTTCGCTCCGTGTATAGGTATCAGAAAGTTCACTTTCTTTGAATTAAGATCCATCCCTAGGCCTCCAGATGAGCTCAATTGAAACTCAAGATCTAATCCAAGGAGTATCTAGTGAAAACTCTTTTTCAGAGTTTGTCTCTTGTTTTGCTGTTCTTTCCTTCAAGTAATAACAAGAGCCAAGAAAAAACAAAAACAAAACAACAAAAACCAAAACAAAATAGAAGCAGAAAAAAGGGATCTCGAGGTAGGAAAAGAAGCGCATGTGAATAACGGAAATGTCGTGGATTGCAAGGGTAATAAAACCCAGTTTGTTTCTTGTATACTTCAACTTGCATTGAAACTTGCTAAAAAAAAAAAAAACTTGCATTGAAACTTTCTCTAAATTCTTGAATCTTGTGATCAACCTCGCTCACGGGCTTGTCTTTATCTGATTATTTAGTCGTTACTCGGTAGTCAGTATATACATACAAGTTTGTAGCCGTCCCAGACTGAGACTGCGACTGAGAGATCGAAAAGAGCTGTGTAATCCATATAATGGAGAATCTCTATGTCACGCCTCTCAGAAACACTGCCGTTTAATCATCGTTCGTTCTTTATTAACCTGGCTTTTGCTGAAAGAGCATCTTTTTTTCGCAATCAGCAAATTCAGCCCAATCCCTTGAAAAAAAAGAAAAAAAGAAAAAAAATCTTCTCTGCTTGCCGTCCTAAAATTAACTTCGTGCAATGTGGGCCCTACTCCTGATCCTGTCCCCACCACAAGCCCTTTAAACAGCACATGGTCTCTCTTTCCAAAGCCTATAAATCACCCCAATTCCATACCATTTTGTTTTTAAATCTCTCCCGCATTTGCAAAACAGACACTGGAAGTTCTCTTAAAAAAATACCAACTTCTATAAAACACTTCGTTTTCTTTTTGTCCCAAAATGGCCTCTCTCCAACCTTCTATCATTCTGCTCTCTTTTGCTCTCCTCCAAGTCTTCTCAGGTAACACAATCTTTCCACATGTATGTTATACTCTTTGTTTCTTTTAGTTTTTGTGATTAACTTTATGCTATTACATGCAGGTGTGTATTCAGCAACATTTATAATCATAAACAAGTGCAGCTACACAGTATGGCCAGGAATATTATCAAACGCCGGAACCGCACAACTCTCCACAACCGGTTTCACGCTCCAACCAGGCGAGTCGAACACACTCGACGTACCAACCTCCTGGTCAGGCCGCTTATGGGGTCGAACCTATTGCACCCAAGACTCCACCACAGGGAAATTCTCGTGCGTCACAGGCGATTGTGGCTCCTCCACGTTAGAATGCTCAGGTGGTGGAGCCGCTCCACCAGCCTCTCTAGCCGAGTTCACTTTAAACGGCTATAACGGTCTTGACTACTATGATGTCAGCCTCGTCGACGGTTATAACCTCCCTATGACGATTGTGCCCCAAGGCGGAACCGTAGGGAACTGCACCGCAACTGGTTGCGTAGCTGATTTGAACACCGCTTGTCCCACGGAGCTCAAAGTTTTGAGCACCGGTGACGGGAGCGTGGCGTGTAAGAGCGCGTGCGACGCTTTTGGGGACCCACAGTATTGTTGCAGTGGGGCCTACGCTACTCCTGCCACGTGTAAACCCAGCTCTTACTCGGAGTTCTTTAAGAATGCGTGCCCATACGCGTACAGCTATGCTTACGATGATGGCACCAGTACCTTCACGTGTGCATCCGCCAACTACGTTATCACCTTCTGCCCAGTACCATCTACTAGGTATGTATTTTTTTTTTTTTTTTTTTATAATAACCTTATCACACGCACGCGCGCGCGTTAAGCACGTCTTTATACAAACTTTAGGATACTAATTGTTAATAAATATGGTTTAAGTTTAACAATATGCTAAAGCTGTTTGCGAAGAAAAGAAGCGGTAAAAGAAGAATATGTATATAGTAGTGGGTTGATACTTCTTTTGCGAGATGCTATCTATACAAATAAACACCACAGTTTTGTACAAACGAAATGTTGACCTTCGAATATCTAGCCTTTATTCGGGAGGTCGGTGGGAGATCATATAGGGCAGGGGGGGGGGTCCAGTTTCGAATTTTAACCACAAGAGATGGTCCTCACGTTTTCAATTGAAAACATTATTCTCATGATGAGGAATTTGTAAAGTTAGGATCATATATGTTAGATGGCGATTTTTGTGATAGATAAATATGTCAACCATACCGGTTCATATTTTGTGTTAAGAAAAAAAATCTTTAATAGGAACTCAATTTTATTAGTTCTACTACAAAATATCTGTCGCACGTTTTAATTTTAATTGATATTGAATTAGTTGTGCGGTGTTGGTTGCGCAGTGTAAAGTCAACAAATGGACAATTCCCATCCGCAGTTGCAGTATCGGCGGGTAGGCGTGACACATCAGCAAATTTCATGGGCGGTGTCATTGGCGCGGCCACCGCACTAACACTATGGCAGTTATCACAACTGTTTTGAGTTGTCCCTCCCATTCCCAGCCAACATTAATTCACGGTGGCACTATGTACATCCAAAAAATCTTCGTTGACCTTCGGAATGACACCCCCACCGGATCGATTTAAGGTGGTGGGCCCGGACTGAGCCAGCGGCCGACCTAGTGGGCCCCTCACAATTTTGTCAAAGAGGTCACAAAGTCGCAAGTTGCAGTTGTAGAGTTAAAAAGGGACGGCCTATAAGGTTTGCGCCCAAATGGATACAAACTTTTATGACTAGATCATATCATCATCATCAGTGAGTGTGTATCTAGTCCGGCCTACATTGCTGGCCTGCAGTTGTTTTGATTCTCTTTACAAGTTGAAGGGCAACTTTCCGGTGCAAGATGGTGATGGGAATCGTATAAAAATGGAATACAAACACATAAAAATATACATCATCATCGTCATTCCAAACTTTGATTTGAAGAGGAAGAGCATGAATAAGACCACTTTTTTTTCTTTTTCTTTTTTTAATTTAATTATTAAGGAATTTTTGTTTCTTATGATTCACATAGTAAATTAATATAGGAATCTAATTGTTCAATTAGCTGGAAAGCCTGGGATGTAATTATTTTTCGATCTGTTCCCTACTAAACGCCGCAATAATTAAGTTGACATTTCTTTATCTTTTTTTCAATGGATTCCTTTCATTTTCGTTCTGTCTTTGGGTTGTAGTCAGTTACAGAATTGTTTATCAAAAGGACGGTATGGGTTATGCTGTCACAAATTAATTAAAATTTAAGCCATGCCAGATGCCTTAATTTAATTTAATATAAATTTTTTTGCTAATTAATTGTAATGGAGAGTCAGATATTCTCTTTTAGATTGCCTTTACATTATACCGTGTATACTTTTTTTTTTTTGGTAAGATCTGTATAATTTAGTCGTGCTGCATGGTTCACACACACACACACCACACACACACACAAATACTCTTCTTCGTTTTTTTTTTTTCGCTGAAATTATAACACTTTAGTCGTGGTGCATGGTGTAAAACACACACACACACGTGTGTGTATATATATATATGAGCCAAGTTAGACATTTTTGTTTAAAAGTGCAAGTTGTAACCCCACACATACTTTTTTATTTGATAAGTTATATACATATAGATGAGTTGAATAAGAAATTTTTGTAACCCCATACATACTTTTTTATTTGATAAGTTATATATATACATACACATATGACCAACAAAAAAAGGTTTAGTATTTTCAATCAAAATTATGTTTGGTGATGATCTTTCAGAAAAATAAATTCTTTTTTTTTTTTTACCATTTTCACAGTGAAATTCTTAAAAAGTTTCATTTTCAATACAAATGATCAAATTGTATACTAAAGTAAGTAAAAAATATTTGAATTGAACTAATGAAATTTTAAAAAACATAAATGATTCAAAAATTGGAGGAATAAGTTATGCTCTAAACATATTTGAAACTATTTTTACTCTAATCCATTATGTGGTAATTAAAAAGACATTTCATGTGTAGTTTTAAGTCACAAGATTTTTTTAATAAGTTAAAGACTTGTTAATCGCCACATAACATGTTGAAAAGGATAGATCTATTCATATTTGGTTCCAAATTTTATCAAATATTTAACATATATAATAGCACATTTTACAATAAAAAATAAAATTGAGAAAAATAAAGTTATGTCTCTATAACTACTAGCTTATACCTCCATGCATATGCATGGATACAATTAATATACAATAAGATGCATAATATAATTCCTATAAATATAATTTAAATATTATTGATAGCTATTCTTATATTTTGTTAACTCTTTAAAAAGTCTTGTAATAATATTATTATTTTTAAAATATAAATTGTCCATGTTTATTTTATTTTTTATTTTTTTATTACTTCTTCATTCTTGTTATTGTTAATTTTTTATTTTTTTGCAATTCCTTTATTTTATACTTTTTGGTTTTTGTATTAAAAAACTCATTTGGATAAATATTTATAATGTGGTCCTACATTTGATTTTAAAATTAGAAAATAAAACTCTCTCTACAAATAAATAATTTGGAACACATGACACAAAATGGGACTCTAATTGAAATTTTAATTGGATTTTCTCTAAGTTTTGCCTTTTAATATATATATATATATATATATATATTAGATTAATTATTTTTTTAAGAGTATCATTAGGCTAATTCAAATATTTGGAGGTCAACTCTTATTTTTGTAAGCTAAATTTTGAAAATGTTAAAATATTTATATATATACTAAGGAAAATTTCAAAAATGTACGAAGTTTTGCCCCCCTCCCCCCCCCCCACACATATATAGGATTGAGTTTAAGTTACATTTGGTGTAACTTTAAACAATGTTAAACTACCCAATAACTTGTTATAGAATTCATATTTTGAAAATTTTACTATTGAATTACATGTTCTATATGTTTTTAACATTCATGTCAGTTGGATGTTATTTACTATTTAATTTATAAACTCATCTTTATGCATTATTTTAAACTACAAAAACTTGAATTTAAACAATTGATTGATGACATGACTATTAATCTTTGCTTACCTTGAAATTTTGTAAACGTGGAGAATATATGAAGATAATATAATTTAACAGTGGATTTGTCAAAATTTGTATCCAATTAATAAAAATTGAGTGGTGTAACATGGCTTAAAGTTACACTAAGTGTAACTTAAATTCAGCTCATATATATATATATGTATGTATGTATGTATGTATGTATGTATATATTACAAGATTGAGTTACAAGGTATTTAGCAATTCATACATATACTCAGTTACTTTATTAGAGAGATATTAAACTTTTCTTTTTTGTCGTAAGACTCATAACCATTTTTCGCAATTTGCTTTGTTAAATTATATTAGAACAATATTATTTTCATATGGATCTTAATACAACAATATTTTATTATTATTTATCTATCACAATATTTCATGTTAGTAGTTATGTAAGAAATTCTTAAAAGTTTGATATACCCAAACTTATGACAGTGGACTTATTAGTACGAATAATATTTTAAGCGATGGATTAAGCAATGCTTTAGAGATCGTAGCTTGCATTTGCATCCAATGAAAATGACGCATAATAGGTCCATCTTTAAAATTGTCCAATAGTTTATCATGAGAATATCTGGCCTTAATAGACTGATAACATGTTCGACTAGTCTCAATTATTATTTTTTAAAGTAAAATTTATGGTAATTTTAGCAATTTTTTTTTTTTTTTTTTAAAATCAAACGTGAAACTAACACCAGCGTCAACGATGAATACCTAAAGGCACACGAAAATGGCAGTGAAAAGGCTTGAATGATGTCCAATGAGCGATGATCGATTTATCACTTACGTCTATAGTTATAGAAAAACACACATGGAAAGAAAAACTCAAAACAAACTTAAAGGGAGTCCGAGTAAATAAATGATTATACATACACTCATCCCTCTCTCACGTGAGGAAGAAAATATTGTGCATGATACACAATGCTCTTTTGTTTGTTTTTTTTTTTTTTTTTTTTGAGAATCTAATGCCCTTTTGTTTTGAATGTGTAAAGGAGTCAAAATTTGTTATGTTATTATAGAGTTTAATAGAGATGGATGAGTGGTTTAAATTTTACACATAAATAAATGTGTAAGATTTAAATTGACACAATTAATTAATTTTTTTAAAAAATTGACACAACTAAAAATTGGGCATCCATTTGGCAGAAATGTAATATTATAGGTTTTTTTTATAAAAAAAAATTCCTTTAAAAATTGCCATAAATAGGATATTTTTTAAGTCCCACAAAAAATTGCACATCAAAGAATTTTCATTGGTGTGCAAGTTTGGCTTTAGGAAAGTACATTGAAATATAATACATATAGTGGAAAATTTCACTAAATAATAAGACGCTTTCAATTACCACACATTTCAATATTGACTAACAACTACACATTCAACTATTTAAAGAAGAAACAGTCTTTTGGTAAATGATTCTCTCTCTTTTTCTCTCTTTAAGTATGAAACTAATTAACTTAATTATCAGAATGCTTTCTTCTCTTTATGCAAAACTTAGGTAATTAGGTTGCATCAACTTTCAACAGAACTCCATTCTCCATCAAACAAAGTTTATTACGCTTATGTCGGACTCGTGTAGGTATCAGCTCAATCCAACATGTGTAGTCAACCACCTAAACATATCAAGAATGTTCTTGTTTGGATAATCTCCACTACACTTTAAGACAAAAACCTAGTAGATAGTATTGCTCCTTTACTGCGGGCCGGATAAAAGCTCAAGAAGCATTAACATCTAGACTATACAGATTAAAGTCATAAGCTTCATGTCTCTCATTTATAATATTTCTTATTACTCCATATTTCTTCCTTTACTTGTGTTGGAACTTGGAAATAACAACCATTACACCAATAGTTAGGGTTCTCTAGTTTACTCTCTTTGCCCCGACATTTTTTTAATATCCAATCGATGTGAACATCAATTTTTCTTTTACAAAAATGAGACCAAAATTTAGGGTGTCAGTAACGTGTATCTTTAACTTAACTATGAAAAAAAGTAAAAGAAAAAAGCAAAAATGTCAATTTCGAACACGTATATATGTGTTGTATCGTTGAATGCAGAGTATTAGGAGTGTTAATTGTATTAGTTTTTCCTTTGCTTTTCTCATAGTTTAGTCAAACATAAGCCCTTTTTCTTACGAAATGAAGCTTAACGCAATGCGTTGGTTGGTTAGTGGATAAGGTGACTCATTAGTACTGAGGCTGACCAACTTTGTGAAAGCGAATTATACCGTCTGGGCTTTTAATAATTCAAATTAGTGGGCTTATTTAAAAATTCATTGCTGCCTCAGCAATTCAGGCCGTCAACTGTCATTTTTGCCCGCACGTTCGCCCAAAATTTGATGGCCCTTTACATGTGGATTAGGGGATTAGCCGCCATCTTCTGTTGATTAAAAGTGTCATACTACAAATCACGGTCTATTGTCAAGAGTTTTATTACTTAATTTTTCAACGAAAATTTCTAGACTCTAAAGTCCGAATCTCGCTACCTGTCTAAAGTTCAAACTTCCCATTTTCTATTGTAACTATATATTAAATTATTAAAAAAAATAAAGACATCATTTTTTTGGGGACATAGGTGGTACCTTTGAACTATTGAACAAAAGTGTTATATTTGATGTTGTATTAATCATAGTTTATTGTCAAGAGTCTTGTTACTTATGGTCTGTTTGAATTAAGAAAGAATGAGAAAGAGTAAAGTAGAGTAGAGTAAATTTGACCTAAAATTAACCTATTTTTAGTCAACTCTATCCTACTCATCTCCACCCTCCCTCTTTCTTCTCTCAATCTAAATAGGTCTTTAATTTTCAAACGGAAATATCTAAGCTCTAAAGTTCAAATCTCCTCATTATGTTCAGTGTTCAAATCCCCATTTTATTGTAAATATTGAATTATTAAAAATAAATAAATAAATTGATCAGTAATTTAGTTATAATAAAAAAAGGGGGAATCAAAGTGGGAATCAAAATTTTTATTCATTGTTGTTATTTATAAATTGTAATTGAATGATGTAGTCAACATAACCTTCTGAATTCAACCACTAGATGTCAGCTCTCTGAATTCGTTCTTAGCCGATCAACTTTATTTGATACCATTTCTTTTTTGTCAAGTCATCAGCAAAAATTCCTTTACCACAGCCAGGTCCACTGGTAACAGTAGATGCCTTATGTCCATCAAAGACGGCTATGGCTAAAATCTCAGGTCATGTTGATGCTTTGTGTTCGCAGTGCATTTCCAAGTCATGATAACCTTAAATACAGTACCCCTCAGCAAGAAAAGAAAAGCTGTGACCTATAATATATGTATTTGATGTTTTAAAACAAAACACACGCAATTCATGCCTCCGACAATGCAACATAATTAAGCCCATATTTTTCCCATGCCAGGATCCTTATCCATACTTAGCCGCTAGCCTGCGTATTTGTATTTATTTGTATTAATGTTAATGTTACTTACATTACTCATATTAGAATTATGGTAAAATAATTAAATTCATAATTTTTTAATAATTTAATTTTTTGGGAGAATTTGTGATTTAACAACTCTCAGATTAGTAGGTGATGTTTTCCACTTGAGAGAGAGAGACTTGTACAAGTTAATATATGAAAAATATAACAATAATAAACATAAAAGGAAAGCCTCATTTTTCATAGGTGACAATGGCAATACAAATATCTATCTTTAAGCGAAGAAATCCGTAATTTTAGTTTCTTCTTAAAAAAATTAAAATTCTCCAAATGTGAAAAAAAAAAAAAAAAAGTTTTTGAAATATGAAGAAGGCTTCTAACAAAAAAAAAGTTTACTTATCTATGTTTAGGAATATATATTTTGAATGTGATTTGGTTTGATGACATACATTAGTATTAAAGCAAGACTTAGGTTCATTATTTAGGTGTTATTCCTTAAATTTTCTTTTTAAGATTCTGCCATATAGATTTTTTTATGAAAGTGTACTTTTCTGTTAAGTAACTACGTGACTTAATCTTAAGTGAAGAACTTAAGGAATATTACCTAAAATATTGTAACTAAGTTTTGTCCTTAGTATAAGAGTAAGAAGAAGGAAAAATAATAATAATATATTAGTCACTACAGGCTTTGGCTCTCGTCAAAAGACAGATGGAAGAACAACGTGTAAATGCACGAATATAATGCAACTTGTTCAATATTAATTCTATTAAATTATAAATGTTAATCGAAGCACTCATCCTGTCATCGATCAAAATCTTGAATGTGAAAATGAATAAAAAGACAATTTTGGTACGATAATGTAGAGAGATTTAAAAATGAGAAAAGGCATAATTAAAAGGTATACTTTTATAGATAAAAACCATATCTTGATAAGGCAAAGCTAAAGCCGTTTCTATTTTACTTTTGCCTCAAATGCATGTTAGCTTCCACCTCACATTTCCTTTTTTGAGCTCCATTCCCATATCGTTTCTGTTATCTGTTAATCTTTTTTTCCTTTCTCATCATAAATTTCTTTGGATTCTTCCCCATTCATAGGTTTCTTTAATTATCCAAACCTTTAGTGTAGCAACTTTTCATCATCGTGTATAATCTTTTTACTATCAAAATCGATGAAGTGGCGCAGTGACGCAAATCTTTAAACAAAGGACGATCGGTGTGCATGGAGGTAAAATGGAAAGGGGAAGAAGAAGATGCTAATGCTTACGAGATAAAGGAAAAGTTAAAAACCTTATCCATATGGGCACTTTAACTTTACACGGCATGCATATACAGCATCAAATGGCTCGAAGATATGTATAAATGAAAGTAGTCACTTCTAATTTTTAAAAGAGAGAACAAGTCTTCTTAGTCTCCTTATCGATAAGTGGTCACAAATTTAATATGAAATTGTTTTTTACGCTTCATGCATGGAGTGATATCATCACTTCTTGTAACTTACAAGACAAAACATAAAATTCAGTGGACATTGGTCAATTAATTAAGACTGTCCTCAATAATTTGATATTGCAAGGTATAGATTTTGGTCATGTATATTTGTTTTATATGCCTTTAATTATTAGTGCCTCGTCATGGAGTAGTCCTGTCACCCTCACATATATTCTAATTTACCAATTACCATGGCCATGAGGCCATATTTGACAGTACTTGGCACAAATCAACCCCAAGATTTCACATAGTTAATTAATGACTTTTTGGGACAGATTTTACGTAACATTGGACTATGCATCTGCATTCTCAGTCAAACTTTGTTTGGGTTGAGACTGAGTTAACTTAGAACCAGGTCCAGGAGAAATTAAAACAAAAATTAACCAATTTCGATTTCCATTCATAAGATTTGATGGACCCTAATCCATTATATATACTTTCATATATTTGATATGGAAGAATTTATTTATAACATGGCATTGTCGCCTAGAGGGCCCGACAAAAATATGCCACTGCAAAAGTTTAAGAGACTCTAAACGTAAAGAGAGTAAAACAACCAATGAACCTGGATAGAAGTTGCACACGAATACGTGTGTTGAGTACTTTATGACATGCCTTTGAATAAAGTTATTGCAATGGAATATAGACATTTTCATGGTTTTATTTTTTTATTTTTTTATATGCCATTCAGACATCAGCCCATGTGAGATCAAAAAGAAGAAGAAAAAAGACATCAACCAGCCCATGTGGTTTTGTTGACTCCCATTTTTAGTTGTCCTTTTTTCTTTCTAATGTTCTGGATGTATATGAAGATTTGAGAAGTCAGTTGGTGTTTGATGAAGAATTAGGGGGAAAAAAACCTGATCATAGTTGATGATGCCGAAAAAATCACCAGTAAGCTGCGCGTACTTTTAAATCGAGACAACACCTGCAAAACGAAAAAAGAAGACCTAATAGAGAGCACCGGTGTGGTGCCGGCCCAAAAACCCTCCGAAGGTCAAGTTAGCGTTTTTTCACAACCCTAAAGTGTTAGAGTTGAATTAATAATGCGTACCTTGATTTATGAGGGTTTTGGAGTATTTATAGTGGTGTAGGGTTAGCATCCATGCCTTGACCATGAAATCCTTTCCTTCTAGAACTAGAACTCTTTCCTTTTGGATATCTTCTAGAGTTCTTTTCCTCATAGGAGTCCTTTGATCAAGGCTAAACGTGTGATGCAAGAATTCTTCTTATACATGTTCACATGGAGATCAAGTAAGGCCACATCAGCCCTAATTATATAACGTGAATCCTATTTAAGGTTTCTTGGAAACAGTCCTGGAAGGATGACCACTGCATCATACTTGTTTGTCCACTGTGGATCCGTCCTCCTCGGCCATGCTAAGTATGAACCGTCACCCTCATGTCGTTGTATCAACCAGGTAGATCCGTCATGTTCATTTTTATTCTCCTTCAGTTGCCCCCTCATTCTATGAGACTGTCAACTTTCCTCTGCGATTTCATGGAATGACGGTTAATTTTGACACTTAACAGGTGTGTTTTTGACGGATAGGCTGGAATGTTATCATAAATGCGCTAGGGACACGTCGTGGGACTCTATTGGTTGTTCGTCGGAATCGATGCGTCCCTTTTTTTACCGCACCATTCCCTCTAAGTCAGTCTTATGTCCGCGAGGGACCGAGCTACAAAGATGTGTTCCCATCAGGTCAAGCAGACTAAGACACCTCCAGCGAGGAGAGGGAATCGTCGGCCAGCTCTCCTTCCCATGTGGAAGATGATGGGAAGGATGGGGACGGGTCAGAATATGACTCGAACGACGACCTAGATGGTATAGATCCACCGATCTAGTTCGTCATAGGCCCTGATGGTTTCAGAGAATTCGTCCGGCTCCCCTTGTGGACAGTGAACGACTTCGTATCCTCCATCAAGCTAGCGCACTTCAATACACTAAGGAAAAAGTATCAAATACCCGACACCATACCCATCCGTCTACCCTTGAAGTCAGAAAGATGTTACTACGACGGTCTTGAAGACGTCGGCGTTTATGAGCAAATGCTAAAAGCTGGCCTACGCTTTCCTTTGAGTGCCTTACACCATCATCTTCATCAATACTTAGGTTTGGTCATCACTCAGATCTCACCAAATGCTTGAAGGGTTTTTCTGAGCGTTGAGGTGTTGTACAATGTAATGTCTGATGGGGCGAGACGGTTAACAGTAGAAGAGTTCTTTCACTGTTACCATACATCTGAGATTACCAAGTCGAAGGGCATGTATAGCTTTGTGCTGAGGAGTCCGGTACTTAGGCTAGTGTCCGAGACTCCATACTCCAATTGTAACTGGAAGGGTCGATACTTCTTCCTTCGAAGAGATAACTGGATGAGTCGTCCAGGTGACGATGAATACATGCCAGTAGATAAAACTTGGGGGATAATGCCCTCGTCTGGTATGAGCACGTCTCATTCTTAACATTTCACGCCTCATTTTATATGGAATTACTCTTAGCCTTTTTTTTTTCTTTTTCTTTTTTTTTTTCAGCAAGGGACCGTCCACCCATTACAACAAAGCAATTTAACTTTCTGGAGAAATTTTTTCAAAAAAATAAGTTGTCAGAGAGAGCTTGGATTAAACTCGTCACCTTAGACACGCTGCATTAGTATTGTGACAGTCTAGAACCTACAATTGCAGCCCATCAATACGACGCAGGAGTACGCAAACGTAAGTTTTTAATCCTTCCGTCGTTATTTTAACTTATATCACTACTTTTAACCGTCTTCTTTCGCAGAAATGGACGATGCAAGGAGAAAAGCCATTATCAAGCAACAAGCAGCCAAGAAAAAACAAGGAGGTGATCTTCCTCCCAGGACGGGTCCGTCACTTCCGGCTACAAAGAGACCTTCCACTGAAAAGTGGGACCGTCATAGCAAAAAACAAAAGCTGGTGATGAGATTACTTGCCGGTTAATGATCCGGAGTGGTAAGGTTGCCTCCTAAGTTGGGGATAGGTAAGGGCAAGGGTTTGATGACCAATCCTGACCCGGTTAAGGAAAAACTGCCCATCCTGCTCCGGGAGGACCCCCAATATGCTCTCCATCGAATTGGATCCATTATCACGGAGGAAGACTATGAGGATCTCGGAAACCATGCTACTAAAGGGATGGGGGAAACATGTTTGTTTAGATTTTCATCCATTTTGGATGATCCGTCCACTATGTGGACTTGATAAATTTTCATCATTTTTGGATGATCCGTCCACTATGTGGACTTAATAGATTTTCATCCATTTTGGATGATCCGTCTACTATGTGGACTTGATAATTTTCATCATTTTTGGATGATCCGTCTACTATGTGGACTTCATAGTCTGTCACCTTCTTGGATGACCCGTCCACTATGTGGACTTGATAGATTTTCATTCATTTTGGATGATCCATCCACTGTGTGGATATAACACATTTTCATCCTTTTTGGATGATCCGTCCACTGTGTAGACTTAGTAGATTTTGAGTAAAACACATTTCATACGTTCTGAATAAAACTTCTCTTATTATAACGGACTAGTAGACTATATTGTTCATAGAAAATAAAAAACTTTGGCTTTAGTAAGTAAAAATTATGACTATCTTAAAAATAAACTAGAAATGAGGAGGTAAATGTTGTTGTTGTCTTTGCCCTTTGTCTACTGGCAGTATTTTTTCAAGTGCTCTGTGTTCCATGGATGGCTCTGCTTTCTTCCGTCTAGTGTCTCTAAGTAGTACGTTCCTTTCCTATGCCATGAAATGATCCTGTATGGTCCTTCCGAGTTAGGACCCAGTTTTCCTTGGGAGACATCCTTTGTAATGCCGAGTACTTTTCTTAAGACCAAATCTCCCACCTGGAAATCTCTGTGCCTAACCTTAGAGTTGTAATGCTTTGCCATCATGTCTTGGTATCACGCTAATCTCTGTACAGCTGTTGCCCTGAGTTCGTCCACAAGGTCGAGCTGTAAACGCAATGCTTCGTCATTCTTGCTCTCATCGTAGCTTTCACATGGTAGCTTGTTAATCCTACCTCTGCCAGTATGAGAGCCTCATTACCATACGCCAATCGAAATGGTGTTTCCCTTGTCGGTGTTCTCGCTGTTGTCCTGTACGCCCATAAAACACTTGGTAATTCGTCTGGCCATATGCCCTTTGCCCCCTTGAGTTGAGTCTTGATAATCTTAAGCAAGGACCGGTTCGTGACTTCAACCTGTCCGTTGGCCTATGGGTGGGCGGGTGATGAGTAGTGATTCTTGATCCTAAGCTGAGAACAAAAGTCTCTGAATGTGTCGTTGTCGAATTGTTTCCTGTTGTCTGAACCAGCACCCTCAGAATCCCATATCTGCAAATAATACTTCTCCATACAAAACTACGGATATTCTTCTTCGTAATAGTGGCCAGAGCCTCTGCTTCCACCCATTTGGTGAAATAGTCAATACTAACCACTAAGAACTTTAATTGCCTCACCGCTGTCGAGAAAGGACCTATGATGTCTAACCCCCATTGTGTAAACGGCCATGGGGCCGTCATAGGGGTAAGTTCTTCCGTTGGTTGTCTTATGAAATTGCCAAATCGTTGGCACTTGTCACAAGCTCTGACATATGTGTGGGTATCCTTCTGCATTGTTGGCTAGTAGTATCCTGCTCGGAGTAGCTTGTGCACTAAAGACCTTGATCTAGAATGGTTTCCACAAACTCCTTCATGGACCTCCCTCATCACGTAGTCTGCTTCTCCACAGCCGAGGTATCTTAGATATGGTCAGGAGAATCCTCTTTTGTATAGGACGTCTTTAATCAAAACGAACCGGGTAGCTTTAACCTTTAACTTCCTTGCGTCCTTTGTTATCGGGTAACTTGCCTTCCTTGAGATACGCTACTATTGGAGCCATCCAACAACACTCATTGCTTACCTCCTACATGCTAATATCATCTAATAATGATGAGAGCTGGACGAAGGACAATACCTGTTTAGGGATGATCATGGGTTCGGCCAAAGCTGCCTTTGCAAGTCGGTCGGCTTCTTGGTTCTCCTCCCTTGGGATTTGAATCATCTTGGCTTGGAGGTTATTCGTTCGACCCTTCACTTCCTCAAGATACCTTTTCATCTTTTCATTCTTGCAGTCATAGCTCCCATTAACCTGACTGATCACGATTTGAGAATCGGAGTAGACGACCACGCTTTTAGCTCTTGCCACTATCGCAAGGTCCAGTCCGACTACCAAGGCCTCGTATTTTGCCTCGTTGTTGGTGGTAGTGAAGTCCAGACGGATCATGCATTCGATCTTGTCTCCTTCCGGGGTGTGGAGTACAACTCCAACACCTTCAGCGTGTTTATTGGAGGATCCGTTTGTATGAACTCTCCATATGATCGTCTCTTTTTTCCCTGATCATTCGTGATAATGAATTCAGCAATGAAGTTTGCCAATATCTGTCCTTTCACGGCTGCCCGTGGTTGATATCTGATATCGAACTCACTTAACTCGATTGCCCATAGTGCCATCTATCCAGTAGCTTCGGGACTACTCATTGCTCTTCGTAAAGGTTTATCTGTCAGGATATTTATGGTATGCGCTTGAAAGTAAGGTTTGAGTTTCCGAGCTATGGTTACTAAAGCAAATGAGAGTTTTTCCATCTGAGGGTACCTCTCTTCTGCTCCTTTCAGTGCCCGGCTTATAAAGTACACGAGCTTTTGTACCTTTCCTTCTTCTCTAATGAGAGCTGCGCTGACCGGCTGAGGAGACGGCAAGGTATAGAAACAATTCTTCCCCTGGCATAGATGGGTTAAGCAATAGCAGAGCGGAGAGATATACCTTTAACTCTTCAAATGCCTTTTGGCACTCGTCTGTCCATTCAAATGATCTCTTTAGTGTGCAGAAGAATGGGAGACATTTGTCCATCGCTCTTGATATGAATCTGTTCAAGCCTACTATCTTGCCGATCAAGCTTTGTACTTCCTTTACCATCCTTCGAGGAGATAGTTCCATGATGGCCTTTACCTTCTTGGGGTTGACTTTAATGCCTCTCTTGGAGACCATGAATCCTAAGAATTTTCCTGCAGTTACTCCGAACGCGCATTTGTTTGGATTCGGCTTCATTTTATATAACAGAAAAGTATCAAAAGTCTCCTGGAGGTCCCTCAGGCGATCGGACTCCCGCACGCTTTTTACCAACATATCATCTACATAAACCTGCATGTTTCTGCCAATTTGGTGCGCGAACATCTTGTTCATCAATCTCTGATATGTGGCTCTTGAGTTTTTAAGCTCGAAAGACATTACTTTGTAGTAGAAAAGCCCCTGGCTCGTGACAAACGAGGTTTTCTCCTGATCAACCTTGTCCAATTTAATTTGGTTGTAGCCGAAGAAGGCATCCATGAAGCTCAAGAGTTCGTGTCTTATGGTGGAGTCTACCAGGGTGTCAATACGTGGAAGTGGGTAACTATCCTTAGGGCAGGCCTTATTCAGATCTGTGAAGTCAACACATATTCTCCATTTCCCATTTGCCTTCTTGACTATTACTACATTTGCTAACCAATCAGGGTAGTATACCTCACGTATGAAGTCCGTTTCTTGTAGCTTCTATACTTCTTCTGCTATGGCTCGATCTCATTCAAGAGCGAACACTGGTTTCTTTTGTCGGACAGGGGAGAAGGAGGGTGACATGTTTAACCTGTGGACCATGACCGACGGGTCTATCCCCAGCATGTCCTCGTGACTCCATGCAAAAACATCTCTGTTTTCTTTGAGGAATAATGTGAGCGCTTGTCGGACTGTTTGGCTGGCCAAGGTGTCGATTCTTGTGGTCTGTTCGGGCCTAGAATCATCCAGGTGTACTTCTTCTAACTTTTCCACCGGTTCTGCCACCGTTCGCTGTTCCTCGATGCTCATTGCTTGTAGGTGGTCATCTATTTCTATCATGTCGATGTAGCATTCCAGTGTAACTACCTGATTTTCGCACAGTTCTCCAACTTTGGATTTGGTGGGGAATTTGACCATTAGATGGTAAGTCGAGGTAACAGCCTTCCATGCATTAAGAGTGGGCCGTCCAAGGATGGTGTTATAAGTAGAAAAGCAGTCGACCACAAGGAAAGCTACATCCTTGGTTACTTGCTGTGGGTAATCCCCAACCGTCACAGACAACGTGACGACTCCCAAAGGATAGACCCTTGTCCCTTCGAAGCCAACAAGGGGTGCATTCATTGGGACCAATCATTCTCTAGCAATCCCCATTTGCTGGATCGCGGGGTAGTAGAGGATATCCGCTGAGCTTCCGTTGTCCACCAAAACTTGATGCATGTTGTAGTCCCCTGCCGGTATGCTGACGACGATCGCATCGTCATGTGGGTGGTGAAGGCATCATGCATCTTCTTACGAAAACCCGATGCTGGGGTTATCTCGTCGCATCACTTTTAGTGAGGAACCTGTCGACTAGACGCTTTGAACCATCCGCAAATAGGTCTTTTTGGCTTTTTTAGACGACCCTGCAGAAGTAGTGCCCCCTACAATCATCTGTATGTCTCCTACAGGTGGTCTGGGACGCTCGTTCTCCCGTCGGGGATTTTGTTCCTGGAGTTGATCCGTTGTCTCCTTTCTCACAAACGTCTGCAACCTTTCTTGCTTAATGAGGGCTTCAATTTGTTGTTTTAAGTCATAACAGTTCGTCGTATTGTGGCCATAATCGCCATGAAAACGGCAGTATCTGTCTTTTGGCCTCTTATTCGGATCTCCCTTCAACTTGCTAGGAAACGTCAGGGTTCCTTCATCTTTGATCTGCATTAACACTTGGTCGATTGGGGCTGTGAGAGGGATGAAGTTTGTGAATCTTCCCGTGGGCGGTTTGGGTCGTCGATCTTCCCGTCGCTCTCCGGTGCTAGTCATTTTTTGTCCCTTGTCCGGTCGTGTATCTTCCTGCCTTTCCCTTTTCCTAGGTTTTTCCTCTCGGGCCAGTAAGGCATCCTATGCGTTCATGTACTTCGTTGCCCTGTAAAACACTTCGGACATAGTCTTTGGGTCATTTTTATATAGAGAAAACAAGAACTTACCTTTCTGCAGCCCGTTCGTGAATGCTGCTACAAGTATCTTGTCATTTGCCTCGTCTATTGAGAGGGCTTCCTTGTTAAAGCGAGCTATGTATGATCTTAGAATCTCGTCTTCTCGTTGCCTAATGTTCATCAAACACGTGATAGACTTCTTATGCCAATGACTCTCGATAAAGTGTGATACGAATTGTGCGCCTAATTTCTTAAAAGTGTCAATGGAATTAGGCATTAGCCTACTGTAATTCTCCACCTGAGGCATGCGAAATTTTAGGGGAAGGGGGCATGAACTTACGAGCACTGTGAAAGGCGAATCTGTTCTATGGACTAAGTCATCCAGGTTGCTGGAGATTCAACCTCTGAGGGCGTTCATCATCACATCCATTCGTTCCCTCATCTCCTGCATCTTATCTACTATGTGAGTTGGTAAGGTGTCCGAGATGGATGGCCGATTGGTGTCCTGTCGCTCCGGTCTACTGGGAGCGTTGCTTCCCTCAGGCCCCTCCATGTTCCTCCCATCAGCGCTAGCACCTTCCTGGTCTTCCTCTGGTGCGCTTGGGTGTGTGTTCCGTTGTTGCAGTTGCTCTTTCAGATCATGATTCTGCTTGGTTAGGCGCTCAATCGCCGTCGCAAGCGTTTGGACTTACCTTTCTAGAGCTATGGCGTGCGATTTGTCGCCTTGATTATTGGTTGTTGCCATCGATCGAGTGAGTACCATGCAACTTTTTGTCTCAGGAATAGAGCAAAGACTAATTACTTCCCAGTGCTGATTTTCGTCCCCACAGTCGGTGCCAATTAATGATGCCAAAAAAATCACCAGTAAGCTACACGTACTCCCAAATCGAGACAACACCTACAAAACGAAAAAAGAAGACCTAACAGAGAGCACCGGTGTGGTGCCGGCCTAAAAACCTTCCGAATGTCAAGTTAGCGTTTTTTCATAACCCTAAAGTGCCAGAGTTGAATTAATAATGCGTACCATGATTTATGAGGGTTTTGGAGTATTTATAGTGGTGTAGGGTTAGCATCCATGCCTTGACCATGAAGTCCTTTCCTTCTAGAACTAGAACTCTTTCCTTTTGGATACCTTCTAGAGTTCTTTTCCTCATAGGAGTCCTTTGATCAAGGCTAAACGTGTGATGCAAGAATTCTTCTTATACATGTTCACATGGAGATCAAGTAAGGCCACATCAACCCTAATTATATAGCTTGAATCCTATTTAAGGTTTTTTGGAAACAGTCCTAGAAGGATGACCACTGCATCATACTCGTCTGTCCACTGTGGATCCGTCCTCCTCGGCTATGGTAAGTATGAACCGTCTCCCTTATGTCGTCATATCAACCAGGTAGATCCGTCATATTCATTTTTATTCCCCTTCAATAGTTGACTCTAAAGTCACTATTATTGTATCTACCTTTTGAAATCAGCCAGAAGGCTTCCCCAAACTTTGTCTTATACATGATTTTCAAATATCTTTCGGTCAATATTTTAGGATAACATTGTTGTCGAATGGTTGGCAATTAATTGAAGTCTTGAATGGTGTCTAAAATCTTCCTTTTCTTTTAACTTAGTTCTACTTGTGGATTCACCTTACGTGGAGTATATGTGTAAGAGTGTACGTATGTGTGTGTTTTTTTAATGCAAAAATGTAATTTAAAATATGAAAATTTATTATTAGTTTGTATTGAACTATTCATGTAAAGTGTACATTGTAGTTAAAATGGTTATACTTTATTATCCTAAATGGGAAATGTTAGCTACATTGGAAGATTCCTTTAACTACAATATACCCTTTACATGATACTATTCATGTAACCAATAATTGTCATTAAGATATTTGATTAGTTTGATTTACCTTAAAAATTAGAAAGTTGGTTTATTTTCATTTTAATTATATATATAGTTTTTAAAATCTCACCCTTTTTAAATACAACTTTTAAATTTTAATTTTTTGTTAGTAATTGAGAGAATATTTTAAAGAAACGTGGAGCCCATGATTTGAGTACAGGTTTAAAATGATCACTCACGTGCCAAAGGAACCCATGATATCAGTTGGCTTCCACCTGAACTGAAGTCCCAGATTATGATCACGTATAACAGCCACTAAATACCATGTGAGTGTGTGAAAGGTAAAAAAAACAAAAAAAAACCAGGGGAATTACTTCATATTCTGAGACAACCTCCTTGGTCGGTGGTTAGTGGTTATGAATAACGCTATTGTAAAGTCTAATTGTGTAAGCGCTAGCCATATTTGCATTATATCCAGTAAATACTTGATATAAAACTCATCACACACATCACACAATCAATTAAATTGAGGCACTACAATCTCCCCCACTTAAATTCCTAACGTCCTTGTTAGAGTCTACTTTATGGAGTAGTGTTTCCAAGCCCACACAGGGTTACCAGGCCGGCTCAAATACCATATGTAATAACCCAAGAAAAAACACTAGTTACGTTTGTGTTATACCTCAAAAGGATTAGCCACAATTGAACATTTTTGTAGTTGTTAATAAAACTCAGTTCAACTCAGTAAATACTCAATGTGAGACTCATCACACACCCACACACATCACACAATCAATTAAAATGGAGTATCACAGGAAGTTTACACAAAAATCGCATCCACCTCCAAAAAAATAACCAAAAATATAAAAATTGGAGAGTCATGTAGTCATGTAGAAAGTCCCCAGTTCTCCGGTCCACGTCTTTTCCATTAAAGCTTGCGTGGATACAAGTTTTGGTGATTTTTTTTTTCTTTTTTTTTCAAATAATGTAGTTGCAACTTGTTGGTGATGTAATTTTAAATTTGGGGAATCTGCTTTGTCATAAGGAGAGCGCACTAGACGTGAGCTGATTCGTAATGCCTCGTAATGAAACCTTTGGAATTATATGCTTGCACCACCAGAGTCCCAATCCTGTCAATGCACTTGCTTTAATTATTCACCAGTGGGCAAGAAAAACAACTAATAACCCAGTGGCTGAAAATGCTCCTATCAAAGGCATTGTAGTAAAGAGAGAAGTCCATATCCGCCTGTATAATAGTAAATATAAAATCACAGCGTGTGGTAGAGAGAGAGAGAAGTCAATTGCCTATATTAAAAAATGTTTAAAAGCAAAAATTAAGAAAAGCATTTCAACCACTAGGTTTTGTATTTAAGTTTTGCCGACGCCTACTTTTAAATTTATAGAATGATTAATCCACTTAAAAAGTAGAATAATAAAATTTAGTTTATCTAAGTCAATATTATGAATTCAATTATAATTGAATCACCTGACTCTGTCAACCTATATTTCCAAACAAAAATTTTGTCGGCTAGGGTCATGTATGTATTGGCATATCATTCGACAAAATGTAATTTATTTGTAATTTGGTAGATTTAAGATGTGTTTAGGATATCAAGAAGTGTGTTGATAAGCCAAAACAAGTGATTTCATTGAAGACATAAAGATTATTCAAAAAATGCTCAAGAAAAGTTGAATTTGCAGGTCCTCATACCTCCTTGATACCTGCAAATCTATTGAGATTAATGAAACTCAATACCTCTCAATCTATCAAGCTAGTGAATTTCAAAAATAACTTGCAACATCTTATTCTAATTGGCTATTTGTTTATGGGTTTGTCTAAACCTAATAGAAATAAGAAAGGCCATTTAAAAGGCCCATTAAGCTCCTATTTAAATTAGGAGGTAGAAAAAGAGAACCTTAACCCTGGAAAGTTTCATAAGGTTTTCTTATTAAAACCAAGCCATTTTCTACAGAAAAAAAGAGATATTGCTACGTTTCTTGTGTACCAACAATTAAAGTTCTTATTGATGTATTTATGTGAAGTTGTTGCAAATCAACTACAACAATCAAAGGGTTATTGTGGAGTTAGTCACGTACTTGGATTTATGCAACAAAATTAGTCATGTATTGGAATTCGTGCAAAGAAAGAAGTCATCTACACGATTAAGTCCAGTTAGAGATTGGAACAAAGGTTTAACTGTTGGTTGGTATTTTGGGATAAGCCTAGTAGTGGTAAGATTCCTTATACTTGTAACCACTTGTTCTTAATTAGTGGATTCTTAGGAGTGATGACCTAAAATTCACCTAGTAGGGTTTGCGCCTTGTGAGAGTTTTTCCCTATTAGTCAACAAATTACTATGTTAAATTCAATTTCTATTGCACTCTAGTTTATTTGATAATTTGTTCGTACTTCCATGATTTGCATGTAATTTGACCTAATTAATCAAATTTGGTAATTTAATTAATTAACTGGGGTTAATTTATAACTCAACAAGTAGTATCAAAGTAAGCACATGCTAATTAGGTTTTTAATCTCTGATGTGTGATCCATTGAACCCTATTGTCATGACAACTATTGATTGTTTTGATTTGCATGATCTTGTGTAGAATGACGATGATGATATTCAAGATGCTTATTGTAAGTTTTACAAATTTCATGTTAAATCTGTCAAAAGCTTTACAAAATTTAAGGCTAAATTTGACAAGGTTAAACTTGAAAAAGATGAATTGATTGCAAAATTTAATGAAGCCAATAAATTAAATGAGAATTTAAAAAAAATCAACTTTCATCTCAAGAGGAAAAAATTAAGAGTTTGAAAGAGCAACTGGTTGAATCTAAAATTGAAATTGAAAAATTAACCAGTGTTAAACTTCTTATTGAGCATAACTCTAAAGAGAAAGATTGTTATATTCCTCCATTTAAAAAGAACAATGAAGTTTTGAAGGCTAACATTGCTAGGATAGACAAAGATAAAAAAAAAATTTGATGTTGACGCTGAAATTTCTAAACCTATGTCTAAAACTCCTCCTAGGCTAAAAGAAAAATATGAATTTATTTCTACTTGTCATCATTGTCATGTCATTAGTCATATTAGGCCTAATTGTCCTAAGTTAAGGTTTTTGTCAACCTCCAAGGTGTTGGAAAAATAAATGTTTGTATCGCATACAAATCATACGCAGATGAAAATTAATGGATATACTTTATTCGTAATTGATAATATGTACTATGTAAATTTCAGAATTTAAAAATAAGAGAGCGTACCTTGATGCGGTGAAATTCAAAACCAAAAATTAGAAGTACTTGGGAACACTTTTAATCTTCACTCAAATTCTACTTAATACCCAAGAAGTGTGGTCTCTCAATTAGTTTCCAAAGGAGAATAAAGAGTGGCTTACACTCACATACACACCATTTCATTCCACACAATAGTGTCCTTAAAATTCTGTATGTTTCTCTCATTATATTTAACTGATTGTCTGATTGTGCTAACCTTTAGATCATTCCAATTGGGCTTTAGTATGTGGCTTAAAGCAGAACCAAAAAGGAACAAATAAGACTCTAACTCCAATGGGTCTTGGGCTTTTCTATCAATTCTTGACAAGTCCAAAGTTACAATTAATTTTATTTAATACCGCTATATAAATATAATTAATAAATTATATCCTAAAATTTTATTACACATACAACCCCTTCATAAAATATTTGTAGTAATACAACAACCCCTTCAAGGGAATATTTTATATCTCCTTTAAGAGATTATGGATTTCATCTTGAGAATATATGTTCCATCAACACTAAATGTGGCTGCCCAACATATTGAGATTTTGATCGTAACTTTAGATTTCACTATTGATATATCAAAACAACCTACACTTCATGATCAGGTCCATTATTCTCTCAGAATTAAGAGTTGATGTAAATAAAAGTCGTGAGATTTATCATTCATTTGACAGTCGTTAAGAGAATAATAAATCTAATAGCGGTCGAGTTCAATATGTCTTAACTCAACTAGAAGTCTCCACTTCCATGATCAAGACAAATCACCTTAGTTGATATGTTATAGTTTTCGCAAATGAAATGCCCAATTTCATCACCGATTACAAACTAAAATTCTGAGTTTACAAGAACTTGTAATTTATATCTTTTGTAACTAAATCACATACTATGTATCTCATGGACTATATGATAATGTCCAAATATTCATGTTACTATTATTTTAGATAATAGTAAAACAACTTTATTAATTACAACATTAAATCATACATAATGTCATACATAGTATTATACAATAGGATTTAAAGGCACTAATCCTAACACAAGGTTAGATCTCTTTCTAGGAAGCCTAGTAGTTCTAAAACTACTTATGTTTGTCATCATTGTGGTGCTTCCGGTGACACTCGCCTTAACTATTTTAAACTGTTTTTTTATAAGTGAGTATCTAATAGGTCTCATCCTTTGTCTAAAGACTTTATACCTATTTTTGGTGAGTTATTAAAAGTTTTGAACTTTTCAACTCAATTTCAGGGGATTCTAATTTCTCTATGTCCATTAGTAGGCATACTAGGACACGTGCCTTTTTTTCTTCACGACCAAAGACTTGTACTGTGTGGGTGACGAAGGATCCTAAGACTTAATTGTCTTTCTATTTGTCCTCTGCTTTAATTCTTTCTATCTAAAGTAGTACTTTCATGCTTAATTTCTTATCTGTTTTTAGAATCATTCTTTCATGCATTGCATTGTTTTGCATTTATTTATTTTCGCATGTGCATTTTTTATTTCTTTTATTGCTTTCAAGAAAAGAAAATTACAAAAAAAAGGAAAATTTTGAAAAATACAAAAACGGTTTGTGTTTTGTTTTTGTTTTTTGTTTTTGGTGAAGATGAGATGATTAGATTAGATTAAAAGGAAACAATTACATCCCGAATGGTTCGAGTATACAAAACACCTATAGCATCATAAGACCTCCATAATACCAAAAGGAGGGGATACATAATAAACAAAAGGATCAAGCTAGCTATGTCCTAGTTTAGCAAGGAAGTCAGCAACTCAGTTGGTCTCCCTGAAGCAGTGTTGTAGATGGACCTACTGGAAAGCTTGGAGAGTGTTCCTGCAATAATCCACGATGGGTTGAGTTATCCGATTAGTGGCTTTTGTGTTAGAGAGGAGGGTAATAACTTCAAGTGCATCCACATTTATAATGAGTTTTTCAATATGAAGATCTCTAGCCATAATCAACCCATCTCTTAATGCCCAAAGCTCAGCTAAAAGCCAGCTAGACGTGCCAATTTTTCTAGAGAAACCTTTCACCCAGTCACCACTTGAGTCTTTGATAAGACCTCCTCCACAAGCATGATTTGAGGCCACCAAAATAGAGGCATTAGTGTTAAGTTTATGCCATCCAGGGCTCAGCTTGACCCAAGAGATAGGAAAACTTCTTCAAAGGATGGTGGGATTGGCTCCTTGAGTGAGGTAGAAAAATTCTATAGCTCTTATAATGCACTCTTCAATGCAAGGAGGGGCTATCTGATTCCTTTGATGAACAACAGAATTTAGTGACCAAAGCCCAAAGCAGAAAATGATTCCCCATGGTACACGATGGCATCGAGAGGTGAGCTTGGAAGTACTATTGAAGTGAAACCAATCCAGAAGGGGAAGCCCAAAGGACTGGATGACTTTTGAAGGAAGGCCAAGCTGATTCTAGAAACTTACAGAGAAGTGATACTCCATAAGGAGATGGTCAATTGTTTCCTCATGGCTGTGATAGAGGGGGAAAGCTTGATCTATGGTTAAACCCTTTGAACCTAAAACTTTTCTAACTGGAATACTATTATGAGAACAGAGCCAAACAAAAAGGATGATTTTTTGAGGAATGTTCATTTTCCAAATCCAGTTAAGATTAGCAGTAGTAGGGTTCAAAATATTTAAGCCTTTAGCTAGCAAGTAGGCCGAAGCCAATGTGAAATTTCCATCACTTGAAGGAGACCATGCAAGTGTCACTGTTGGAGAGGTGGGATTAGTAGGGATGGCTTGAATAACATCTAGGAAAGAATAGGGAGGAGAGAACGAAAGGCTATCCTAGTTCTAGCAACCATTAGAATCAACATAGTCACTAACCAAATTGTTTTCTTCCTGAGCATTGTGGGGACCACAAGCATGGACCTAACTGAGCCTATAGAGCACCATTTGTCATACGAAAATGAAGTATCATTACCTGTGTTGATGATCTTCCTAAGTCCCTTGTTGAGAAAAGGTTTTGCCGCCTTACAAGCTACCCAGGTGCGAGAGCAAGAGCCTTTAGAGGTCCACTGGGTAGGCATTGTGTGGTTGGAGAGGTATTTAGCCTTCAGAACTTTAGCCCAAGGAGAGTTATCTCCCACTGAAATTTTTCAATCCAGCTTGGCTAGGAAAGAGATTTCTTGGACGGGCAACATGTATATCTAGACGCCCATGGTAAGTGGTGAGGGTGAGAGAATGCCAGTTGACCATATGCATTCTCCTCTTTTCAGGTGTATACCCCTATAGAAAATTGTGGTTTGCCCAATCAATCTCCTGGCATACTCCATTTAGGAGCAAAGCCCCTTGCATCACATAGTCTGCTATTGCAGAGGAGGAAGATTGAATTAGGATGAGTCTAATTGCTAGGGAGAGTAAGTTGGCTTGCCACCCCACTAGTTTTTCTTGGGTTTTTTGAATGATGAAGTCAAAATCTTTACTGCCATAGTTAGAAAATTTAAGAGGGAATCCCAAGTATTAGTCGAATTTGGAAGTTTCCAAAAAGCCTAGCAAGTTGCAAATATTATCTCGAACAGCAGGAAGAGTGTTTTTTGAAATGAGAATTTTAGATTTGTCATTGCTGACCTTCTAGTCAGAGAGTTGGCAAAAGTGAGTGAGCACATCCTTAATTGCCCTAGTAGTGGTGAAAGAAGCCTACCAAAAAGAATAAGGTCGACCGCGAAGAACAAATGGGTGAAGGCCAGACCAAATCTAAAGGCCTTCACTGCTTTCCAAGTCTTGCTAGTAGTCTTTTCATGGATGAGAAGCCCAAGGTATGCAAGGCATAGGATGAATATGTATGGCGAAATGGGGTCACCTTGGCAAATACCTCTCGATGGAAGAAAAGGTTCAAGCTTGCCCCCATTGAAGAGAATTGCAATAGAAGTGGATGAGATGCACTCCATGATTATAGTTATAAGGTTTGGAGGAAATTTGAAATCGATTAGAACTTCCCGGATAAAACTCCATTCCAATTTGTCGAAAGCCTTTTCCAGATCAATCTTAAGTGCCATAACACCCAAGCGACCTTTTTTCTTTCCCATGGAGTGAAGGATTTCTTGGGTTATTATCATGTTGTCAAGGCCTTTCCTGCCAGGGATGAAGGTTGTCTAGAAAGGGGAAATCAACTGGTGCATGAAAGGCCTAATTCTGTTGACAATGATTTTTGTGATAGCTTTGTAAACTGTTGTGCACAAGCTAATTGGTCTAAAATGCCCAAGAAGCTCGGGTCTAGTCCTCTTAGGAATGAGGGCAACAATGGTCTAATTAAGGTAGTTTGGCATCTTGCCCATAGAGAAGATGTTCTTAACTTCCATAGTGAACAAGTGCTCAAGAGTTGGCTAAAAGTGTTGAAAAACCCTGCATGTAGGCCATCAATTCCTGGGGCTTTAAAAGGTTTTAGGGAGAAGATGGCACTCTTGATTCCGAGGAGGAGACATCAGAGAAGAGTAGGAAGGATTCCTCTTTAGTAAGCGCAACAACCCAGTCTATTTCAAAGTCAGAGTAAGTAACAGAGGTAGTGTGTTGGGATTGATAAAGCTCTTGGAACCCTTTTAGAATGTGCTTAATCACATGCTGCTCATTGGTAAGCCAATCACCAAGGTGGTTTTTCAAGCGATCAATTCTATTGTATCTCCTATGAGTGATGGTTTTTACATGAAAAAAGGATGTGTTCCAATCCCCATGGATTTGCCAATCCAGGTGGGATTTGAAAGCCCAAAAATCCTCTTCTTGATTTAGGATTTTTGTATATTCCTATAATAGTTCTTGGTCAAGAGAAAGAAGAAAAGTAGATGGCTTGGTTGCAATAGCTTTTTGGACCCCATTAAGGCAAGCCAATATTTTCTTCTTTCTATCAAAAAGGTTGCCAAAGACCTCTTTATTCCATGTAACAGTAAGGGTGGTAAAAAAGGAGATGGCTTGATAAAGGGAAGGAGCTTGATCCTAGGCCCTTTCAACAATGGTAGGAAAGCTCAAATGGGAGAGCCACATTTTTTCGAATCTAAAGGGCCTTTCTAGCTTGTTGTGATCCATCCTAGATAAGCTTAGAAGGAGTGAGCAATAATCAGAACTAAGCCTGGGGAGGTGGGCTACATTTGCTTCAGGGTAAGTAATAGTCCAAGAAGGGTTAGCCCAACATCGATCAATTCTAGTATGGATAAGCCCATTAACATCCCTACGGTTGGTCCGTGTGAAGATAGGTCCAGAAAACTCGAGGTCAATCATGTTACAAACAATCATGCAATCACTATAGGCTATGGCTCTAGCCATGTTAACTCTATTGCCTCCCAATTTTTTAGAGTCATTAAAGTCTCCCACAATGGCCCAAGGAAGATTATGCAGAATAGAAACATAGCATAAATTTTCCCAAAGAATTTTATGCCCAGCAAACCTAGGACTGCCATAAACTGAAGAGAGTAGCCAGGGAGGATCAGAATTGTTTACCTTAACTATGGCGTGAATCTCCTGTTCAATGGCTGCATGGACTTCTAGATCAACCATATCTAAACGGTTTGTGTTTATGTATACTAGTACTTAGTACCTTAAATGGCCAATGAAACAAGGTTTCATAACTTTGTATTTCTTGTATCTTAGATGAGCATTTTCTTGCACAATTAAGTATTATGAGCTTTGTAACTCATTGTGTGATTTGTATGTATGAGTTACTCTTTCTTATATCTATATCACTCTTTTTAACGGGAATGACAAAACAAAATCCTAAGAAAAATGCATAAATAACAATCTCACGACTAAAACTCGTCAATTATAAACACCTGTGCGAAATTCAAAAAAGTTGTGCTCGGTAAGGTGTAGCACTTAATAGCAAGAAAAGGGTGTTGAATAAAAATAAAACAAAGGGTATTATGCATACCCGACCCGTATATATATTTATTAAAAAAAAATTACTAACTATAATACTAACTATCCTAACCCTAATCCTCATTTTTCATTTTCCATCACTCACTCTCAGCTACCTCCCTCTCCCTCTCCTTCACTCCCACTATTACTTGTTACTTGCTGCCGCAACTCTCCTCCATCTTGCCGTCGCTGGTCTCTCCTCCACCTTAACAATCCATCCTCGCTCCGTTCCTCATCGCGCTTCTCGCCCCCCCCCCCCCTCACCTCACCGCCACTCCTCCACCTCGCCATAGACACCGATCCTTCCTCTCTGCCTCCCTCACTACATCGCCACTCCTCCACCTCGCCATAGTCACTGATCCTTCCTCCCTTCCTCCCTTACCTCACCTTGATTGGAAAAAGGAGGGATTTTTGTTGGGTTTTCCAAGTATGTTGTGGTTCTGTTTTTTGAGTTTTAGAGGGGTTGAAACAATGGTAGCGTTTGGGTTGTAAAGGGCAGATCAACGGTTGTTTTGTGTTGGTGTAAAAGGAAAAATGAAGGATTTTTATGTATTTGTATTATGCAGTTAGGATTTCTATATTTGGGTTTGTATTTTTTATGTATTATTTCATTGTCAATTTTTTTTTAAAAAATTATGTATTTAGGATTTATGTATTTGGGTTTGTGATTTTATGTGTTATTTCATTGTCAAATGTATTTTGAAGGTTATGTATTTAGGATTTCTATATTTGGGTTTGTGATTTGGAAGGGAAAATGAGAAATCTGAAATTAAATTATTGTAGATTTGTGTGATTTGGCTGTCAATTGCTATTGTTTTATATATATAAATTGGGTCAGGGTTCAGTCTCCAGGACTTCAGATTGGACCATAAAATGGCAAATCTGGGCGAGGCCTGACGCAGGGGGGGTGGGGTTGGGTTTTAAAAAAAACCTGTTTATTAAACAAGGTGGGTTCGGGTTTCAGGGCCGGGCTTGCTGGTCGGGTTCGGGCATAAAATAACCCGGCCTGAACCCGACCCATTGCCATTCCTAAACTTGGGTAATTGAATAATTAACCAGGGTCAAGATATATTAACCCAACAGTGTCCATAGCATCTTGTTTTCATGTTTTTCATGTAGATCTAAGGTTTCTTGTTCTCCTTGTTCCCTCTATGTCAATTATCTGTTTGTATCCGATCAAGTTTTTTGACTTTCTATGACCTTTGACAATTGTGTCAAAAGAAAGGAGAAATTTGAGATTGAATGTTATTACTCAGGGTGAGTAATAGATTTGAGGGGAGAATATCATGTAAAAAGGAAAGAATTTTTTTTTTTTTTTTTTATGTAACTAACTTAGAGAAGAGTTAGTTTGATACACCTTGATGTGTGTATATATATATATATATATATATATATATATATATATATATATATATATATATATATATATATGTTTGGCTCACATGCTATGATTGAGATATTCTTGTTGTTTATTTTGCTAGCATTGTGAATAAAAGTTTTCTTGTGCTTATTTCTTTTTACTTGCCAATATTTTCCACATGGTACCTTGATGCATCTTGTTTAGTGCCTTTCAGGAAAGACAGGTTAAAGCCAAGTCAAAATTTCGAGCCTTCTTCTTGCAACAACTTACAAGGTTCAAATCTGTTAGACAAGGCTTATTTTCTGTGTTAATCAATTGAGGAGAGTTTTAAGTTAATTTTCTCTCATAATTGTTGTTGTGGTTTTGTCACGTATTGCCAAATGGGAGATTGTTAGGGTCATATTTTCTATGTATTGGCATATCCTTTGACAAAATGCATTTTACTTATAATTTGGTAGATCTAATATATGTTTAGGATATCAAGAAGCGTGTTGATAAGTCAAAACAAGTGGCTTCATTGAAAACATGAAGATTACTCAAGAATTGCTTAAGAAAAAACTAAATCTGTAGGTCCCGATACCTCCTTGATACCTGTAGATCTATCGAGATTTAAGGAAGCTTGGTACCTCTCAATCTTTAAGCAAACTGATTTTAGATATAGCCTACAACATTTTATTCTAATTGACTATTTGTTTATGGGTTTGTGTAAACCTAATAGAAATAAGAGAGCCCATTTAAAAGGCCCACTAAGCTCCTATTTAAATAAGGAAGAAGTAAAATAAAACTCTAACCCTAGAAAGCTCCATAAGGCTTTCTTATTGAAACTTAGCCTCCTCTTATAGAAGAAAGAGATATTGCTGCATTTCTTATGCACCTTGGGGTTCTATAACCAAACAAAGTCTCTAGTACCAACAATTAAAGATCTTATTAGTGTTTCTATGTGAAGCTGTTGCAAATCAACTCCAACAATAAAAAAGTTGTTGTGGAGTTAGTCACCTACTTGGATTCGTGTAAAGAAATTAGTCACGTATTGAGATCTATGCAAAAGAAGAATTATTCTACGAGATTAAGTTCGATTGGGGATTGGAGTAAAGATTCAACTATAGGTTGGTATTTTAGGATAGGTTGGTAGTGGTAAAATTCCTTATACTTGTAACCACTTGTTCTTGATTAGTGGATTTTTGGGAGTGGTGACCTGAAATTCACTTGGTGGGGTTTCTGTTTTGCTTGAGGTTTTCCTCATTAGTCAACAAATCAACGTGTTAAAATTAATTTCTACTACACTCTAGTTTATTTGATAATTGTTAGTGCCTCTATGATTTGCATGTAATTTAACCTAATTAATCAACTTAAGTAATTTTAAATAATTAATCAGGGTAGTCTATAACCCAACATTATCACATAACTCAATAAATTAAATATTGACCAATCAAGATTAATCTTATATAGAAAATCTAATATCATGGTTCTGTAAGGCGAGGAAAGATAAAATATAATTTCCAATTTCAATGGAGAGAGAGAGAGAGAGAGAGAGAGAGAGAGATTGTTTGATGTATGGCTTTATAGGTGATTGGATGACTAAAATTGATCGAGGGACTTGTTTTAAAAAATTCAAAGCCTTGAATTGTTAAAGGAAATTGATCATCAATGGTAATTTGGCACACTTACAACAATTTTTTTAAAAAATCTTTTTAGAACTCCAATTAGATAGGATTTTCATTGATTCACAATTTTGAGGGCCTTATTGGGGTGAGAAAGAGAACAGAAGGCCCATATATGATTTTTTAAAATTATTTTTTAGTAAAACTAATTTTCAAATTAAATTTGTAGAGCATTTCTCTCGTATAGGCCTTAAGGCAATGGCCTAATTGGCATAGCCTAAGAGCTAGTGGAGAACCTAATTAATGTACTGCCCTTAATGAATTGTATCTAAATTTTACCCAATTCAAATGCACTTGTTAAAATAACCATACAATGTTATTTTGAGTGGAGTTACGGTTTGCCTTTGTGTCAGAACCCATTTCCCTCTCCTTGTGTGTGTGTGTGTGTGTGTTTGTTTCTCAAAAAAAAGAATGAGTAATTGTTCCACATTGCTTAAAAGAGTGTGTTGTGTATAGTATAACTTGACTCACTATTCCTTAAAAGTTACCATGACTTTTGAGAGAAGTTGTGGTGTGCTTTTGTGTTAGAACTCATTTTCCTTTCTTTTGTGTGTGTATTCTTGTTTTTAAACTTGCTCTCAGCAAGTAAAATAACATGTTTAACATACAAACCATTGGGCCACGAACATCTTGCTAGTCAAGAATGAAAAATTAATAAATATAAACCAATTTAAGTACCAAATATATTAAAAAAATTAAATGAAAAATTAATAAATATAAACTAATTCAAGTATCAAATATATTAAAAAAATTAAATGACATATCACAGTTTGACTTCAGTTAAATCTCAGTTCGACTTCAAAAACCTTGAACCTCTTCCTTTTTCAGTTTATTCAATGATCCGAGTTTCAAAATCATGGTGTGTGGGTGTGTGTGTGTGTGTGTTTTTTTTTTTTTTTTTTAAATACAAATAGAAATTTTTTGAGATTTTATGATCAGATCAAGGTTTAATAACATGTTGGATCATGATAACATCTAAATAGAAAATATAAATTATAAAAGAATATACAAATTCCACCTTGAAAAAGAGCAAAATGCACTGATATTCCCTAAACCTTTATACTATTGTAGTAAGACCCTCTTGATCTGTTTTGCTAATTTAGCACATGCATAAACTTTGGTCATGTAGTAAATAGACAATTTCTGTCAATTCTTTCTTTATTTTACATTGTTGTTGGCACCAAATCGCTGAAAAAATTGCACGAGGCCCCTAAACTTTATTGATATTGCAACAAAACCCCTTTTTAAACTATTGCTTTGGAGCGATTTGTGCAACAAAAAAAAGTTGCAAATAGAGGAAGAATTAATGGACAAATAGGGACTATTTGCTAAAATGCTAAAGTTTATATACTAAATATTTTTTTATAAAAAAAAAATAGGGGGTCTTAATGCATTTTACCTTTGATAAAATGCATGGAAAGTTTATTTTTAATTAAAAAAAAAAATCAAAAGTATTGCAAGTCCCATACCAAAATAATGAAACAAGATGCTATGATTCTTCGTCTATAAATTATAAAAATAAAAATAAAAAGATTTTAACAAGAAATGTTACAAGTCCGACGTGGAAAAATAAAGAATGATGTTAAACTTTTTCCTCCATAAATAGTACACTTTTTCAAGTATTTAAAATATAAAATCTACGTACTACCTGTTATTGGACAGAGCATTTCAAAGTTAAATGAACGTATGCAGGCGGAGCCGGAACTTAAAGGTAGGAGGAGCAGTTTTGCTATTAGTTGTGTTTGGTGGCTCTAACTTATGGCTCAGCTGCTTAACAACTAATGAGTTTTTTTTTTTTTTTGGTGTGTTTTTTATGTGTGCATCCAAGTATGGACAACATTATTTTATTTAAAATTTTTTAAAGGGTTAAGTTGTTTATTTTAGGTAAAATTGGATGATTGAGTTTAATTGTTTCTAGTTTTACTATTGGTAATTTTTGTTGTTGAATAATTTTTTTGGGCTTGTTTATTTTGCTTTAGATTTTAGATTTTCCCTTTAAAAGCAGGAAAATGCTAGAATTACAAACTTTTTTTTTACAATTATTAATGTGGTAGGTGATTATTAGTAAGTAAAAATGCGATGTAAATGATGAGCCCAGATGCAAACTAATAAAAGTTTATTACCACAACAGTTTGTAAAAATTTTATAGAAAATTTTGTGGCTAGAGTAGTACTCCTAAAAAAATCAATGCTAATATTAAGAGGAAAAATATGATTTTATAGAACAAAATTGCTAAAATTGATGACTATATATATTAATTTAAAAAAGAATTAGGGGGGCCATTGCCCCCAGTCCAAGTCTCCCTCCGTCCCTGAACCGTATGGCTTAAGAAATTAAACGTATTTCTCTATACTTTATTTCAAATTTTCTCTATCCAGAAAATTGTCTAACAATAACAGATAAAAAAAAAAAAAAACAAAAACAAAAAGGCCCTCATTACTCATTAGCCCTTTTTTTTTTGGGAACAAAAAGTACTCATTTGCCTAAAGTCCAAACAATTCGGTAATTTCTAGTTCCATATATATATATATATATATATATATATATATATATATATATATATATTCCTCTTAATTACCTAAATGATGCTGCTGGATGATTTATTTGAGAAGTGTGATTTCATTTTTACGTATGGTTTCCTTCTTACTAGTTTGAGATATTTATTAATTTTCTTTAGAATAAGTTTGGCTATAAATTTTGTTCTTTTGTTGTAGTCTAAAACTACAACTTCAGTCAATATATTTTCATTAGACATAGGAGAAGTATCTCTTGTGTCCGTCCTATATAGCATTTCTCTCATAGATGTTGGGTCTTCCTTTCCAAAAATCAATTGAAACTCTTTTTCTAAATTTTTTTTTTAAAAAAACTTTTATTCTAAAAGTCTTGTAGATCAAATCGTAAATTTTACAATTGAGTCAAAATGAGTCACAATTGCAGTATGGGCATCGTGAGGTGTCTAATATATTATCTACGCATAACCAAATTTTTCTACTCATGCCTTCTTATTTGAAACAATATTTATTTTTTGAAATCATAGTTTGGGTTAGAACCATTGATTCTTCTTTAACCTAAATTTGAAAATAAAATTACGTAGATATAAGTGCCCAGTTAGGACTTAAAAATCCAATAATTTGTGGCAACTTTGTTAAAACACAAATCTATCATATTCTAGTAACCAAAACCCTAATTAGTACAAAATGGATAATTGTGAAAAGAAAAACAAATAGTAAAAAGATTAAAGTACACAGATCACACACTGAATAGTTTTAAAAACTGGACTGGATTGGCCAGTCCGACCAGGAACCGAAAGCTCGTTCGGTCCGGTTAAAACCCCGAAAACCGGTCAAAAATTGGGGTTGAACCCGAAATAAAAAAAATGGTTCGATGCCCAGTTTGGTTTTTAAAACTATTGTCGGTAAGGCCTCCAAAAATAGGGTCATCAAGAGGGGTTGGGTTGAAATCCGACGTAAATGAGTCAATAGGGACGGGGAGAACCCACAATACTTAGCGTACGACAAGACTAATTAATCAAATAGGCGAGACACGTTTTTGTCATCCCTCTCAACTGGGTGATATTGTTTTAGCCACTTTACGCTTGCACACTAAGTTGAAGCTTCAATGATATATTTTTTTAAGCCACTTTACACTTTCACACTAAGTCGAAGATTCATTAGCACTTGAGGTGCAAGTATACAAATACGAATGCCTTCTGTCTTTTTCTAACAGTGACAGTTTCTCCTTTAGCTCCCTTTGTTGTTCATGCTTAATTCTTTTATAAATAGGAATGTAGAGCAATTGATTAGAACTCCCCACCACTACTCCCTCAGCCTCCTTCTATCCACTCTTTTTTGCTAAGTGAAAGAGAGTGACAAAAAAAAAAATAGTGGCAGCTCCTTCCATCCACTCTTTTCCCAAGAGAGAGATAAGAGTAACAAAATAGTAGTTGCCACTTTGTTTATGGGTGGTCACTCCCCATATCTTCTCCATTCCTCTTCTCTCACAGCAAAAAGCCTTGCCTTGGCTACTGTCATTCTTATTTTTGTCTCTCTCAGTCTCAATTCAAAACCTTCTTTTTTACACATTGAAAATCCAAAATATCGAATCACATATTTGATTTGATAATATTATTCACTCTTTATGGAACTTTTCTTCTATTGCCATCCTCATTCTTACACTATGATCCTCAGCCTTGCTATTCTCTTCATTTCCAAAGGTAAATAAATAAATAAATAAATAAAATTTCCCATTGATTTTAAAGTCTAGACGCCTCTTACATTTTTAATACAGACAATAAGACAAAGTATAAGTCCATAATAATTCGGGAATCGGGAATATTGAACATCAAAATGTGTCTACTAATTGAAGACAAGACTCTAGTGATAACTAATCATATTAATATTGTTTTTCTCTGTATTTTCTCTTACAGGGGCTTCAGGTGCTACATTCACATTTGTAAACAAGTGTGATTACACAGTATGGCCAGGAATTCTATCAAGCGCAGGTAGTCCAAAGCTAGAGTCTACAGGTTTCCAGCTCACAAAATCCACCTCTCGTTCTTTCCAAGCCCCAACCGGCTGGTCTGGTCGCTTCTGGGGCCGTACTGGTTGCAATTTTGATGGCTCAAACCGCGGCTCCTGCGCCACTGGCGATTGTGGCTCAGGCACAATTGAGTGCAATGGAGCTGGAGCCACACCTCCAGCCACGCTAGCCGAGTTCACGCTCGGGTCAGGCTCGGCTGACTTCTACGATGTGAGCCTCGTTGATGGTTATAATCTCCCAATGATCGTTGAAGGCAGTGGTGGATCAGGTACGTGCGCTTCAACTGGTTGCGTCAAGGACCTTAACCGTAATTGTCCAGCTGAGCTGAGAGTTGAGGGTGGACAAGCTTGTAAGAGTGCGTGTGGGGCGTTTGGGACACCTGAGTACTGTTGCAACGGCGATTATGGCTCACCGGCAACTTGTAAACCTTCATTGTACTCGCAGATGTTCAAGAATGCTTGTCCCTTGTCATACAGTTATGCTTATGATGATGCTACTAGTACCTTTACTTGTACCGGAGCAGATTATACAATCACATTTTGTCCTCCGCTTCCAAGGTAAAGTTGTCCTTAATTTGAGTTTGCTATGAACAGAGTTTAGATGCCTGCTGATCTTTGATTATAATCAAGCTGATGTTTGTTTTGTATGAAGAATTTAGGATTGGGGTTTCTGGAAACCTATTGCGTTTTTGGGCAATTTGATTCTCTTATGTTGATATAATTGTATATTGATTCCTTTGCTGTGACATAAAACTATTATGAAAAAATCTTAGATACAATGCTTTAAGTACATTATATTGAGTTTCCCAATTATATTCAACACATAACTATATTGATCACTGAAATGCAAATATTGTTTTCTTTTTCAAAGACAATTAAATTGAATACAACTATTTGTAAGAATTTAATGAGGTACTACACCTAAGTTATTATACTTAAGTTTTATCCATCTTATTCATGAGTGTGGAATGTATATTACATTTGTAATAATTTCTAATTTTGCCTGATGCTCGTAAGTATCGTTGTAATTGAGATTTGGAATTTGTTCTTGTGCAGTCTAAAATCTTCAAGAGATTCGCCCCCTACGACAGCAGGAATAACAACAGATGGGTCGGGGTCAGGACCAATTGAGCAGGCTGAATTGGCGACTACAGAATGGCTAGCCAATTTGGCCACAGGGGACTCAACGAGAATTTACCCTTGTCTAACTTTATCATATACAGTGATTTCGGGGCTCTCTCTCTTTCTGTCATTCTTACTTTTGTAGTCTTTTAATTAGAGACTGAAAGAACCAACGCCACCATCAAAGATTGTGGTGACTTTAGGCATTGCCTCAGGCCTAAGGAAAGTTGACGAAATCCATATTGTAAACCTCCCACTTTCTAAATCCCCAATGTTTAAAGCCAATAGTAAGTACTCCATTTATTAGTAATGCGTAAAGCATTTCAATTTTTATTGTGAAGTGCTCATTTCTATGATTTTTGTGGTTTATGATAGAATTATTTCACACCTGTTAAAGTTACTAGTTGTGATTGATGGATACAGAATCAAACACCAATTTTATATGAACAATTATTATGGTTATTGTCCACTAATCGTAATTTATTAATTCAACAACTTGTGAAAAAAGTTTGTGCTAATGGACTACTTGGAAAGATAAAGCAAATACTAGTAGATTCATAAAATCGAAAGAAACTACCGCTCGGCACTTGAAGCTATTCTTTTTATTTATTTAATGGAATCAAATTAAGGAAAGTGAGGGTTTTTGATGTACGAAAAGCCTTCACTTTGCACGAATCGCAAGCTTAATACTTTTGTATGCCATAGGACAATGGTTTTTTTTTTTTTTTTTTTTTTACTCTTTTGTAAACTTTGCTTTAAGCTCTGTTTACTTCAGAAGTTCAAAATAAGAAATAAAGTGACAGAGTAAAAAAATGCATCATATGATGAAGACTATCAAATTCCACTGTCTATGAGAATGTACCGGTCAAGAAAAGATTTATAAAGTATATTATAGAGACAGTCAATGCTTCATTGACCCACTATCTGAGAGAGAAGGGAAGTATATATTCAATGTCGAATATATTTTTCCACCAAGTAGAGCAATTGCAAATGGGTTTATTTATTTTTATTAAAGAAAAATCATAAGTGAAGGATTGACGTAGAGCAATCGTAAAATTTTTAACTAACAAAAAAAAAGTTTTTGGATTTATCTCATAGGTAAAAAAATGGTTTTAGTCCTTAAATTTTATATAAAATTCTCTTTTCTTATTTAAATTATCAAAAATTCTTTTCTCGTTCCTAAATTATTAAAAAAGATACACTTTGAATATTGTACTTCCTAAATGAATTAGATGTAAAACTCATTTTTTGCACCCGCTATCTCAATGTGTCATTTGAAAGTGAATTTCACACTTGTGAGATATAAACTAGATACACGTTACATTCAACCATTACCCAAAGGAATAAATCCAATCCTACATAACACTGTCTCACCCGTGGGGCGACAGGGGAGATTAAACTCTCTAATGTATATCCAGTCTTATAGAGATGACTCCACTAATTTATTTTCAATTATAGCAGTAAGACTTCAGCACGTATAACCATCCTCCGTTAACAATTTGATATTCACCCGCAGCTACAACAAATATTAGGTTTATTAGGAGGATTGTTGAAATGCAATTCCTGATCATTTTAACCAATAAAATATTGTCATTTATGCAATATGACCTCACTTAGTAAATTTTTTTTTTTTTTTGAATTTGCATAAATACCATTATTTCATTGTTTGGGAGAACGACTTCAACAATCCTTTTGGTTGATTTAATAATTTCTCCACAACCACAAGAGTTTGATTATACTACTATTTCTGCCAAGAATTAGAGATAGAAGGATGTAACTTTATTAGCCTTAAAAAAAAGAAAAAAGAAAGAGAGAAAAGAGAGTCATTCTAACTCTTTTAATTTAGACGCTTAATTCATCGTCATTTAAAATTCTCTAGAATGACTAAAAGTTATTGACGACAAAATGGAGATATTTTATGAGCAAAGGTGATATTTTTAGGAAATAATCAGGTAGCATTTTAGATATTTGATTGCAATATAATAATTGTTCCGTTGAAAATTTTGAAAATGTTTGGCTAAGCCTAACGTGATTCAAAAGTCGAAAGCGAAGCATCTTAAGGAGTGATCACTTTTAGGGGTGAATTTTCACTCTAGATTTTTAGTGCACCACATAGGATGTGGTAATTCTTTGTTCAGGACTACTTAATTATTTATCCATGGAATATAGAAACTATACGTCACCATTTTTAGACAAATATCGTGTTCATATGACATCCGATACGTTGGAGTTAACATATATTTTACACCTTTTAAATTTAAGTTAATTTTTTAGTTTCACTTACACTCTCACTGTTGTGAATTGAGAAATAAAAGATAGTGTAGTTAATTTGAGATGACTAATCTCCTGAACTTGAGAGAGGAAATAAATATTTTTTGATTAATTTTCTCCTTGCTTCATTCGTAATTCCTACATACATAAATACTAGTGAGTAGATAAGCTTCATCACAACCAAGTCCTAAAACATAGGATCCAACTCCTACTTAAATTTAAATACAAATAGAAATTAAATCTTAATCATCATCTTAATCTACTGCATAATTTTATTAGAATTATATTCAAATTCAAACTACTTCAACTACTTCAAAATTATTTGCCATTTAGCCTTGGGACACAACATTCCCTTCCCCTTCATATGAATCTTGTCCTCAAGATTCTGCAACATATAAATTAACATTGGCTCACATTGATTGGAGAATACTCGGCCTCGGATTTTGAAGTGTTGAAGGAAAATTATGACCATGGAGACTTGCACCAATTCTTTAAGCATTTCTGTGAGCACTAGAAACAAAAATATCTTGCTTTTCATACCCTTGAACTTATCGGAAATGACAAATTCAATGTGTGGGATTGAGATCGGCTCATTTGAATTCATGAAAAGATCCCTTTGAACAATCTTTTCCACTTCATTGAACCTTGATCTTCAAACTCAATTTTTGTAGAAAGTGTACCCTCCAACATATTACTTTCTTGAATTGTTGGTGGTTCTTTGATCATGAACACTTGAATTGTTGGTTCTTGAATATTTGATTCTTGAACTGGTTGGACAAGATTTTCAAATGATTTTTCCATAGGAACCTCCATTGATACTTCATTAATTGGTATTTGAAATCGATCTTGAAGGGCGCATATGAACTCCACCCAATCTGTACATAATCTCGTTGCCTCTAAGTTTGAAACCAATCATGTGCCTCTCCTTCCATGTAATACAAGGCAATGGAAACCATATCATTTGATGGTGTGTTGTTAAAAGCGAAGAATTTGTAGACCTTACAAAGCCATGAAAAAGGCTCTCCACCTTTGAATTTTAGTATCTCCATAAATTTCCTTTGAGTCACAGACATGATGGCTTGATAAAGTTTTTTTTTGGTTCTACATGTGGAAACTTGATTGAATGGCTTGATGGGTACTCTGTGAGTTGAGTTTTGGATTATGGTGGGCACGAAGAATTTTTTTTTTTTGGCTTATGGTATTTAGTGGATGGCTTTAGGTTGATGCACGGGGGGTTTGAAAATAATATTTTGTGTGTTGGTATTGGTGTTGGCTGGATGTGGGTTTTTGTGTTGAGAAGGATGAGTTTGGTTGCTTGTTGAGATGCGGTGATATTTCAAATGGATCAAATGCTCTGATACCAAATGTTGTGAACTGAGAAATATAAGATAGTATAGTCAATTTAAGATGACTAATCTCCTGAACTTGAGAGAGGAAATAGACATTTTTTGATTAATTTTCTCCTTGCTTCATTCGTAATTCCTACATACATAAATACTAGTGAGTAGATAAGCTTCATCACACCAAGTCCTAAAACATAGAATCGAACTCCTACTTAAATTTAAATACAAATTGAGATTAAATCTTAATCCTCATCCTAATCTACTGCATAATTTTACTAGAATTCTATTCAAATTCAAACTACTTCAACTACTTCAGAATTATTTGCCATTTGGCCTTGGGACACAGCACTCACTCACCATTTTGGCTGTGTGTGAAAAATTATGAAAATTGATTATCTTCACATATGAAACAACATATACTTGTTTCATATTGAAAATTCATTCAAAGATCTTCTTATTCAAGGCGGTATATCTTGTTAATGATTTTTTTTCCTTTTTTGGAGAAGAAAGAACTGGAACTATCATTAAAAGAGAAAATTAGCCATAATCAACTAAAAGAACATCACGAAGGTGTGGACCCAGCAAAGTTAGGATTTTTAAACTTTAATGAGTATACAAAAGTTGTCTAATTTAATATTAGACTTTGAAAAATATCAAAAAAAAAAAAAAAAACTTAATCTCTAATAAAGATTATGCTCATTGTAGATCTTCCATAAAATAAAATTCTTATACCCTTTTCATAATGAAAATTTTAAAATTTTCATTAGAATAAAAATTACAAAATTCTCTAGCAAAGATAATAAAAAAATTTAATGGAACCATTAAAGTCTTCAAAAACATGAATGATTCAAAACTTTAATAGATACTGTAAGTGCACAATTTGTACCCGGACCCAAAAACAAGTGATGGGCTCAGGCCCAAAGAGCCTTATACAATGAAATTTGTAGAGTATGGTTTAAAACTTAGGTTTAGGATGATGGAAAGTTGATCAACAGGTTAAAATACCGCTGTCTATGCAAGTAATATATGGATGTAACAAAAAACCCTCCTCGGACGTAAGTTGAGAACAATTTGTATAGTATTTCTTTTTCTAAGTAAAAGATTACAATTTTTAGTTTTCAACCAAGAAGAAGACCCCCCTCTTCTTTCCTCTCTCGTCTTTTATATCCTTCTTCTTTTTCCCTGTTTCATCCACGTGTAACACAAATCTTCCTCCCAGATACTTGTCCCATCCACCACCTTCTTAAAGTCTTCAAATAATAGTTGGAAGGCTGAATTCTACTGTTCAAAGGTCATTTCTCCATTAATGCGTCCAGAGAGGTAGATGCAGGGCCTTTAATGCGGTGGTAGCAGCTTTTTCCTTAGATATTTCTCACACGTTCTTGCTTCTAAAGGGTGCTTGGATCAAACCTTTACCCAACAGATCTTCCAAAATTCTACCTCTAAACCGTTTGGCAAGTCTCAAGGCCTTTGTTGGGCCTGTCCGAGGAGATACTCCTTCTCTGACAACTCATCGGACCACTATAGTACAGACTGACCTGTGGGCCTAGAGACCCTGATTGAACAAACTTGTACCAACTAACCAAGCCCAAAACCCAAACGTTTATTCAAGCACTTTTACCCCCCACAATAGCCCCTCAAAACTTTATTTTTCCCTCCCATCTGAGGAGAGAAATAGAGTTTTGAACCAAATAGCGCACCCTCCACACACTTTACAAACTGCCACACGTGTAGGGGTCCTTTCGTTCCCTTAAAACGTCTCTAACGCTTTGAAACTCGGAATGCGCGCATTTATGACTGCAAGTTACATCCTGTTCCCCACGTTCAACAGTGAGATACGCATCCAACAGCCCAAGTTTGTTCTAAAAAAATTGGGCGGGATAATTTTGATTCGAGGCCGCCTCCCGCATGTCAAAATGCCTGGAAACTCGTATCTCCATCCATTCTTTCAGAAATCAATCACATCTAAGTGCTAATCACTATCTTTCCTTTCAAGAAGCTAGTGAAGAATCGCCTAATCAATTCCTGTAAGTTCTCAATTTTCTTTATTCATTCCTTCTCGGCTTCTGTCCTTGGCCACCATCTAGATCCCTTTCCTTCTTTAAACTTTCATTTTCATTCCCACCAAATAGGTAGATTTAAGTGTTTAGTAGATACTGACGCCGGTATGGAGGGTTTTAGGGTCAAATATCAGATTCCTCACAATGTAGGCTTGAAATATTGCCCAGTAGAAGCCATAGGTGACACTAGGAAAGAGGGAGAAGTTATCATTCCCATGATTGCCTTCCTAGAAGGTGGGATGAACCTCCCCATGAAAAACGTAACCAACAAATACCTACGTAACCATAGGTTATGCCCAGATCAGTGCACACCAAACGTATTTAGGGTCTTAGGTTGTGTCAATGCTTTAAACGAGCAAGTGGGTCTGAACCTTAGATAGTACGACGTTGTCTATATGTACGAGTGCCATAAACTCAAAAGTGTAGGATATTACATTAAATCCAAGTCTAGCATCGTTAGACTGATATCCTGTCTTCCCAAATCTAACAAAGGCATGAAAGACGACTATCTCATCGCCTCGAGAAACTGGTTTGACGGTCCTCACTGCCCAGTTGAATGGGGAGAGTTAGGTGTGACTCCATAGGAGTTGGATTTCCTAACCCATGACTCAATCCCATTACTTTTACCGTTTTTAATTTTATTGCACATTATTGCTTTTTCCCTTGATATTTATCACTAATCCAACCATGCTCATCTTTTCGGATGTTTCTTTTCACAGATAAATAACACGTACATCCGTGTCTAAGCCTTTGCAACGTGGCAAACTTGAATTGCATCCTTTGCTCCAAAGTCTTGTCAGTGAAGACCTACAAGTGAGAGTTGCCCACCTGATACTAGGATACGATCCTTTATCAATGGATTTTCAAGAGATTGACAACACGATCACCGCGGGAGACAAACGACGCAGAAGGATAGACGTGTCATGACCAGGCTTCCTTTCTGACTGCGAACTCACAGACGACCCCTCCATCATACTATACTCTCGCCCTATCGCAGCTATTCCTCTTTTGGCACATTCCTAGACAACCGCCGTCTAAGAAGAGCCAGCGTCCTCGCAAGAATTGTTAGATGAGGAGATAGACCAGTTTCAACTCAAGGAAGCTAAGAGACCTCGAGAGGATTGACTCGTCATCCTCTTGGACGAAGAACATGCGCCTACCGAAACTTCGGGTATACAAGGTCTAATAATTGCACAGCTTGACTCTAGCTCCGAAGAAGATGACATGGCCACTTTACGGAAGCTGATGACAAAGAGGGGCTCAAAAGTCTCTAACAAGGGAGCGGGTGGATCCCAGGTCCTTCCTTCCTTGCCATACCCCCTCCTCCCTCGATCATAAGCTTCCTATTCCAGAGCCCAAGAAGAAGAGGAAGAATGAGGCCGATGAGACAGATGCGGAGAGGCAGAAGAAGCTAAAACAACAACAACAACAACAACAACAACAACAACAACAAAAGGTTGGCAAAGGTAAGGGACGTGCCTCTTTAGTGGAAAGCGGGGAGAACCGGGACCTGGCCAAGGTACGCTGTACGCTGTACACCGGCCAACTAGTCTCCCGTGCTGAAACTGGATGGGGTGCCAATCTCTTGCCAATCTAGCATTAAGGCGTTCCAGCAAGGTCATGCTCACCACCTGGCCGAGGCTTTAGAACGTCCTCTTCTTCTGCCCAAGGACATGGAGGCCCTAGACAAAATGAGCCAACCACATCTGTTTCTCTCGCTAAAAAAGGACTTGGCTTTGGTGAGTGTCTCAGTCTCATCCTCACTTTACTGCTTTCATTACGCTTTAACAAAAAAACAAAAAAAACCATTCTTATGCACTTTAAATTTGCTCTACTAATAATGCATCTATTTTAATGTTTCACCACAAGCCATTTAGGAAGTCTTCGTTGCAAAGAAGTGGGTGGAAGACTCTCGAAAGAAAGTTGCAGCTGAACTGGTGGTTAGGCAGGAGACCAAAAAGTCCCTAGGCCAAGCTCTTGCGCAGAACGAGAACCTAACCACGAAGCTGGTAGAGCAGAAAAGGGAAAAGGACGGTGCCGAGGCCAACCTGAAGACAATGAGGACCCAGGTGGAGGGGCAACGCAAGCTTCTGCGTCAGAAGGACAAAGACTTATCCAAAGCTTAGCAAGAAAACTCAGCAAGAAAACTCCGACCTGAAGAAGGAGCTTGCTAGGATGAGGGATGAGGCTCGTTCCTTCAAGGACTTCATGGAGGCCGCGAAGAAGACCGCTTACAAGGAAGTGGTGGAGGCGACAGAAAACCAAACTGATTGAGGAGTTCATCAAGTTATGCCAGGAATATTGTCAAAGTGTGGGAGGAAACTTTAAATGTGGCAGGGATTCCCACAACCTCCGAGTTGAGGAAGCCTGAAAATATTTGGCTCCCCCAAGACATCCAGGTGCTCGAAGAACTTCCTCCTGTTGCACCTGCCCCCAAGACGGTGTCTTCCACGCTCCCATCCATGATTCTAGAGCCCATTCTAACTCCTAAAGAACCTGAGGGTTCCAACAAAGAGAAGGAACAGGGCGATGGCGCCGAGAAGCCTATGAGCCAAAATGTCGAGCCCAATGTCCCTCCACCGGTGGTAAGAGATAAAGGAAAACAAGTCCAGATCTCATTTGAAGTAGAGCTGAAACGAACAGAGGCGGACCACAAACCAATAGAGGCTGCCAGCACTTTCGAGCAAGACCCCCCTTCTAAGGCTTAAGACTTTAGGCTAGTTAGGACTTCCTCCCCTTTTCTTACGCAGTAAAAATATGTATTAAGGCTTTTGCTTCAAATGTACATTTTAAAAGAAATTAATGAGAAACTTTGACTGGTTTGATCTTCATTTGACTTCCAATCTTTAATACAAAAATACTCATTCACCTCTTTTTAGCGCAAAAATGAATGAATGGAACAACTAACTCCACCTCCAACATTTCAATTAGCCATAACTTTAAATAAAAGTACATATACTTAGCGTATACTTGTAAATCATGCCTCAAGAGCATAATATATATGACATAGCAATACCCAATCAAAAATTTAACTTAGAATTCAGTTTGGGGCATAAAGCAATCCAAGTGGCTCATCAACACCTCAACACTAACGTGGTATGGTTTCTACTAATATTCCCAAAGTAGAGGGTTCGAGGACCCGACATAACTAAACTTCTTTTTAACAAAAAGTAGGATGTTAGTTTCCACAAGGCATGTGGTCCGAGGACCATGCATGACCAAGTTTCTGTTTGATACTTAGAAGTAGTAAATTGAAATGTTAATTTTTCCAAAGTAGAAAGTATGAGGACTCGACATAACTAAGGTTTTGTTTAACAAACAATAGGATATCAATTTCCACAAGGCATGTGGTCTGAGGACTATGCATGTTCAAGTTTCTATTTGATACTTAGAAGTAGTAAATTGAAATATTAATTTCCTCAAAATAGAAGGTCTGAGGACCCGACATAACTAAGGTTTTGTTTAACAAACAATAGGATATCAATTTCCACAAGGCATGTGGTCCGAGGACCGTGCATGTCCAAGTTTCTGTTTGATACTTAGAAGTAGTAAATTGAAATGTTAATTTTCCCAAAGTAGAAGGTCTGAGGACCCGACATAACTAATATTCTATTTAACAAATAATAGGATATCAATTTCCACAAGGCATGTGGTCCGAGGACCATGCATGTCCAAGTTTTTGTTTGATACTTATGAATAACAATAAATAAATCGAGCTGTATAATAATAATTTGAACAACAAACAACAAAAATACTTTTTATTAATAATAAGACCTTCGTAGGTTGTTTACATTCTATGGGCATTGTACAATTTTTTCATCTAGATCGGCTAAGCGATATGACCCTATGCCCGCTACAGAGATGATCCGATATAGTCCTTCCCAATTTGGTGCTAGCTTTCCCCATATTGGATTTTTGGTAGTACCCAAGACTTTCCTCAACACCAAATCCCTAGGCGCTAGTGGCCTCAACACCAAATCCCTATCACTACCTCTGCCTCGTAAGTCATGGAGAATGATGTTTCTCCAATGGATCTTCGTAGCATAATCCGATATGTCCACAAAACATGTGGCAACTCCTCTGCCCATCTACCATTCACATCATCCAGCCTCTTCTTAAGTCCACTGACTATAACTTTGTTAACGGCATTGGCCTGCCCATTTTCCTGAGGATAAGCTAGGGCGGAGTATCTATTTGTGATGCCTAAGTCATTACAGTATTTCCTGAAAGCTTTGTTATCAAATTTTACTCCATTATCTGAAATAAGTGAGTAAGGTACCTCAAATCTAGTGATAATATTCTTCCAGATAAATTTCTTGGAGTCGACATCCCTAATATTTGATAAAGGCTCAGCTTCGACCTACTTGGTGAATAATCAGTTCCCACGAGTAGCCACCTTTTGTTTCCTACAGCCCTCGAAAAAGGCTCAACTATATCCAGTCCCCATTAAGCGAATGGCCAAGGACTAAACAAAGGATTAAAGACTCCCCCAAGCTGATGAATATTGAGAGCAAACCTTTGGCATTGGTCACACTTTCTTGCGTAGTCTTGACCTTCCTTCTGCATATTAGGCCACCAATATCCCTAAGTCAGAGCCCTATGGGCTAAAGACCTCCCCCCAGTATGGCTTCCACAAATTCCCTCATGCAATTCTTCCAAAAGTGCCTTCGTTACTTTAGGATGTACACATAGCAGGTATGGTCCAGAAAAGGAGCGTTTATACAATTTCTGATTCTCAGACAACCAGAATCGAGGCGCCTTTCGACGAATCTTATCTGCTTCAGGCTTCTCCTCAGCAGAATATCGCTTTTAAGAAAAGAAACCACAGGGTCAATCTAACTAGGTTCGGGCCTTATCAAATGGATATGGACGGTACTTGCAGTGGTTAGAGTTGGTTTTAGCAAGTCTTCGACGAGGATAATCCTAGGCAAACATTGAGCCGAGGATGTCGCCAAAGTGGCCAACGAGTCCGCATGTGTGTTTCCATTTCTAGAAACATACGAAAGGATGAAAAAATCGAACTCGGATTGTAAACATTTGACTTGGGTCAGGTACTCTTGCATTCTTGGATCCCTAGCCTTCATGGTCCCCGTCATTTGACCCACAACTAATTAAGAATCCGAGGACATATGAATTGCCTTTCCCCCCATTCTCCGTACCATATTCATACCGACCAAGACAGTTTCGTACTCAGCCTCGTTATTAGTAGCCGAGAATGTAATCTCAATGATTTCTCAAAGATAATTCCCTTAGGGGATACCAAAACAAGTCCGACGCTAGACCCCCTCTGGTTGGCTGCCCCATCAACATACGCTTTCCAAATCGGAGGTCCTTGCCCGTGATCATGTCAACTAATTTTCATCCATGTGCGATTCCTTCGCAGTTTCTTCTAATGATGGTTCGGCGAATTCTGCCATCAAATCTGCGAGAACCTGGCCCTTCACCGAGGTGCGTGGCATATATTTGATATTGAAAGCTCCCAGAATAGTTCTCCACTTGGCTACCCTCCCCGAATAGTCAGCACTTCGTAACACTGACTTAAGAGGCAGTTGAGTCAAAACCACAACGGTGTGGGACTGGAAATAGTGAGGAAAGTTTTGTGTGGCATGGACTACAGCCAGAATTGCCTTCTCCAAAGGCAAATAACGCACCTCAGCTTCATTCAAGATTTGCTAACATAATAAACCGGTTTTTGTACCCTGCCGTCGTCCCTTATCAGAACCAGGCTGACTGTATGGATATCTACAACTAGGTATGCAAACAGGATTTCATCGACCTCCGGCTGAGACATGATGGGTGGTAGGGAAAGATATTCCTTAAGTTGCTGGAAAGTTAAAGCACACTCCTCGGACCATTGGAATCATTTCCATTTATTTAACAGTTGGAAAAAAGGTCTACACCTGTCAGTGGACCAAGAGATAAATCTGCTGAGAGCAACAGTCATCCCGGTCAATTTTTGAACTTCTTTGGATTCCGAGGTGGTTGCAGGCCCTGAATGGCTTTGACCTGTGCCGGGTTCACCTCTTTCTCTATGAGTCACCATGTAGCCTAGGAACTTTCCAGAACCCACCCCAAAAGAACACTTTGAGGCGTTAAGGCGCAGCTTGTACTTCCTAAGTATTTAAAATGTGTCGTCCAGATCTTTCACATGCATAGGTATGTCTTACTCTTTACTACCATATCATCCACATATACCTCAATGGTCTTTCCAAGTTGCGATTCAAACATCCTGGTCATCATCTTTTGATAAGTAGCCCCTGTATTTTTTAACCCGAAAGACATTACTTTATAGTGATAATTCCCCGTATGAGTAATGAAGACAATCTTCTCCTGATCACCCAACGCCAATGGTATTTGGTGATAACCATGGAAAGCATCTAAAAAACTCATTTGAGGATGCCCGACCGTAGCATCCATAAGCTGATCGATGCGAGGCTTTGGGAACAAGTCCTTTAGGCAGGCTTTGTTCAGGTTTGTGAAGTCCACACATACTCTCCACTTTCCACTCTTCTTTTTCACTACGACTGTATGCGCCAACCATTTTGGGTAGAAAACTTATTTAATAGCCCCAACCCTTTTGAGCTTAAGCACCTCTTCCTTGACAGCCTCGGAATGCTCTTTTGAAGAACGCTGAGGTGGTTGCCTCTTGGGAACAACGGCAGGGTTGACGTTCAAATGATAACAAATGAAGCTTGGGTCAACCCTCGGAGCCTCATAGAGATCCCAGGCAAAAACATTGATATTGTTTTTCAAAAACATCACGAATTCCATTTTCTCTTGGTGGGGTAGCCGTATCCCAACTTGAAAGAACCTTTCGGGGTCATTAGTTATGAGAAATCTTTCCAAATCTTCACACATGGCCTCCTCTACTGTCACCGCATCGGGTGCATCTAAAGTTGTTAATGGCTATAAGTCTTCCACAGCTGAAGCCAAAGACTCTGATTTGGCTTGATGTAGTACTGCGGCTGATATGCATTGCCTTGCCACTGATTGGCTACCAAAAATTTCTTCAATGAATCCCCCCGAAGGAAATTTTACTTTAACATGCAAAGTCGAGGAGACGACACCCAAAGCATGCAGCCAAGGCTTGGCAAGGATGGCCGTGTATGGAGAATATGCGTCAACCACAATGAAATCCACATCGACCGTTTCCGAGCCAGACTATACGGGCAATCGAATTTGTCCCTTTGGTATAACAGTCTTCCCTTCAAAACTTATCAATGGCGAGTCATAGGGAGTGAGATCCTTCAGTCTTAACTTAAGCCCTTTGAATAAGTCAGGGTACATAATATCCACCCCACTACCTTGATCGACCATCACCCTCCTGACGTCATAATTCCCTATCCTCAATGTGACCACCAACGCATCATCGTGTGGTTGAATAGTCCCAACCTTATCTTCATCGGAGAATCCCAAAATAGGCGTACTCCCTTTGATCCTCTTCGGCCTCGAGCCAAGCTCCTCAACCTGGGAATGTGACACCGCCATCACCCTTGTGGGATAAGAACTAGTCTAGCCCGGTGCGACGAAGATGACATTAATCATTCCCAAGGGCGGTCGAGATGAGTTGTTCTTCTGATTATTTGAACCCGAACGATTTCCTTGTCCGTTGGGTTGATACAGGTGCTGTTTCAATTTTCCCTTGCTAACGAGCTGTTTTAAATGGTTCCAAAGGGTCCGACAATTCTCGGTGGTATAACCCACATCCTGATGATACTGGCAAAAAAGGTTTTGATTCCGTTTCGTAATGTCCCCCACCATCTTGCTGGGCCACTTGAAGTAGGGTTCCTTACAGACTTTCTCCAGCAATTAGTGCACTGGTTCTCGGAATACAGTATTAACTACTTGAGGAGTGGCTGAACCAGATTGCCGGGAGTAATCTTTCCTCGGCTTATTACTATGGTACCTGTCCGACCTGAAATCCCTTCTCCCTTACGGGATAACCTTCGCCTTACCCTTACCTTGTTGTTGATCTTCCTCAACCCTTTTATACTCGTTGATGCGATCCATGAGGCAACGTACACTCCGTACGGGCTTTTTGGTCAGGGATTTCCTTAAATCATGATCAGTTGGGAGGCCCACTTTGAAAGTGTTAATCGCCACCTCATCAAAATCCCCATCGATCTCGTTAAACATCTCCCAGTACCTGTCGAAGTATGCTTTCAAAGTCTCACCCTCCCTCATGGCCATAGATAATAATGAGTCCAAAGGTCGAGGGACTTTGCTGTATGTAATGAATCGAGACACGAATGCCCTGGTAAGTTCCATGAAAGAATCGACAGACCCCGACTTTAGTTCGTTAAACCATCTCATAGCAACATGTCCCAAGCTAGAAGGAAAGACTTTGCATATCAAGGTTTCGTTCTGAGAATGCACTGCCATCCTCTGATTAAAATGGCTTACATATTCAACCAGGTCTGTCCTGCCATTATAAATGGTGAAGGCGGGTTGGGTGAACTGTCTAGGGAGCCTTCCCTTCTCGATCTTGCGTGAGAAGGGCGATTTGGAGAGTTAGTGTAACGCTCGGCTCATAGCATCATTCCCCAACCCTGGAGGGAAGCTTCCTATGCTTATGACTTGGTAGGTCATCCCTTTGTAAGAGAAGGTTACGCTAGGGGGAGTCCTAGACCTTGGACTGTAACTGCTTCCCCGGGACCCTCTGAGGAAGGATTGGATGGGGGTGAAGCCGCCTTCGTCTGACACGGCTTAGCTTTTTCTTAAGGTGATCAATCTCCCTCTGCATGGCCTTGGCATCATCCTCATGGGTGGCACTGCTTCCACCACGCGAATGGCTCTCGTTAGGATATACGGTATGCACGCTTCCCTCTCGATCCATCCGACGCTCAAGACACTCAAAAAGATCTTCGCGCTGGGATCTCTAAGATTCTGCATGATGCGAACCTAAGCCTGCCATGATGTTCCAATTCCTTCAACACTAGATTCCCACAGACGGCGCCAATTGTAAATGCATAATTTGTACCCCAACCCAAAAACAAGTGATGGGCTCAGACCCAAAGAGCCTTATACAATGAAATTTGTAGAGTATGAGTTTGAAACCTAGGTTTGGGATGATGGAAAGTTGATCAATAGGCTAGAATGCCGCTGTCTATGCAAGTAATAGATGGACATAACAAAAACCCTCATCAGATGTAAGCCGAAAACAATTTGTATAATATTTCTTTTTCTAAGAAAAAGATTACAATTTTTAGTTTTCAACCAAGAAGAAGATCCCCCTCTTTTTTCATCTCTCGTCTTCTTAAATCCTTCTTCTTCTTCTTCCCTGTTTCATCCACGTGTAACACAAATCTTTCTCCCAGATACTTGTCCCATCCACCACATTCTTAAAGTCTTCAAATAATAGCTGAAAGACTAAATTCTACTGTTCAGAGGTTATTTCTACATTAATGCGACCAGAGAGGTAGATGCAGGGCCTTTAATGCGGTGGTAACAACTTTTTCCTCAAATATTTCTCACACGTTCCTGCTTCTAAAGGGTGCTTAGATCACACCTTTACCCAACAGATCTTCTAGATTTCTACCTCTAAGTTGTTTAGCAAGTCCCAAGGCCTTTGTTGGGCCTGTCCGAGGAGATAGTCCTCCTTAGACAACTCATCGGACCATTATAGTGCGGACTGACTTGTGAGCCTAGCAACCCTGATTGAACAGACTTGTACCAACTAACCAGGCCCAAAGCCCAAACGTTTGTTCAAGCACTTTTACCCCCCACAGATACAAAAACATTTTTCACTATAAAAAAGGAAATTGAGAAAAAACATATACTACCTTGTCTTTTTATATAACTATTAAACCAATTGGATTTTTTTTTTAATAAGAGCATTTTTGAACTAACTCAAATATATGGGGGGAGGAAGGGGCTAACTCCTATTTTTTGTAGCTAAATCTTTAATTTTTTTTTTCAAAATTGTACATACTATAATTTTCTTTTTTTTGGAAAAGGGGGGGGGGGGGGGGGGGGAGATGGCCCCCCAAGGGTGGTTGTAGCTCTGCCCCTAGTGTGGGGGAACACCCTCCATTCACATCATTAAACCACTAGCTAACATGTTTTCGTAAGGGATTTTGCAAAGGCAAACAGATGACCATGAGTTGCAAAGAATTCATCTCCCACTTCTAAAGTTTTGATGACAACGTTGGAGTCTTCCTTTATAATGATGGATGAAAGACCAATCTCATGGGTGAAAGTAAAAGCTCTCATAGTCACCATAGCCTCTACATCATCAATCAATTTCATTTCTTTCTTGAACATGAAGTTGTGGATTTTTATAAAAACTAATCGTAGACTCACGCAATGCGTAGGAATATATAATTATTATGTAACATAGTATAATGTATGATTTATTCTATAAGACGTACTAGAGATATTATTTCTAAAATTATTTTTCATCTCTTCATCTCTACAAATATATCATTCTATTATTTTGAGCTTTAAAAAAAAAAACATAGGTGCATTTGATTGATATTATTCCTTTTTTTTTTTTTTTGAGATAAAAGATAGAAATACTTTTCTTTTTTCAAGTGATCTATATTATTCAAAATTTTGTAGTGTGTTGTTGTTTTTTCTTTTTCCTACAACTAAAATTTTTAAGTTCCAAAATTAATTATTTGAATTTCTAATTCTCTTAAGAAGATTAACCAAACCTCATCACAAATTTGTAATTGATATTACTTAAATAATTTATAGAGACATTTAAATACATAATCATCTCACTTCTAAAATATATAAAAATTAACTCAAATCAAAACTATAAGATGGATAAAGAGTACATATAATAAATAACTCAAAAAACACACCACCAAACTGTATCATCCAAAAGTAGAGACAAAAAAAAAAATTATCAATCTAAAATAGAGTTGCAAGAAAGAATTAATAAGAGAGAGAGAGAGAGAGATAAATGTATAGTTGTAAACACCAAATTATCCAAGTCATGCTATGTAATAAAATAATATTAAATCATTTTGTAATTTCATAGGATAACATGTAACAAACAAAGAAAATAAAATAAAAAAGATAAAAAATTAATCATAGCCAAATCATATCAACCTAAAGTAGACTTAAACATAAAAATTCATCAATTTAAAGAATTAGACATCCACCCAAAATATATATATATATATATATATATATATATATATAGAGAGAGAGAGAGAGAGAGAGAGAGAGATAGAGAGAGAGAGAGAGTATTCACCTTTACCAAAATATGAATTAAATGGAAGAGAAAATAACAATTTTATAAAAAGGAAGACGAAGGGATGGAGAAATTTGAAGGTTAAGATATAGGGTAGTGGGGAGATAAAAAAGTAAAAGTAAGTAAATGTTGGAGAATGTGTAATTGTAAAGTGGCAAATTAATAAGGAGAAAAATAATTAAAAATGAGAGAGAAAATATTGAAAATAGGTTGATAACGTAGCACTGATGTGACTCAATAGGAGCGCAGCAACATTAAACTTTATACTTCAGCTTTTAGATATATATAGATATAGATTAAATCATTCTGTAATTTCATAGGATAACATGTAAGAGACGATTAAAATTAAATTAAAAAGATCAAAAGAATTAAAATATAACCAAATCATAAAGTAGAGTTAAATATAAAAATTCATCAATCTAAAAAATTAAACATTCACCAAAAGAAAGAAAGAAAGATATATATATATATATATATATATAGAGAGAGAGAGAGAGAGAGAGAGAGAGAGAGAGAGAGTATTACCTTTTTGTGTGAGCAAAATATGGATTGAATGGCAGAGACAATAAAAAAAATTATTTAAAAAAAAGGGGAGAAGAAGAGTTAAAATAAAAAGAAGATAAAATGATAGAGATATTGTAAAGTTAAGATAGAGAGTAGTGGAGGAATAAAAAGGTAACAGTAAGTAAATGTTGGAGAATGTATAATTGTAAAGTGGCAAATTAATAAGGAGAAAAATAATTAAAAGGGGAGCCTTTTTGCATGAACAAAATATGGATTAAATAGCAGAAAAAATAACAAATTTTTATAGTAAAAAAAAGGGGAGAAGAAGTGCCAAAATAAAATTAAGATGAAGGGATAGAGAAATTGTAAGATTAAGGTATAGAATAGTGGGGAGATAAAAAAGTAAAAGTCTGTTTAGTTGGGAGAATAGAAAAGTGGAAAGATAGATAATAGAAAAAGGATGGAAAAGTGAGAGGATAGAAAAGATTTTAATTTCCCTCATTTGAGTTTGTTGAAAGGGTGGAAAAGTGGAAGGATAAAACTTTTTTGTTTGATTGAAAATAAAGTTTGTATAAATTTACCATCATGTCCTTATTAAGTAAAACAAAAAGTAACATATTATGCTTTTAAAAAATTGTGTATAGATAGACACTTCGGAAAAAAAATAGTATAAGAAACTAACCAAAATTATTTTCTAAAAAAAAGACTAAAAACAAAAAACTAACCAAAATTAACAAGAACATAAACATATGAGAACCCAAAAAAAAAGAAAAAGAAGAAGAAGAAGAAAGCTACACGTCTAGAAAAAAAAAATCAAAAAAAAAAAAAAGCCAACATGTTTAGACAAAAGCAAAGCAGGAAAAAAAAAAAAAAAAAAAAAAAAAAAACCAACACATTAGTACTAGAGAAAGAGAAAAAAAAACATACGTTAGTAACAAAAAGAAAAAATCAAAGGAAAAAAAAGAAGAAGCCAACATGTTGAGACTTAGAGGTGAATTTCAAGGGTATTTATGGAAGCTCATTTCATGAGCTTTCTTTCTCAGTTTTCTCTTTATTTTGGAAAGAAAACTTTTTAGTAGACCCAAAAAGAAAACACCAGGACCCCATTATTTATTTTTCTTCCTCATCACCTAACCAAACACAATCTAAAAAAGTTTCTTTTCCTATTTTCTTTCAAAGTTTTCTTTTCACCTTATTTCACCTCCAAACAAACACAAAAATAAATGTTAGAGAAGATGTAATTATAAAGTGACAAATTAGTAAGGAGAAAATAAAAAAAAAATGTGAGAGAAAAAATTGATAATAATTTGATAATATGACTCTGATGTAATTCAATAGGAGTGAAGCAACATTAAATTTTACGCTTAAGATTTTAGATATATATAATATAAATGTCTCCAATGATCCTAAATTTTTTAAAATTTTCATATTCAATATGTAATATTCAACTTCTTATTGAAGGACCGTAATATTTAATCCATAGAATAATCAAGGGACTTTGTTATATATTTTCACTACTATTCATCATTCCATTAAGGTCATGATATTTAGTATTTTATCCACCAAGTTATATAAAACGTCCTTAGACCCTTGTTTGAGATCTAAGTGATTCTTAAAATTTGTAATTAAAAAAAAAAAACTCTTCTCCAAAAAAAAGTAATTTTTAAAATGTGTAATTAATACTGTTGACTACAACAACGACAATATCAATATATCGCTTCCATTTTTGATCCATTACATTTTCACCATTAATTCGCCTAAAAATAATGTCGTTGGCTCTATTTTCTTGTCCAAAATGATATAATTTATGGGCTGATTGTTAGCAAGATTCTAATCAATATTGAAAGAAAAGATACCATCACATTTTCACCTTAATTCACATAAAACTAACATATTTTTTCTTTTGAATATATACCACTATAAGTTTCTTTAAAAAATATCTTATTTCTTCTTTCGTGTTTGTGAAAAATACTAATATTCTAAAAAATAAAACGTATTTATTTTTTCTATTTTTCTATCCAAAATGATATCGTTTTTGGGTTAGTTAATTGCATGATTCTAATTGATGATAATAGAAAAGACATATTGATAACGCTATAATACTTGATAACACAAATTGTAAGTTTTCATAATTGAGGGATTGATTTAGAATGACCATAAGCTTAGAGGCTATAAATAATATTTTAGCCTTAAAAAGTACTTGCTTCCCATAATTCTTTTGTTATTGTCTTTCTTAAATACTGTCAATTATTTTCTTATTATACAAGCACGTAGAAGTTGAAACCTTAATATTAAAAATAATAAACAAGCAAACTCTCTCTTGCAACATTATCCATATGATTAGGTCTAGCTAGCATTGTGCATAGGGGTGGTGACTGGTGAGATGACACACTGGATAAATGGACACAGGAAGTTAATTTGGCAGCCTCCAACATTTCGCTATCTTTAATCTAAAGCGGAAAAACACAGTGGATAAATGGGCAATTCTTGCTTCTTGTTACGGAGGAAGATTTAGAACATCATTTTTATTGAGAAAGAAATAAAGCTACATATATGCCAAAATAGGTTATTATCCAAATTGCAGCCCTATAAAATAATGCCTACTAGAGACGTGATTCTTCAATCAACTTGTATGGTTCCCCACACAAGAAATGCAAAGAAAGAAACAAACTACTTTTTTCTTTAGGATAAGATATCGAACACAGTCCATTTTCAGTGGTGCTTTGCTTCCACTTTTTCATACAGTTCCAAATCAAAATGCTATTTGGATCTGAACACTGTTAATTCTTAAGAGATGTAGCAAAAGAAGAGAAGTGAACAAAAGAATAATGACCAAATATATATATACACACACACATATATACAGAAGCAAAAAGATTGAAACTATCATTTTAAACCTAATTAAATATGAAACACAGAGATCAAGTAATGTTCCTGAACGTCGTACTGATGTTCCAAGAAATCCTGGATTAACCAATCTTGTCGTATCTGCTAATAGTACAACTTTAGTCTAAGGGGGAAAGTAGACACTGTATTTTACTTTTTTAACCTATCTCTCAAATCTTAATGCATTTTTGCACAAAATGACCGACAAAACCAAACCCCACAAATCCACTAAACTGTGTGAACATATTTATTACCAATGTAGTTAAAGTTCATGGAAAATACGAGAAATTATTCACTTGTAAGGGAGCAGTATTCCCTCTCATAAGATCTTCTGGAGGAGTGAAAAATTTCTCGAGAAATAGGCCTTTGGTTTTTTATCTTCAAGTATTGAATAAAGTCAAACACTTAAAGATTATTACTGTTAATGTTCAGTACAAAAATGGAATCGGACAAGATTTACCAATTATAGAAGCAACCATTTTGTCACAGAAAACACTAGTTAAACTTTTTGTTCCAATTATTTTCTTCCTTCCCGAATTTTCACCTATTATATTCTGTGCCACAAAGAAGATATTGTGTTCTAAATTTTAAGCCTGGAAACTTGCTATCTCATAATTCATAGATAGAAGTTTAAGATAATTAAAACTGAGTGCAAGGAAATACTTCCGTAATAGCTAAGAATCCAAGCCATGACCTCTTCATTTCACAGCGCAGACAAGGCATGATCGTTGCTGCAACATGTAACCAAAAGGCAGAATAGCAAGTCTTCCACTTACAATAAACTCTAGAATAACTGATCCTTTGAGCATCTAATAGCTTTTGACATTGCTCTGCATGATCGATCTTTTTGGTGGAGGGTCTTTGTTTACTCATGGACGGTTACACTTAAAAGCATTTGATTTGCAACTTTCTGCCATATGAAGATAAGGAATCTTTCTTCTGTCAAAAAGTTTCAGTGCACTCACATATATTTTGTTCAAAATAATATCACTAATAAGCAAGATCAATAAAAAACAGTATCTGTATGCTTTCCTTTCCTATTGGCAAACCAGAATCAATGAGGACCTACATAATTGTGTACAGTTTTAAAGCAATAATGGGACATTGGGATCACATCAATGGAGAAGGCAAGGATGGTACATGGAAATTTTCTTGCATCCTTGGAATGATTATACAATCAATGGCTATATAGGTCAACCAACAATGAAAAAATTTAGCCATGAAGTTAACAGCCTATAGGTGTATAAAACAGAATACAATAGCATAGAACGCAGGAAATTAACGTGATTCAGTCCATAGCAGAAAGTTTTTAATGATTACATTCTGCTATTGAGCTTTATTACAATAAAGCCATTGATGGTTTTTGTTCTTTTTTATACAGATCCATTAATGAGCAACTAAATCCTAGACAAACACTTGCAAAAAGTCCATATTGCAATTCAGACCAAAAATGGATAGCAATGATCTTTTTCGTAGCTGGGCCAGGAATCTTTGCCATGCCCGAATGCCTGATGACGCTTCCCAAACTTCTGCATTTCAATGAAACACAAGCCATTTTGTTTTATTGTCTGAAGAAACTTGACCAATGAATTGCCCCTGTTTTCTGATTATTAAAAAAAATTAGCTTCAGTCTTCAGAGGGCCCCACTTTTTTCAACAAGAACCTGATGATTCGAGAAAAGCCATAGTGGAATTACAGTGCTGTCAAAATTACACAAAAATAATAATAATGATATATTAAAAAAGATGAAGATGATAACATCAGATCGAAAAGCTCATCAATGTGTGGTTCCATGTGTACCACGTACAATTTTCATTTTTGTCGACTAGTGAGGAAAACTTAGCTAGCTAGACATATCCAGGTCAGTCCAAAATGAAGTAGCAAAAAAGTCTTACCCAATCACTTCATAAACTCAATAATAAAACTTAATGAGAAAGATGGGAAAGAAGCCTTTGACAGATAGATGTGAGGCAGAGTGTGTGTCATGTACACTCTAAAGGTTTGGACCCCATAAATGACTAATAATATCCAACGTCAGAAATTCAAAATAACCCTTTTCTTTGTCACTTGAGCATCAGAAAGCACAATTGGAACATAATTTCTAGTCATGAAAGGGAAAAATCACTTGATGCACATTTGGTGATTTTCCTCACTCTATAATGATGAAAGAGGCAAGGCAAGATCCTAAATACTTTAATAATAAGATTAAACTTGCTAGCCACTTGCAATAACAATGACAAAAGCACAAAAACATTTTGTTTGTAATATGGAATTTTAATAATTATACTAATTATTAATAGGTATGTATTATAATTATATTTGCATGCGAAACTATCTATTCTATCCTTTAAAGAAAATCTGTTGAAATGGAATGTGTAAATATAAGATGTTTTATAGGACTTTGTATTTAAAACTCAATTCAATTGCGTGAAAAAAGTCGAGTTTTTGAAAGTTTACGTGGCAACATACAAAGAAGTGAAAAAGAAAAAAGAAAAAAAAAAGAGTCAGAGTATTTAATTTATATAATCATAATTAAATAAATATAGATATAGATAAGCAGGCATGCACGTTGTTGATAAGGAAACAATAAAGATTGAAAAAAGGAAGAAGGAAATGATGGTACTAACTACCAATCAACAGCCAAATAACAGTAAGTGTGCAAATAAAGACAACATCAGAAAACTGGAAGGATTATAATAGTAATAGTAAAGTATTACCATTAGGTGTGTCAAATGCCAATTTTTTTTGCACTTGACACATCAAACACCCAAAAACCATTCTCATGAGGTGTTCTAAATCCTATAAATTTTGACATATGTGAACAGTACCGTTCCAAAGATGGAACGGTACAGACAGATGTGTTAAAAAAAATTATTATTTTTATTTATTTCTCCTTCTTCTTTTATTACTTTTCTTTTTACTCTCTTTTACTTTTTCCTTCTTTCTTCCTCCGCCTGTTCCTCATGTTCACTCACTCCCTTTTCTTTTTTTCTTCTTCTTTCTTCTTTAGCATCTTCACCACATGGCTTTTGGGTTTTTTTTTTTTTTTTTCGCCTCTTTCTCTATTTTTTTTTTCCCTATCACTATCTCTCGCTCTCTCTTTCTTTTTCTATCACAAAAAAGAAGGCGATCCGATTCGATATTCGCAGATGCGTTGAAGGGACTCTGGTGGCAAGGTCGTCAAGGATCTGAAGCTCAGCTTGCCAATTGAAGCTTGTTGATCTGAAGCTCTGCTCGCCTAGTGGCAGTCACCGATCTTTGCTCGTCATCCTCCACAGCTCTCGCTGTTGATGGTTGGTTGAGTTTGGTCATTGATTGATCTGTTGGGTGGGTGTTTTGTTGAAGATTTTGAGTTTTTTTTTTAAAAAAAATTGTTGAGGATTTTGGATTTGAAAATTTGTTGGAGGATCCAGTGATTGTGGTTGTAATTTGTGATGGTGGTTGTTGTTGTGGCGGTGGTTGTTGGTTCTTAGGTGGTGGCGACTGCCGCTGGCTGTGCATTTGTATATTTGCTGGGTTTTGAGAAAATATATTATTTAATGTGTAGTATATATTATTTTAATCTTTAGAATCAAAGAATAGAAGATGTGATAAATGGTAAATTATAAAATGATGTGTTAAAATATAAAATAAACTTCTGATGTGTTAAAATGACATTTTTTATAGAAGAGCCGAAGAGCATGCTCTAATAACAACAAAATGGAGGACCGAATGAGCAAAAAGTGCTCCAGATTGAGATAGCCCACGGCCCAAGCCCATCCATAAACCCAACTCTTGAGCAGGCCACCAACTTAATTCTAGGGCCGCTACTGAAGATTAGGTTCAAGCAACTTAAAGCTTACGCAGTTACCCATCCAAACAATTTGCCATTCACAATTCTACTTCATTAATTTCCTCAAAGCAAGCCACAATGTCTCGCACAATTCTTTGTATAGGACAAGAAGTAAGAACTCACCTGATGAGGCTGAAAAATCACCAGTAAGCTGCAAGCACTTCCCCCAATCGAGGCAATACCTGCAAAAAGAAATAAAAGACCTAAAAGAGAGCACCAGTGTGGTGCTGGCCAAAAACCCTCCAAATGTCAAATTAGAATCTCTTCTTTTACAACCCTAGAGTGCCAGAGTTGAGTCAATAATGCGTACCTTGATACTAGGGTTTCTGGGGTATTTATATTGGCGTAGAATTTCCTTTCCTTTTAGGATACAACTTCCTTCTTGAGCTCTTTTCCATATAGGAGTATTCTTATTATGGTCAAACGTGTAACGCAAGAACTTCAGGTGTACACGCTTGTGTGGAGATAAAGCAAAGCCGAGTCAAACATATCGTGTACACACATAACTAAGAATTTATAACCAATCAATATCGGACAGATACTCAATGATCGACACCGACCTATATGCATTCCTACGGTATCAATCCGTCTACTTCCACTCCGTCCATCTAGGACAGAGGAAAGATCTGTCTCCTGTTTTTATCCTCTTCACCACCCACACGTGTCTCATCAAACTTTTTTACTACACATCAATGTCCAGTCTGTCTTTGGTAGTTTGCAATATTATTATTATTATCATTACAAACCCATTCAGTGGCTATTGAATTCTTGACCTCCTGCTATCTTATTTTTAAGAGAAGAGAGAAGAGGTATCATCTGAGTTGTAGCTCATTGATGGCAATTTCCATTATTATTCCACATATAAGTTGAAGAAAAGTATCTAAAAAAAATGTCTATCAATAACAATTTCACATATCAACCTTGTTAATGTACAATTGTGATGGGTGATCATACCAAAATTATGATGCACTCTCATATATACAATAACTCTACTTGATAAATAGTGTTGCTTCACAGACACATATTTGTTTCAGTCAAGACACAATATAGGTTTGGTGGGTAAATTGAGAATATGGGAAACGTTTTGGCCTTGTAGATATTGAGCCGATAAGCTAGGGGGGATAATATTGGCAGTAGCAAACCATGGACTGGATTTTTTGTTTAATGCCCTGTGACTTTACAATGATTGCATTGAAGATGACATATATTAATTAATGTCTACAAAAACTACAAGTAGTAAATGGCAACAACAACAATTTTAACTGCAGTAGTAGAAAGTAATTAAACTTATTTAGTTGTTTATAGCTTGACTGCTTAAATGGCAATTCTTTGGTGCAAAAGAAGATTCTACGAGTTTGATAATGGATTTATGAAAAAATGCCAAGTAGATATGCAATTCTCATAAACAACGATTACAACTGGTGAACAAGAGGGGAGTTTTTTTTTTTCTACTACTAATAAGAAGATATTATTTAGGCGAGGCAAAGAGAGAAGCATCACCATCTCCTTTAGGAGAGTACAAAACAAATTTTTAAAATAATTACATATTTGGTCCCTAAATTTCAGAGTATATGTCAATTTAGTCTCTAGCCTTTTAGCGGATTAAAATCCAAAAAAAAAAAAATCTGAACCCAACTAACCAAAGATTGAACAAGAAAGTTTGCTAGTCTTAATACGTAAAGTGCACATCACAATTGTTAATTAGCAATGATACATATATTGCTAAGTAGTTTTTTTTCTTTTTTTCTTTTTTTAGAAGAATATTGCTAAGTAATAGGCTCAATCATTTCTGGAATTTTTTTTTTTTTTACATTATACAACTACGTTACAATATAAATTTATATTATAAACATACAAAAAGTGGCTAATGTTGTAGACATTTGTAAAAAGTGTATAACATTTACAACATTTTGTGTATTCACAATATAAATTGATATTGCAATTATAATGTCTATAATTTTTTTGTCACCCAAAAACACAAAACAAAAGAGGTAAAGTAGTATTTTCCTGCTAGAAAAGTACAATTCTATTTTGGTAACATTGATAACTAAAAAAAATTAGAAGGGTTTTTAGATTGCATTGTTTTCCAGCTCAGTGGAGTAAAGTTACACGGCCCATAACCTAGTCCACTAGCTAGGCCCAACGGCCATTTTATACAAACCCAGCTCAGGTTCCCTTAACCCAAATCTCATTTACACAAACATGAAAGTGAAACCCCTCAATAATTAACGCCTAATTGGACGCCGGATCCATGGAGACCGTTAAATTAAAATTAAACATAACGAAACTTGATCAATCGATGAAGCAAGTAGAAATACTCAAATACCTGAAGGGCGAGACCTGCAGGAGAATTTAAAGGCCATCACATGGCAGCGGGCTCCACCAAGTTCCGTCAGAAGAGCCTGGCCCACCCTATCCCAATTCCTGCGTCGTTTACAAGTACAACCACTAGCATTGTAAGTTTGTAACAACTATTGCACTTGGTGATACTATCCAAGAGCTGATCTTTGTCCTTGGATTAGAGAAGTTATTAATTTTTTTATCTTTTTAATTTTTCTTATATAATGGTTAAAATCCATATAATTTTTTGAGGAAAAATACATTTTAAACCCTATTGCCTTAAAATAACAAACTAACCCTAAATTTTTAAAATTAAACAAAATTAAACCTCAGTCAAAATATTAAACTCTAAACACAATGCAATTTCACTTAAATGGGCTAAGGACTGATTTGTTAGTTTTTGAAACTTTAGGGTTAATTTATTATTTTAAAATTATAAGATATAACTTTATACTATTTAAAATTGCATAGTTTAATTTGTTGCTTTGAAACTATATGGTTTACTTTGTTACACCCCTAATTAAGTACCAACAAGCGAGTGCTGTATTGGGATTCAAGAGTTTTGAGGTTAAGGTCAATGGCTAGTTGAGTTCAACAATAGTGCATGTTGGGGTCTCTGAGGTGGTGAGTTCAAGGTTTCAAGGGAACTGAAAATGAGATGAGTCTATAAGTCCATAGCTAAGTAGGTAAGTTTCTTAGTCGACAATCACATTGCTTTGAGCTTCAAGGTTCTTGGCCGTGCTCATAATGAGTGGAAAGTTACATGAAATAATAAGGAAATATTTAATTGTCACTTTTTTTAGGATAGGAATTGTCACTTAAGGGAAATTCTTAGATGGTCCCAGCCAATAGAGAGAAGACATGTAACTAAAAATGTATGACATCATTTAAATAGTACAACTCATCAACAATGGCAAATGCTAGTCTTCAAGTCTCCAACGTTAAACAACCCCATTAACGTTAGTTATTAAAAATATATATATAAAAAAAGAAGCTAGCAAGCTGTTTTCCAATTGGGACTTAGGACAAAGAGAACCTTTTAGGGTTCTCACTCTTGTGAACAAAAGCCAGAAGGTCCTACTCCTTAGTGCAGACAAAAAACAAGTGCACATTGTGATCACAAACAAATGTTACTATGAGTGATTTTTAGTGAAATCAATTGAAAAGCTCTAGTGTAAAGAGGCAAAATATTGTTCACATAAGCATGGAAGAACCCAATTTTCAAAGTAACGGAGGTATAATTTATTTTGTCTTGTTATGTTTTGTTTCATTTTTTAAAGAATGTATTATGATTGTTGTGATATGTTTGCTCCTAAGTAAAATATATAGAATGTAATGAGGTATGAATGTAATGCTTTTTTTTTTTGGTGAAAAATTTAATGCTTTGTTGTGACATGTTTGCTCCCAAATAAAACATATAAAAATGTATTAAGGTATGAATTTAATGCTTTTTTTTTTTGGTGAAAAATTTAATGCTTTGTTGTGGTATGTTCGTTCCCAAATAAAATATATAAAAATGTATTGAGGTATGAATCTATTGCTTTGTTGCGATAAGTTTGCTCCCAAATAAAATATATAAAGGTGTTTGCTCCCAAATAAAATATGTGTAGTGATATATGCTTTTGTTGTTTTTTTTTTTTGTTATTATATACTAAATTTACATGTGTATATAAATATAAATATATATTATGATAGGAATAAATAATATATTCATCTTTATATTGGTAACTATGTCTAATTTCTAATTATATTTGTGCCTAGAAGTGGGGAAGCTTTGTAATAAAGCATACCATAGGCCTTAAGAACTCATAAAAATTGCACACATATATAAGATAATTATTGTATTGTAATTCATTAATATTTTACTTCTAACATATATATTTTTCATAAAAATTATTGTAGTTATTTGCAATACAAGTGATATTGAAGGAATTGAAGATTATTTGTTTGTTGAACGACTAGAAAATAGTGATGACAATTATTGGATAAGGTGGCATATACTGAAGATGAAGCATACAATTTATACAACAATTATGCATTACAAACATGTTTTAGTATATGGAAAGAAAAGCCTAGATATTTTAATGGGAAAAAGAACATAAGCCAATGTGAATTTCTATGTTCTAAGGAGGGTTTTAAAATAGATGAAGACCCTTGTGAAGAGAAAAATTGGAAGAAACTAGAGACTAGAACTGGCTGTAAAGCATTTATTCGTTTCAGAGTTGAAAATGATATGTGGAGGGTTACTGCATTTAATCCAGAGCATAATCATAAACTTGCACTACCATCAGGGGTTGTCGTATTTCAAAACCTAAGGCAGGTTTAATTGATTCCATGGTGAATGCTGGTATAAGTACAAAGAATACTTCTTCGTATTTAACAGAAGAAGTTGGAGGGAGTGAGAATGTGGGCTTCACTGAAAAAGATTGTTATAATCATGTGAACACAAAAAAGATGTCAACGATTAGTGCTAGAGATGCTCAAAGCCTAATGAATCATTTTAATAAAAAACAATTAGAAGATCCCGTGTTTTTTTACATGGTTCAAGTAGATCAAGAAAATCGCATGACGAATTTTTTTTTGGAGAGATGGGAGATCAAGGGTTGATTATGATTGTTTTGGAGATGTTGTGCTATTTGACACTACTTACCACACCAATAGATATTATTTGATTTGTGCTCCATTTGCGGGTGTTAATCACCATTGGCAAAATGTAATATTTGGATGTGCATTTCTTTTGGATCAACTACTGCTTCTTTCAAGTGGCTATTTAAGTCATTCTTAGACTCAATGGGGAATCAATCTCCAATAACAATTTTTACTGACCAAGATCAAGCCATGTCAAATGCTATTGAGGAGAAATTATAAGGTTCATATGGTGGACAAGTGACATGGTTCACCATTCCACTAAAAACTCACACCTGTTTAAAATTGTTGAGTTAGAAATTTTTTTAAAATAGAACCTGATTACTAACTCAACAATTTTAAACAAATAAGAGTCTTTTAGTGGAATGGTGGATAAGTGACGTAGTCCACCAAAGGACTGTATAATTTCTAGTTATTGAGGAAGTGTTTTTGAACACACATCATCGACTATGTTTGTGGCATATTTCAAAAAATGCACCTTCCTACTTTGGAGAGTTAAATTCTAATTTAGAGTTTCAGTCCTTGTGGAACAAGTGTCAAAAATATTGTGATTCAGAATTGGAATTTCAAAACACATGGGATAAAATGATGCATAAGTTTAATCTTGAAGATCATCATTGGCTTAATATGATGTACAAAATTCGACATAAATGGAGCACTGCATTCACTAAGGATAGCTTCACAACTAAATTTAAAGCTTCCTCGAGAAGTGAAAGCACAAACCATGTTTTGAATACTATAGCAGATACAACAATAAGCCTCACTAACTTTGTAATTAAATATGAAAGCGTGTTGGCAGGTATGCATTTTTCAGAGTTTAATGAAGATTTTCAATGCAAGCAATGCGCCTTGCAAAGAGCTATTAAGAAGAGTGGTATTTTGGGTCATGTAGCTCAAGTTTACACATGTAAGATATTTAGATTATTTGAATATGAATTCCTTAATAATCTTGCAATATAGTGGAAGCAAGTTGATTGTCAAGATACAATTGATGTCTTTGAGGTGAAAGAAGAAGATAGTGAAATAGTACACATTGTCCATTTTGATCATTTCAATAGCAACATTTCTTGTTCTTGCAAGAAATTTGAGTCATTGGGAATTCTTTCTTGTCATGCATTGTGGGTCTTCAAGTAGAAGAGGCATGCAACATGTTGTTTTGTATATTCAATCAATGAGAACATAGTAGAGGAAATGGGCTTATTTTCCCAAGCAAAACCCGTTCAATATAGTTTGAGGCCTAAAGGAATACATAGGGGGTTTTTATATTCAGTTATAATACATTTGGCATAGAGAATGACGGTAATGATAGAAATATTAATATTTATTATTATGAATAAAAGATAACGGAATGGAATAACTATTTATATTCTCAAGTTTGGTATAAAATTATTTATTACATATGGAATGTTTGTAAAATATGATTTGTATGAAAAAATTGTATTTTTTTATATATTAATTTCAAAAATGTTATGCCTATCAAGGAATAGCTATTTCTCAATTTTATGAATAGTTATTCATAAGTAATGACTATTCCTTATAGTGAATATGCAACCAAATAACAAAATATTTATTATACATGAATAATAGTTCCAAACATGCTCTTAGTAATTTTGCAACTCAATAGAATATAGTTAATAAATATCTTATTGCAACTTCTCTTAACAACATAATCACGTAATGCATTAACCTAGTCAAACAAAGATAGATTCAACACATAACTCATGAATGAAGACAAACCAATCCAATATTAACTTTCATATAGAGAGCTAAATGTCATGGTTTAGGATAAAATTTAACAAAAAGAAACGAAGATTTATTATCTATTAAGGAGTTTCACTTTAGCTTAGGCAAAGTGATGCATAGTGAAAGAAAAATGAAATTTAATTTCCAATTTTAATTTTGGTATTGAGAAAGAGGAAAAGATTATTTGGTGTGAGACCAGGAGATTAAGTGGATTATTGTGGAAAATATTGACTTATAAAAATTAAAGTCTCATGCTATTAGGAGAAATTTGTCATCATAATAATTTGACATATTCACAACATTTATTATTTAAATAAGTCAGACTTTCAATTGATGGATTTCTATTGGTCAATAATTTTTGATTGCCTTCTTGAAAATAGAGAGAAGAGTCTTCAACATGTTTTTTAACCAATTATTCATGCTTTCAAAAAAAAAAAAAAAAAACTAACTAACTAACAAACAAAAAACACCACAATTATTCACCCGCAATGTAATTGTACGGCCTCTTCTTATGTGCACCCAACCGAAGTGCCCAACACGGCAACACCCATTTCAAACAAAGCTACATGTATCTACAAAAGATTGTCTTTTGGGATAAAACTACGGCAAATTACTCCAAACATTTTTAAAATGTGACAAACCATTGAATCGAACCCTAATTTGTCTAGCTAGTCAACAGATTTTAAAACCATGTGTTATGGACGTATTCAATCACGTGACAAACATTTTTATTAACATAAAGCATGGTATCTTCTCAAAAACATAAAGCATGGTAAATTTTCTTAATAAATATTAAAAAAAATTGTGAAAAATTATGTATACTTAGATTTATTGATAAATTGAACCATCTTGAATTATAAGTAGGAAAAAGTTTCTCTCAAAACTAGTTTGGAGAGAAACCCTTCAAACTTATCAAATATTTTTATATTGAGTGTGAAATTTGAAAATTTAATCGTTGAATTGCATGTTCTTATTATATTATTCACGCTTGCAAAATTTCAAGAAAATAAAAAATCAATTGCTATGTTATCAAATAAATGTTAAAATTTCAAGTTTTTGTAATCTGAAATTATGTATAAAAATTAAGTTCATTGATCAAATAGTAAATAGTAAATAAATTAAGTTCACAAGATCACCATGGCTTGCAAAAAAATACATATATATATGTATATATTTACCAAAAAATTATTATATGTTAAACTAATCTCTTTGTGATCACCTTGATAAAAATTTTGAACACCCTAACCTGAGAATTACAAAAAGTTGGGTTCAACAAAAATAAAAATAATGCTACATTCACAATATTTTCACAATACTTTTACAAGAATTCCTATGTGATAAGTTGTTACTAATTTTAATTTGGGTCCAATATAATATTAGTTTTTACTCACTAATAACAATTTTGTTTAAGATTATTATAAAAATTTTGTGAACATAGCATTACTCTAAAATTAATTCTACCCTCCAAAATAATCATTAATCCCTTTTATAAAATTAAAAAGAAAAAGCTTAAATAACAACAAACATAAACCAAACAAAAATAAAATAAGACCAAACAACATCAAGTGATCAAATTATTCAACAAAAAGCTTATTATAAAACAAAAGATAAAAATCACTAAATATTCAAATTTTCAGCTCATTCAAACTCTTCTATAAAGATAATTTCTAATTTCATTTTTCCCTAAAAAATGGTACAAGAAAAATATTGTATTTGTCAGTTCTCCTTGATAGTGACGATAGTTATATTCTTTTTAGTTTTGCAATCGTAACAATTTTGTTTTTCTAAGCTACTCAACTCACAATTGTAACAAATATTCAAGTTATCACTCCATTAGATTTGGTGTAATTTAAAGTTTTTTTGTCACCACTCTAAAGAAATTCTTAAAGATGCCACTTTATAAAAGAATAAATAAATCGAAATTAAAATTTTAGCTATTTAATATATCAAACGAAGGGTGAAGATAGCAACATTGTCCTTAACACAGTAACACCTCAAAAAAAAAAAACGAAGAAAAATAATTATATATAAAAATTAATTTTATTCTTTTTTGAGAGGAAAACAAAATTCTTTCTACATAAACAGTAAAAGAAAGAAAGAAAGAAAGAAAAGGGTCAGCCAGGCAGGACCACCAAAGTGGACGTACTCTGAATCACGTGACAAAACGGATCATATTGAAATGACCTTTCTTTAATAACCAATTAGATAGCCGAAAAGGGGCCTACTCTCTTGTCCTTCATTTTTTAACTTTTGATAACATCACGTGGCTGTAACATGCACTTTATTCAGTAACCAATTAGAAATTTAGAAGAGCTGAAGTGGATCTGTCACTCAGATGATGAGGCCCAACATTTGCATGTGATGATGTGAGTGACTGAATAATTTGTATTTTGTTTCAAAAAGAAAAAAGAAAAAAGAAGAGAATACTTTGTATTTATTGGTGGATATACTTTGACTGGGGTTGTACACTTGTACTGCCGCCACTATTTCTGTTCATGTGTGTTCTCACTGTAGAAGCCCACTTTAATGACCAAGTCTCTCTTGGAATTTCCCTGAAACTCAACTCAAAGACTCAGTTAGCAAAACTCAACTCGTACTCCACTTTAAAGACTCATATGGTCAGAGGTTTTTACCCCATTTCCTAATCCCACTTTTGAAACACCACAAGAATTTATGGAGGAAGGCCAGAGCCATTAAACAATTTCACATTCTTAATTTTTTATTTATATAATTCAATGGCAATGGATTCTAATTTTCCATATAAAATAGAATAAATAATGTAATTGAACTATAGATAAAGTTTATATATATATATATATATATATATATACACACACAAATAATTACCATGCACTACAAATTTAGCAGTTCGAATCAATTTTTTTCCTAAAAACCTACAAGATACATGAAAAAATATCAATCCAGTAACAAACTTTCAGCAACTATAGATAAAGTCAAGGCAAGATACATGGTAATTTATGATTTTATGGTAACAAATGTATGAGAAATATTTTTTCTTATTTGGGGTCTATTTTAAATTATTTTATAAAGCTTCTAAGAACGGGTTTTGAGTCAAAATATCAACATTCATAGGTAACCTGTTGCACGGATGATTATTAAAAGAGTAGGCTGCACCAACAAAACCACTGCACCTAGCCACATTTAAGGTTTAACCCTTATATATGTAAAACACCATTAATTCATTATTCTTTGAGCACAATATTCTCTGCACTTTCTTCTGCAGCTAACAGCCATGAAAGCCCTCTCTGAATTCTTCTCCAACCTCAGAACCATGACCGTAGTCTTCTTCACTCTCCTACTTATAGAAATCATAATTCTGATCCGTTCACTCACCGGATTAAGACCCAACTCCGATAAACTTGTAATCACCACAAGCCAATACCTTAAACTCATTGAAAAAAAGAACCCCACAATTAGTTTCAGTAAAAGAACGAGGATTATGGCCGAGCCAATTGAATGCACTGTGTGTTTATCTGAATTTGAAGAAGGAGACAAGGTTAGAAATTTGCAATGTAAGCACACATTCCATAAGGATTGCCTAGATAGCTGGCTACAACAATATTGTCGTGCTACATGCCCACTTTGCCGGACTAAGGTTGTGCCAGATGAAATTGTGGATAGTTATCGTCGGATGCGAAATCAGGTAGAGTATGATGGGAATGATGAGGAGATTGTTTTCTTCTTGTCTGCATTACATGGCAATAGTTTCCGTAGATTGTTCTAAGTTCTCAGCTCCCATGTTTTGTACGTACATAGAATCACATAGCAGATTCTTGTTCTGTGTTATAGACTTCAAGGACAAAAAATGTAGGAATTTTGATATATTGCTTCAGATTACTGTATGTCTTGATCAAGACTAGATTCAACATGTAATGAGATGAATTACTCATCTTTGTTCTTGTTGACAACAGTACACTTGAACTTTCAATGCTAATAATGGACTATTGGCTTTGATGGAATTCCAAATGAAAATTCTGCCAACAGAATTACAGTTTAGCTGAGTGGTAGAATTTTGTCGAGGAAAGCCTTTTTATCTATGTATACACTATACATACACGGTGGTATTTCAAATTTTCGGCTTCTATCCTATGATAATTGCATTTTATCCTTAGCTAAAACATCAATTAATTTTTTTGTGTAAAGAAAAATTAAACCTAAATCTCTTATTTGGTTATAATAGGCTTTACTGATTGAAATTACTGAATCCTCTCATCAAAAAAAAAAAAAAAAATTACTGAATCCATATATTGGTTAAATTTTTGCAATGGCTTTAGAGGAAGGTAAATATGTAAGGGGTTTTATTAACAAGGACAAAATATGAGTCATTTTAACCCCCTCCCCCCAAAAATAAAAAAATTGCAATGCTACTAATAAGCTGCCAATAGCAGGGCCACAACTGAAATATCTTCCCAACTTTTTTCTCTATCTTTTTTTTTTTTTTTCTCCTTTTCTTTTCCTTTTTTTTTTTTTTTTTTATAGAGAAATATCCCGACTTTAATATAGGGTTGGTGATCTGATTTATGAATCCCCTCAGAGACAGATACGTATTATAGTGGTTAACCTACCAGAAGTAAGTAAGCCCGCCAACGTGCCAACTTTACATTGATATATCATATACTTCAATATTTTGGTAGGTGAGGACTAGGCCGAGGATGAATATTGTTTAATTTAATGGTTTTTAAAACTCATTTCTTGTGGATAAACCGATTAGTGTAGCATAGGTAGGTACGAGGTACACTGTACACCATAAAAATTATATAATTATGTAACAGTCTAAAGGAATTAACTAATGATAGCATACACAATATCCGCACCAAATTTCAAAGGATAAATTATTATTAATAGGTAAAAAGGTAACAATGCTACTATGGAGCTAGATTAAAACTAATAAAAATATATTATCTAGAAATTATTGTAAAAAAATATATGGTAGATGTAATTTACCCAACGATCTAATTAGTAATATGTATCATATGAATAAATTTTATATATCTATTTTAAAGTTGGCTCCCCTCCAACCTTTCACGTTCCATTTGTCTCATTAAATTATTTATATAGCCGTATATTCTCGTGGTACCTGCTTATAAATTTAATTTTGGGGACCACTGTTAACATTGGTTTTGGACAGGTATTTTAAGGAGGATATATGACATTAGGACTATAGTTTTCCTTGAAAGATTAGTTTAGTCATCCCTGGTATTCAAAGTTTGAAATATAGATATTGTCACCAACAAGGCAACAACCATCGTTGCTTTTTCTTTTTCTTTATTTTTATTTGATAGAACAACCATTATTGCTTTGAATTTGATGGCATATAGGTCTGGTTAATGTGTGCCTAAATTATTTATTTTTAAAAAAATTTTATCGGGAATTAAAAAAGTTGTTGATGCACACATTAGTAAAATCCTATACCAAATACTAATAACCAATATTTCTTAGTTGTAATTAACTAAGTACAAAAACTGTTGTACTTGTTGATGCAATGCTTCATATTTTATCCCAAAAAATTATAATAATAAAACCATCAAAAGCTCTGAAAAATCTCTCCACGCAGTCATACGCACACATAAAAAATAAATAAAGCTCGAAGGATATTTCATGAATTGCTAGCAAATTAGCATAGTATCCTCTGCCGTTTTGTTCAATAATTTTTTTTATCTTTAAAACCGTATCCTCAAGTGGGATAATTAGTGGAAGCTCTAATCTAAGTTTACAAAGATTAATTATTTTGTTAACATTCCTCATATGGAAGTTGCTTTTATTTATTTGGGGGGGCAGGGGGGGGGTTGGGGAAGGGGAACAAGCAAAGAAAGAAAACGCTTAAAGGAGAAGACATTCCATAATGGAAATTATCTAAATATTTTAATAAATTCTAATTTTAACTTCAAGCAACAATATGTTTGCGTGATATGTTTACAATTTATTTTTAAAGAATGTAAAAAGTACAGAAAAGAAGTATGCCACGATGTGGAAACAGAGAGCACTCTTGCAATGGGAGAATTTTGACTTGATGGGTGCTGAAGATATCAAGACTTTAAGTATAAGTAAAGTAGTCATACCATACAATTTATTTCTAAAGAATGTATAAAGTACAACAAAGAAGTATGCCACGATGTGGAAACAGAGAGCACTCTTGCAATGGGAGAATTGTGACTTGATGGGTGCTGAAGATAACAAGACTTTAAGTATAGGTAAAGTAGTCATACCATACTTTTAATTATGCATGCGGTTCCAATTAATACAGCAAGTAGTTAAAATTTATTTAAAGACGTTTATAGGTGGGATTCCAATTAATACAGCCAGTAGTTAAAATCTATTTAAAGATGTTTAAATTACACTTAAAAGAAGGAATGCGGCTATACTTTGTGGCAATGAGAGAATTATTATTCGGTGGTGGGTGTAAAAGATATCAATACTTAGAATTCAAGAAAATAATCATGAAAGTAAAGTGATTTTAATCTTGTAGGTTTTGGTTAACTCAACTATTAAAGTTTTTTGTAATTATAAAAAAGCATGTATTTGTATCTTATATACATAATAATTATAGAGTAAATAATAATTCGTATCTTATATACATACCAATTGTTGTTTTCCCATGATGGTTTAAAATAATAATTATATAGTAGATATTAAAGTTCAAGCAAAGTAATTCTAAACCTACTATTAATTAAACTATCGTTAGACTAAGATTAAACATGCTACAAATACTCATCAATTAGTTCAATGTAACATAAACAACTTAATAGGAAAAAATGTATCCATCAAAAGCCCTCTCTCTCTCTCTCTCTCTCTCTCTGAGCATATATCTTACATTTTCTAATATGGTAACAAAGATAAATTTTATCTTTTCTAGTAGTAAGAACACATACCCATAAACTTGATATGGTAATGGTATGAGACATTAATTTCACACAACCCATATACAAAATAGTGAAAAATACTACCTCCTGTAGTCTACGATGAACTAATTTACAAAATGAGCTGAGTTGCTAATAATTTAATAAGCCAAAGAAAATACCACTCAAATAACAACTCTCCAAAGTCTGGGATTTCACACCCCCACCCAAAGCTAATGCCATTCATCAATGAAGCATTTTCAACATGGTTTTATTGTTCATTTAATGTGAATTCATCAATCAACAGTAAATTTGTAGCATGTTTGGGTGATGTCGGTGTAGACGACTAAATTTCTTAGTTCGAAATAAATCAAACAAGTAAAATAGTTTCACAAATACGAATTTGTATTGATAAATGTGTGGTACAATTCTCTGTAATTACAAAAGAGTGATCCTCTGATTCGATCTCCTTAAAAGATTTGTTGATTGGAATTGTGGTAATGTGATTTTGATTTGAACATAAGATATTCTTCAATTTAGCTGAGGAATGGATCGAAGATCTTTGAAACGGAATTACAATGAATCTCTGGCTATGAGCTTGTTAGAAATTCTTTGTTCTTCGTGTGTTCTTCATGTTTGAAGGTTTGTGGTGGAAATTCTTCGGTGCTTTAGAGGCTTGAATCCGTAGAGCTTTACCGATTTGTGTTTTGTTGAGGTTTCTGGAGGCTTTTGAGCTTGATTCCAGTGAACTTTGAGATTTGAACGAGTAGTTTGGATGATTTTGCTTCGAATGTTGTTTGTATTCGAGGTTGAAGTTCTTGAAATTCTTGAAGGCTTTGGAGTTTGATTCCGCCAGAGCTTCTGGGTTTCTGAACTCAAGATATCTTCTTCCTTCTCTCTGTTCTGTGTGTTGTGTCCTAAATGTCTTGGGAAGGCTTCTATTTATAGGAGTTTAGGGGTAGGTGAGCGACACGTGGCGGAGTCTGATTGGTGACACTTGTCACAGCTTGATTGGTCCGCTTATGTCATCGCTTACACATGCTGAGTGCTTGTGTCATTGCTTACACGTGCGAGGCTACTTGTGTCATCGCTTACACCTGCTGATGCAGTTTCATGCCTTTGTTTCAATGACACTTGGCAAATTTCTATTGGAATTCGAATAGTGATGGCAAAACCTAGCAGCAGTACGTGGCACTTTGTAATTGGTTGTATTTTGTGGACTTTGGTAGTATGATGTGTCAGCTTGTGATAGGTTGGGAATTTTCCCTCTCTACAGTCGGTTCATTGGTTATTGAAGATTGTGGGGTTCTTTAAGTCTGAAAAAAGTTTTAGTAATCATTAGAAAAATTGGGAGTTTAATTTTTTACTACTCCCCGGGGAAAAAAAAAAACATTTAAGTGTATTCTGGATTTTATTTTAAACTTTATGGAGTGAGAGGGAAATAATGTTTGTCTATTATTCTCACTTTCCATGGCTTTGGGTTAGTAGTAAGGCTGTAAAGGCCATGCAGGTATTGGCGAGAGAGAGAGAGAGAGAATTTATGGTACAGTAATTTTGCATATCGATTTTAAAGAAATCGCACATACATTAATGGGGGATGCATATGTTTTTCCTTTTGCGCTATAAGAGCATTCGCATCTGGAAATGTCATTTTCTCCTATTTTACGATCTCAAAAAACTATTTTATCAATTATAAAATATCATTTTATAATACATCTAGCATCTCAACTTTTATTTTACTATACTATACATTAAAATAATATAAAAATATTTCTCACTTTTCTCTCTCTGATCTCTATTTCTCTTACTCTCTCAGCCACCCACCACCACCGTCCAGCTTCTCAATCACACCACCCAGCTACACTAAGTAAAATCCAGCCAAAATCAAAATCCAAAATCCATAGCAAAATCCATCCAAAATTCATAGCAAAATCAAAATCAAAATCCAAAATCGAAACCAGGCCCATGCCACCACAATCTGCTCCACCCCAGTCCGATCAGTGTGAGACCCATCAATCATTGTGAGAGAGACCCATCAACCACGCATGACCCACGTCGATCTCCACTACTACACTGCCACGACCCATGTCAATCTTCGCCACCACAACCCACGCCGATCTCCACTGCTGCACCATCATGACCCACACCGATCTCCATCGCCACAACCACGTCGATCTCCACCGCCACAACTCACGCCGATCTACACTACTACACCCACAAATAACCCATGACCCATTAAACCTAAGAGAGAAGAGATATAGAAATTGTGAAGAGAGAGAGAGTCAATATTTAAAGTTATGATTAAAATATATTATATCAGTTTGCAACTGTGCTACAGCACCATCCTTCATTTAGGATGGCACTGTAGCACAATTGCAAAAAAAATTGCAATTCTCAACTTACCCTAGTTTGATTGCTGGCTTTTTGGTGCCTTGATGCTAAATTTCTCCAACATTTGCCATTTACAATCCCCAGTGGGGATGCTCTTAACAAATCATGAAGTTCAATAAAAGAGGTGGTTTTAAATATTCCGTACTCCATAAATTCCACCAAACATGGAGGCCAACAAGGGATTTGGCAAGAATTATTAGTTGTCATCTTCTTGAAACTTTAACATCTTAAAGGGTAATCATCGCGGACCTTTAGTGTGGTAGTCACTCCACAAGTATAAATACTTGTACGGTGTGAGGTGCAAAAGCCGGGGTTCAAGTCTCTAGGAGGGAGCTTCACACACATATACACTTAGATTAGGCTAGAGTATAAATTCTATCTTGTATAAAAAAAAAAAAAAAAAATCTTGAATGGTAAATTGTAAAAGGGTCCGGTTAATGTGTATCCTAAGGGCATATATTAAGCCATTTATTTATTGTAAAATTTTCTCGAAAATTGAAAAAACTGTCAATACTTTTTCAATTCCCGAAAAAAAAATTTCCAAAAATGAATACTTATTGTGTGCCCTAAAGGCACACATTAACAAAATCCATTGTAAAATACACCCCTCAAGTTTAAAGTTGATTGAATTTTACATTTTAAAATTTGAGAATTTTGATTTTATATCCTGAAATTTAATTCCATTGGTAAAAACATATTCTCGATTCGTTTTGGCTGTAAAATGACAAATTGGTGAGTTGACATTTTTTTTTTTTGGCCAAGTCTATATCATAACAATGCCATTTTGCGCAAGAAAAAACACAAAACACAATCAAACTTGTGACACTGTTTCACAATCCCAATTCCCGAACTCAATCACTACAAACCAACCCAAAACCCCAGATTTGGATTGTTCCCTTATACTTGTCGTTAATTCTCATCAAGAAATCTCGTGTCTCAAAAGTTTTTCTTCATTTTCTTTTTTAGGGTTTTGCATAGGGAAAGATTCACTAAAAGTCTTTTTAAAACAACTGCTATGGCGCAGGCATTGAATGCCATAATTTATGGCGCAGGCCGCAGGTATTGAATTTTGGACAAATATATTTTGTCCATTGGTTTTGTTAATAGGTGCCAGCCAGCACCTATTAATGAACCAGCCCCAAGTCCCACCTGCATAGGAAATAATCAAAAAATTACTTTTTAGCTTTGGTTTGTGTAAACGTGTTGTGGTTTTTTCAGAAATTATAGGACAAAAATGCCCCTTTAACATATTTCCCTCCATTTCACTTTTTGTTTTTCACGCAATTTCACTTTATCAATATTTTACTTTCTATTTTCTTTCACTTTACTAATATCAAACTCACTTTTATTTACTTTACCATTATCAAACCCACTTAAAAAAAAAAAAAAAAAAGATGAAGAAAAGTTCAAATGTTCAATGAAGGATTAAACAAGTATTTTGCAAGGTACAATAATTTTATTTTATGAAATTCATATTTATTTTTAAATATATTTGAATATGAGGTTTTTTTTTTTGTATCATTTTTTTTTTTATTTATCCTAAAATATGATGTGAATTGTTTTAATTTTGTTTTAATGTAGCACAAATAGAGTACACTTTTCCTATGCTTATAGAGACACACAGAAAAATTATGATGTTTTAGTAGATATATACTGACAGGAGGTAATATATATGGTGGTCAATATTTTTATTTTTGTTGTGAACCAGAGCCTAATAAGTTAGCTTCAAAGAGACATTCAAAACCATTTACGAATTTCTATTAAAGTTGCCACCACTGACTTATCAATTAATGCTTTAATTGAGTTCAGCTATATTTGTATCATGTTTTTCATTTCATTTATCCTAATGTGGATTGTCTTAATTTTGTTTTAATGTAGCACAAATGGATGACAATTTAGTTGCAAGTGGGACTCATCAACTTGTTCCATTGAATTACTTTGACTTAAATGAACTACCTAAAGAAGGTACTATTATTTTTTTTTTGGTAATCCATATTTCATTTAACGTATAATATGATATTGATTTTTTTTTATTCTTGTTTTAATATAACACAAATTGATGATGATTTAATTGCAAGTGAGATTAATGGAAGTGTTTCAAGAAATTGTGTTGAGTTAAATGAGTTTCCGAATGATGAAAAAAATAATAACACATGTGGAGGGGAAATGGTTGATTGGAATCAATGTCCAATAAATGAGACGGGGGTTATTGAAGGATATGATGATATACATTCAATAGAAAATGGATTTGAGCCTTTTGTTGGTCAATGTTTTCTTAGTGAAGAAGAAGCTTTCATTTTCTATAAAAATTATGCAAATCGAAATGGTTTTACAATTCGAAAAGGTTGTTCGGAGAAAAAAAATGGAGAAATAGGAAGACGTAATTTCTTTTGTCATTGGGAAGGTAGGCAACCACTAAAAATGGTGGATCCATCTAAGGAGCAACGAAATAGAATGTCTTTAAAATGTGGATACGAAGCTCGTCTAACTATTGTATTGCGAAAGTCAATAGACATTTTTCCAAAAGAATGGCATGTCACTATTTTTGTTGTAGATCACAATCATGAATTGTTGTCCCCTTCAAGTGTACGATTTATTTCGGCTAATCGAGTTATCACTGAAGATGATAAAAATTGCATTCTCTTATACAAAGAAGCTAGACTTTCAATTAGAGAAATAATACGTGTTATGGAACTTAAGAAAATGTGAAACATGGACATCTTTCATTTTTTCAACAGGAAATTCGTAATCTTTATGTGAAAATGAGAAAGATGCATGTTGTGAATGATGCTATGGATCTCTTACAATTTTGTAAAGTTGCTAAAGAAAGGAATTCTAAGTTTCAATATGCATTCATAGCTGATGAAGAGAAAAGGTTAGAGCATATTTTTTGGTCGCACCCTCATAGTTTTGATTGGTACCAAAAATATGGAGAGGTGGTTGTTTTTTATACTACTTACAAGGTAAATGCTTATGATGTGCCTTTTGGTATTTTTTTTTTTTTTTTTTTGTGTCAATAATCATGGAAAGACGATTCTCTTTGATTGTGCACTTCTTCGAAATGAAACAACTAGTACTTTTCGATGGCTAATGAAGGTACTCTATTTATCTTATAACTTTGTACAACCGTTTTTCCATTTTATTTAATTAATTAGTGGAATAATATTAATACATATCATTTGAAATGTTTACATGTTCTAATAATAAAAATTTTATTAGTAGAATTTTGCATGTTTAATGAAGAAACACCCACGACAATTTTGACAGATCAAGATCCATGGATTACGGAGGCAATATCAAAAGAATTACCACTCACAAAACATGCCTTTTGTATATGACATATAACCGCTAAGTTTAGTGGTTGGTTTACATCTATTCTTCGTAATCAATATTCAAATTGGTACATAGAGTTCTACAAGTTATACAAGTTAGACTCATGTGAAGAATTTGAGGATCAATAGACTCAAGTTATGGAAAAGTATGACATACTTACTAACAATCATGTAATTGGTTTATATCAAATCAAGCACTTTTGGGTACCATGTTACCTTCATGGACATTTTTTTGGTGGAATGACAACAATCGGAAGATCGGGAAGTATAAATGCCTTTATTAAACGGTTTGTTAGTTCTCACATAAACTTGATCCAACTCATTAAACAAGTAAGTCAATACTTACCATTTATTTCTTTTGTTTTATGATTTGTTTTATTTGTTAATATTTGTAGTCTTTATAGGTCATATAAGAGTTTTTAATATATTTTATTATTTATAATCTTAGGTTGATCTTGCCATTGACGATATTGAGCAAATACAATCACATTATACAATGTTAGAGACATTTAGAGGTTCTTCTTTAAGAACATTGTCACCATTAGAAGACCAAGCACACAATGTTTTGACACCTTATGCTTTCAAAAAATTTCAAAAAGAGTTAAGAGAGCAACACAATATTCAGTTCATCAAGAAAACTGTATTGAATTTGTGCTACAATATTATAAAAAAGAAACTAGTCAAAAGCACAAGGTCTTATGGGATGGTGAGGTGACTAATTGTAGTTGCAAACATTTTGAATTTTAGGGTATACTTTGTTGTCACATACTTAGTGTATTCCTTCACAGAGATTGTTACTATATTCCACCATTGTATTTACCATCATGTTGGTGTTGTGAAGCCTCATTAAGTGAAAAAGAATTGTTAGTGTTGGATGATGAAAATTTAGTAGGCAAGGGAAATGTGGTTGATGCCAATGCTAATGGTGTGATTGATGGTGATTGTTTCATTAATTGTCCTCTGCTATCAAAGACAAAAGGTCATCCAAAGCAAAAATGAATGAAAGGCGGAAGAGAATTAAGAAAGCAAAAGAAGACTTGTGGGCTTTGCAAGCATGTTGGTCATAACATTTCTACGTGTCT